>VZRS01014049.1:0-64802 GCA_013398055.1 Ifrita kowaldi | reverse complement strand
AAAAAAGGAAAGGAAAAAAAGGAGAAGAGGCCCCAGCTAAGCTTGGAAATGCTCATGCTTCTTGCTTGAGAGCAGGTTATTTACTGTTGTTGTTGGCGTGGGTGCAGTTCCAAGGCCATGAGCCTGGGTTTGGCTGTGTTCTCATGGCTGCTTGGCAGCACAGAGATTCCTGCTACACCAGAGGGGACAGAACCCCCCAGCCCCTCATCAGCACTGACCCATGCTGGAGAGATGATTTAATAATCTCTGATAACTGGCGAACCAACCAGATAGATGCTCATGATATTCAAGGAGTAAAATCATCCTTCGTGTGCTCAGAAAGTCTTGTCTACTAAAGTCAAGGCTAAAGATGTAAAACTGCATGTCAGCCTTATTTCTAGCTGGGCTGCCAGCATGGGGATGGTTGCTTTGGTCAGTGAAGTAGGGAAAAACTCCTTATAGAGAGATTTCAGACTCTATGTGGGTGGGAAATCTGGGAAATCTCCTGGTGGAAGAATGCTAGTCTTGGTATCTTTCATAATAATACGAAATAACTTAAATATGAAAACTTCTACTTTTGCTACAACTGGCATAATATTTCCTTAAATTATGATCCTCTGGATCTGTTTTTTTGTACAGGCCTTTTCATCTTCAGATGTCTTTCCAAATTTTATCTGACTGAACTGCCTTAGAAACACAATAAAATTGAGGGCAAAATATTGCCTTTCTTTGTTTCCTCCTAGGTAACATGTCAGACTTTCATCCTCATTTTGGATGAATGACTCTAGTTCTTCATAAAATTTCTTTTAGCATCCTGGTAAGAATTCCCTCTGGAATAGTT
The DNA here is from genome assembly GCA_013398055.1 of Ifrita kowaldi. Taxonomy (NCBI): domain Eukaryota; kingdom Metazoa; phylum Chordata; class Aves; order Passeriformes; family Cinclosomatidae; genus Ifrita; species Ifrita kowaldi. The sequence goes on along the minus strand of VZRS01014049.1, from coordinate 63,982 downwards.
TATCATGTGCTGTAACATGAATATGAGGATAAGATTGACTGCCTTTCAAATTTTAACCTCAAAATTTTCGTCTGTCTTGGAGCCTTCCCTTGGCAGTCGCCATCAAAGACCCCGTTAGTGCCTCTGTCAAGCTGCAGGCAGGGGTTCTGTTACAACAGGAGTGGTCTGGGAGCCAATGTTAATCCTTCAGCTTCCCTTCAGAGCGGGATCTGAATGAGTGCTGGTGTTGTGGAGGGAAACCTGTGCAACAGATTATGGACCCTGCTCTATTCTCCATCACCCCATCGTCGGTGCCCAAGGAATGCAGAGGCTTTGCTCGCCTCCAAGACCAGGCAGCTTTTGAAAATGCTGCTGGCACTCGGTTGGTTTCCTCATTTATCAGGGCAAAAAGGCAACTAGAGGGGCTGCAGGTCCCTTCTCCCCTTGGCTTTACCTGGAGGAACACAGGAGCTGTAAGGTACATAACAGAGTAGCTGTAGCACGCTGGGAATGTGTCTGTGCTGGCTCAAGTGGAAGCCACAGGGCTTGATGCAGAAATTATCAGCTGAGACTGTTTGGTTTGTGTTTCACAGGGAGCTGGATGGGACTGCAACATTCCCTTCCGGTTCTAAAAGTCTGTCAGAGGTAAAAATGTACAATTTAGGCCAAACACCTCTGGTGTTCCTGAGCAGCTATGGTGGCTGCATGGAAGCCTGATGGATGAGAGAAATGCACTGGAGGTGCTGTGCCTCAAGCATTGTCCATAAGCCCTGACTTATTTCTTCTGCAGCAAAGGAACTTGCAAAATATTTATTTGGCTGAGATTTCCATGAGAACAAGAGGGCTGTTTTGTACAGGGAGACATTTTTGTCTCTGGGAGTCCTTGAAAACTGGCAGAATGTGTGATACGTAAATGTTCCAGTGCTGCATGTCCTGAGGAAAGGTATTGTGGACCAGCATCTGGGCCTGGAATGTGAAGTGATTTAATTTAACAATTACATTTGCAGAGATTGAGTTGCCCTGAGTCTCGTACCTATTGCATCTACTGTCATTGTAGACAAAGCTCTCACACTGCTTGCTGGGCCAGTTGGAAGGCAAAAGTCTGGAGCCATTGCAAACAGGGCCCTCAGCATGTTTGAGAAGATGCAGGATGCAGTCCTGTGTCAACACGGGGTGAATGTGAACCCTCTGGCGCTGAAGAAGGGAGTGTGGACTGACATGGAGGGACTGCACGAGGCACCCAGGAGTGAGTGTGGTGTGAGGTGTGTGTGGTTGTGCAAATGTGGGCCCACAGGAGGGATATTTCTGCACCTCTGCACAGCCCAGATGTGCATGGGAAATGTGCACGTGTGAACTGTGTGGGTGTTATTTGTGTAGCATCCCAGCTGAGCGAGCAAACTTGTAACCCAACCTCGTCACCGGCTGGGGCCAAGCTATGAGAAAATGGTTAAAGCCATGGAGAAAGGGGATACACAGCCCAACTTGGAGGTAAAGATTTTCCGTCTGACTTCAACTGGAGCTTGAACCACGTCCTAAGCTAATAACATTTACACCCATCGGAGGGAGGAGGCCTCGGCCCTGTAATGAGTCTGCAGTTTGTTCTGCGATACCTTTTTACTTTCTGCCATCTGAGCTGCTCGTGCTCTGGACAACCTTGGGTGGGTATTTATAGAGCAAGAATGTGTGAAGCCTTCACCCTTCAAACATATGCTCAGCCTGAGGAGCTGTAATGATTCATGTCCTTGTCTAATGACCATTGATTATATGCGAAAAACTTGGATAAATCTTCTGAGAGGCTTAAAACACGATGTATATCTGGATTCCAAAACAGCCATATGGGTTGTGACTCATTTCTTCAGATGCTGTTCATAAAATCCAATTATATGGTCACTTTGGCTACCAGAAGGGATCTTTTCCGTTGCCCATTTGTTTCCTAATACGGTATTTTATGACTCTTAGAAAATCATAAAATGCTTACAAATTAGATAATATTTCTGGCAAGAAACATCTTCCGTGGAGACAGATCTGTGGCAGTTTAGTTAAAAGTAGGCTGGAATCCTAGGACATGCTGAAATTTTTAGCACTGATGTGCTGAAAACACCTGGCAGAAGAAAGGGGGAAATGCGAAGCATCTGGAAAAAGAAGGGAGGCTGTGGAGGGAGGGAGGAGGGCAGCTGTTTGGTGGTTGGAGCACAGTGGCTCGCTCAACCCTCTCATTCCTTGCCCAACTCATGCAGCCTGATGTTTTGGCACCTGATGTCTACAACTCAAAGCTCAAATCGTTGCACTGTGATTACCCACCAGCTCCTGTTGTCTGGGCAAGGCCTGAACACCACATGATGGGAAGGGCGATGGGCTTTGGCTCCTTGAGGGAAGGTGTAGGTGGCTGTGGCAGAAGAAGCTCCTTTGACTTCTGTAGTTAAAGCGTTGGAGAGATGAGGGGATGCTGAGAATATGGTTTGTGATACAAAATGCAGTCGAGGTGCACAAAGTCTTGAAAAAAATGATGTACTGGTTTTCATGGTCACCTGATACTGCAGCATGGTCCTCCCTGGGGGGTTTTAGGGAAAGCTGAGAGTTGCTATTCCTTCTCTGGGCTAAACCGTTTCAGAGACTGGCAGTGTCTTCTTCCCACCTGTAAACTGTGCAGATTTTCTTCTGTCTTCTCTGTGAGTAGATTCTGCTTTTGTGTCACAGCATCCCAGGTCAGCAGTAGCAGTGTTTGACTGCCGAGGGAGGCAGGGTGGGACAGCACCTCTGAACCTCCAGTTCAGGATGGTTTTTGGTGATGCCCACAGGATTGTGACTCTGGGCTGTAAGTATTAATAAAAAGTATTCATTTAAAAGGAGCAAATCTGGAATGTATCCTTGTCAGAGAGCATTGCAGCTACTTTAGCTAACACACTTTGTCTCCTGAATAAAGAAACATTGATTATCTCAGATTATCTCATGCTCACTGAGTGTTTGCTCTGAATAAAACACAACTTAGCAACCAGCTGCATGTGCCTGTGTATGTGAATCTGACAGATCCACCAACCTTTCCTGAAAGCCTTTTGATGCCCTGTTGCTGGTTGATTAGGAGTCCCTCAGGAGATCCAGGACTGCTCTTCGGATAACTCTCCTTTCATGCCCTGCCCTCGTAGTTCCACTGCCTGTCCCATGTGTGAGACATCCACTGACAGAAACCCACTGCAGAGCAAATGTTACCCTAACATAAACACATTGCTGCATTTCCTAATTTTATTTCTCTGGAGCAGTACATATAAATTGTTGTTTGCCCTTGCTTGGCTCTTTGAAATATTGCTCGGCCGCTGGCCGATGTTATCTTGCACAAATATTTACACACATTTGTACTTTGTCAGGCATGATTTAAATGGCCTTTGCTGGACAATTGAGGCAGTGCCTCTGTGATCCAACCCTCTGGCCCTGGGCTTGTGAGGGGGCCAGCCTGGGACACGTGTCCCATGGAGGATTCCTGCTGACTCAGCCAGAAGGCTGCCAGTGTCTCCCAGAAATCACCCACATTCCCATCAGAGCTTCTGCCACCTTTCTGAGCAGCTTGATCTGCTGTCTACTCAGTGAGCACAGAGCTGCTGTTACAAGGACTTGTAGTGACAGGAAAAGGGGGAATGGCTTCAAATTAGATGGGATATTAGGAAAAAATTGTTCCCTGTGAGGCCCTGGCACAGACTGCCCGGAGAAGCTGTGGCTGCGCCATCCCTGGGAAGTGCCCAAAGCCAGGTTGGATGGGGCTCTGAGCAACCTGGGATAGTGGAAGGTGTCCCTGCCCATGGGAGAGAGTGGAACTGGATGACCTTTAAGGTCCCTTCCAATGCAACCCATCCTATGATTCTTTGATTCTGTTTTTACAACATCCCTTCTGACAAATATTAGGAGAAAGTATTTCAAGCATTCCTCTGTGGATGCTTTCACTCCAACGGAAGCCGTGCATTTCGGGCAGGAGTCGCTGGGTGAGGCTGCACTCTCCAGAGAGCCAGACTGAACATTTGTGACGGCTCCTCTGGCCTTAAAACGTACGAGTTTGTGCATTTCCGTGTGAAATGCATTTCTCTGTGCGTAAATCACCAGGCACTATTTACAGTGAGTCATCTGAAGGGAAAGATGCATCACTGCTGCGAGCTTGCTGGCGGCTCAGAACTCACACATGGTCAGAAATGGTGGGGAGGTCTTGGGGCTTGAATTTCTCCTGTTTAACCCTTTCTAAGATGTCCCACTGTCAGCCCTGCTGCTCCAGTAATCAGCCATTATCTGGCTTGAGCCATGATTCAGCTTGTGCTGCTTCTTTTAAATCCCCAAACATGGACAGAGTTAGGTGGAAGCAGTGGGAACAAACTGGATCCAAATGATGGTAAAAACAGCTCAAAGTCAATCCAGTGATGGGTGATTCGGTTTTTACAGAGGCCAGCAAAGCTCACCAAAGCCCATTAAGGCTTCTGAGCCAAGTCAATGCTTCGTCAGGACGGCTGTGTGGTGAACTGTGCACCTAATGCACTTTTAATGAAAATGTTATCCTCTGGAGCCAGGCCAGGTATGGGCTAGAGCAGGAGCAAAGACCCTCCTTTCCCTAGAAATCATGGGAAAAGATATTACAGGTATTTCATAAGCTTGTATGTTTTAAAAGTCTAAGAAATCCAGCCCACATCAACAGCAGAGCGAGCAGGCTGCTACACGGACACGTCATTTAATCACAATTTAATAAGGCTCCTGTATCAGACTTTCGTAATGAAACTTTTGGGCAGATCCAAACAAAGGGGTCACTGTGGGAGAGAAGAATGCAGCCTTTGATTCAGGGTTTCTTTTTAGGGTTCACGATGGTTCGTTTTCAGCGAGCTGCTGGCGAAATGAAATGCTTTCCGCATGCCAACTGTTACCTCATAAATGGACCTTGTGAAAAGTAATTTGTGATCACAAGATCGTTATCAGCCTCCTCAGCCCAGCTCCTGTGAGAAGGGTGAGTTCTTCTTCCCTCAAAGAAGCTCTTGGGTGTTCAGTCCTCTCACAAGTGCTCCAGAGAGGTGTTTAAGGCCTGGATGACAAAAAGGTGTTATTTTAATAATACAGCAGAGCTGCTGGGAGCCAAAAAGCTGGACTGGGACAAATATGCTCAGCCTGGTGGGCTTGGATGTTTTGGGAAGACACGAAGGCAATGATGGATCAGGCAGGGATGAGATACCTATATTGAGGAACAAAATCTGCTGAGCCAAAGGATGCTGGAGGATCTTTATCCCCACTGGTGTTAACGATCCTCCCCAGTCTCCGTGTTTTGTGCGGTTGTTCTGTGAGCTGGTAACTCACTGAGAGTTGAAGAGGGCCATGAATGATCTGGAAGAGGTCAATGGGGATGGCGTGAGGAGGAGAAAGGTGTCTCTGCTGTCAGTCTGAGACTCTTGGTGTTGCTACTCCCCTTGCTCACCAGCCTTCTGATTACAGCGTGGTCCCCCTTGGTCTGCACAGCTGGGAGGTGGCCCAGGACGCATGAAGGAGGGACATCCACCACCCATCAGAGCTCTGATGGACCACATCATCTGAAGATTTATCTTCCATCCCTGGGGGAAATAAAATGCAGCCTCTGAGCATTCTCAAGGCGTAAATTTAGTTGGCTCATGCAGTTCCTGGAAAGCTTTAGCCCAAAAGGACAAGCTGGAAAATACAGATTGGATTGGTTTTTTTCAATCCATGACCTGTTGACTCTTTCCAGAATCTTTTAGTATTTTAGTTCTGGTCTTTCTGTTTTCTTGAAAAAGTCTTCCTTGCCTGTTTTGGGGTGTCAGCAACTTGTTTTTAAGCAGCCCTTGAGGTGTGGTGTGTACTGAACACAGCCCTGATACTGGAGAGGTGGACTCTTAACTTCAGTATTTTGTCATGGATGGTGTTCCTCATTTTTTCATTAGCAGGATTCTCCTGATGTGCCGTGTGTGGCAGCATGTTTTTCCCAAGGATTCCTGCAGCCCATTCCTGGCGCTGCTCAGCTTTAATTTTATCCCTCATTTGTTTTTTTCTTGCAAATATGACACAGGCGTTGGGCTGGACAGTTGCGTTTTGCGTATCGGAAAAAATAACTAAACTCTCCAGTGATTCTCACCGCAAGGAAAGATTTATTGGAGGAAAAAAGAATTCAGAGCTGTTTTTCTCTTGTGAGGCTCTTTGAGGCCGAGCTTCACATTGCTGTCATCCCTGGTGTGGTGCTGGGAGACCGAGGGCAGCCTCTCCTCTGTCAGGGTGTGAGTCTCCAGGTGACCTCCAAGCTGCTTCTGGCAGCTGCCCACCCCAAGAACTTGCTCAGTGAGCACAAGCTCCTTGATGTCCCTCCAGAAGCCCCTCCTTGAAGCTCTTTGCTCATGTGATAGATGTATAAAATTGTCAGATTCAATGTGAGCTCATCCAGTGTGTGCTCCTGTTCACCTGGAGCTCCCTGTCCAGCTGTGTTTTGGACAATTTCTGTATTTCTGACAGTTTCTGTGTTTCAGGCTGGGCTTGCTGACAAATGCCACGTGTTATCGTGCTTTTCCCTGCCATGAGGGACGTGGTGCCCCTGGTTAAGGTGGAGTCAGTGTTGCTTCAGTTCAGGCTTCCTGAGCTTCAAATGTGATGTATTAAAAAGGAATTGTCACCTGCATCCATCTGTGGCTCTTCCAAGCAAAGGAAGCCTCCAGCACGTACACTTAAATTCCATGACGGGACAGTGGGCAGGCAGCTGTCCTGGCTCCTACATGCCTCCATAACTGTTATCTCTTAATTATTGAACAAGGACAACTTAGATTTTCTTTCTCATGCTCTAATGCTGGAGAAATGTTAGAATTATGGAACCAGTCCTTTTGCTATTTTTTTTTCTGTTCACCCATTTGCAAGGGTGATTAAGATCCTGCCTGAAGGATCTGTCCTTTCCCTTTAAGAAAAAAGCAATAGGGTAAAGCACAAAAATTGTCAGTAAATTTTTTCTGCATCCTGGGGATTTTTTGGCTCTAAACTCTTCTCAACAGTGTGCTTTATCTGCAACAATAAATGCAGGAGTGCTGCACTTAAAGCCATCAGGCTTTCCTTGCCAGAGTTCCTGTGTTATGTGAACAGTCAGAGAAGCTGCTGCTTCCCCGAGTACAAATACAAAAATGGCAAACAAGCCAAAGGATGCTCTCGGCTTCCGCCCAAAGCTTGTTAAGAGGCACAACGCTACATGCACTCCAATGACATCTAAACATCAGAGTTACTTATGAATAACAGGGTGGCAAAAATACATCTTCCCGAGGGGAGAGACGGTGGGTGACAGGTGAGGGCACAGGGATTTTGTGCCTGTCTGCTGCTGGTTAAACGCAGGATGCGGTATCCTCCCCACCACTCGCTCATCTTTCATAGCCATCCTTTCTAGCAAAGCTTTGCTTGTTATCTTTGGCTGCTCTGAGGTAGGGTATTATGTCCCTGGCTGCATCTGATGCTAACAAAATGTGGCTGAAACAAAATATAAAGTTCTCAAAGCACCCCTCACTTTCATATTTTCACATCAGAAGCAGGGCATTTGTCCATCAGTGGCTCCAATACAATTGTGGGGAACAAAGACGGCCCGTTTGCAGTCTCTCCATAAATAAGCCTTGCTGCTCCTCAACCTAGTTTTCCTGGCAAAATCTTTTGCTTCCTCATGTGTCAGAAGACCTTCCCAAAGCTGCTGCTGAAGCGCCAAATGCCTCTGTAAAGACTTTTGCAGAAGCTGAGGTTACACGGCCTCTCCTTAAATCAGAGCTGAGCTGTTTGGAATGTGTCTGCCTTCCACGTGATGCAAAAATCAGGCCCTTTCTGCCTGCTGCAGGTCCTCCTGCCAGGCCACCAGAGCACCCAAATGCTGAGTCACATACTAGACCTTAATGTCCCACCGTAGCCCTGGTGTTGGGCTGATTCCCAGCACAGGTGAACACTGCTCTGCCAGCCCCAGTCTGTGCCCACCAGCCCAAAAAAACAGGTCCTGGGAGTTTGAGTGAGGGGGTTGAGAGACACAAGGAGACACAGGCAAGACAGCTGACCCCAGCTGACCAAAGGGATATGACATTAGGAAAAGTTTCTTCACCAGACAGGTTGTCAAACACGGCTGTCCAGGGCAGTGGCGGAGTCCACGTCCCTGGAGGGATTTAATAGAAGTGTAGATGTGGCACCTGGGGACATGGTTTAGTGCTGGGTTAATGGTTGGACTCAAAGATCTTTTCCAGCCTAAGTAATTCTATGATTCTCTGCTTCTGCAGTGGAGGATGTGCCTTTTCTCTTTTTTGCTCATTCACGGCTCCACAAAGCGTTGCACACAGCTGGAGTTCTGGGAGCTCATGTATTACTGAGTGACAAAATACAAAGCTGGAAAAGGGCAATTATATGATAGGGCATGGTTGCTCTCCACCAGTGGCTAAAGCTCTCCAGAGGAGGAAGAAGCAGCATGAAGGTTGTGCCTTACCTGGCTGGCAGCAGCGTCTCCCACAGAAGCGCATCCCTGTGTCCATCAGTGCTGGCTCTCCAGGAAACTCTTCTGCTAGGAAACCTTGTGTGGTCAACACAAACATCCCTCACCTCCAGCTGGCCGTGGCTTGAGCTCTGGGGATTCCCAGGGGAGGAGATCCAAGGACAGGGGCGTGTGGCTGGGAGGGAGTGCTCCTTGTGGAGACCAGGGTGGGTGCCACCTCCTACCAGGGGACAGCCCCATTCCTCATGTGACCCCACTGACGTGGGGCTGGAAGGACCCTCACAGCACAGGAGCAACGCCCAGCACCACATCAGCTCCCTCTGAGTGTAATGCCCTTCCCAGCTTTGATTTGGGATCAATAAGTCCTCCCACCACCGTTGCTACCTCTTGTAAAGGAGCTGTTGGGTGTGGAGTGACCTGCACTCACCACTTAGCAGGGAAGGAATAAAAATGCCTGGAGCATCCCAGTCCCCAGCACAGGAAAGGTGGTTTTTCATTTGTTGCTGAGATATCAAGGGCAGGGGAAGCATAGAAGCAGCTCTGGAGGAGCCGGGCGGAAGGGCTTGAAGCGTAGGAAGCCTTGGCCAAATAAAAGTGGAGGATGTTTATGGTGTGAAATCAGGAAGTGTCTTCAGGAAGCTGGTAGGAAAATTCAGCTGATGCAGGAGATGGAAAAACAGGGATACTGGGAGGGAGAAGAGGGGCACTTCGCCTTGTTTAGCCGTGTTTATAGAAAACTGGACCATCCTCAGCTCTTGGTCAGTCCTGAGCTGCCCAGATTTCCCTGCCAGCCCCATCCCTGCGATTCCCACTCAGGAAGTGGTGCTGGTGTGTGTGCAGGGTTATTCTGGGGCTGGAGGCTATTTCAAGAAGCATCAGCAAGGCCAAGCTCATCAGTGCTATCACACATGGACTTTGAGGGGGTGAACTTGGCACATCAAATTAACATGTTTGGGCTGTCTAAAAGCAAAGAACAGTGGAAGAAAATGGGCTCTCTTTTTTTGTTTAGCTTTTTTTTCCTATTTTTTCTTTTTCTACAACTGTCACTGAAGGTCTCACTGTGCTGCAGGAGGCACCTCTGTTTTATACAACTTAAATGAAAGCTCTATTTTTCTCTTCTTTAAGCAGAGAATAAAACAGGCTTGTAAGACCTCCCAGAATGGTAACAGGTATCATTTAAACCTGAAGGAATGGCACTGGACAGCACTCCCAGGCATAGGATGGGATTTCATGATCCTTGTGGGTCTCTTCCAAGGTGGGATACTCCCTGATTCACTGTCTTGCTGTCTTGCATAGAAGTGTTGGCACTAAAAGTTCTATTTCTCTAAGTCACCTCAAACTTCTGGTGTGGTGCAGATTAGTGAACATAGTCTTGTTAAACAACAACAAATTCCTGGGATGTGATCCCAAGGCAGAGCTTAAAAGCTACAAATGATTAAATACATGGGACAAATTAAAGGTAATAATCTTTATAGTCCTTCACTTCTAATCCATCCAATCCATCATTAATTGTGCACGCTGTGGTCACTCTAAAATTCACTGCTGCAGGAAATCATCCAAGCCAAATGTCCTGGCTGCTGTAACTTTATTTTTTGAGGAATGTTTTAATTTCACACTCATCAATGGCATGTCTAGGTTAGCCAGGCAGCACAAGAAGTGTCTTTATTCACCTTTCAAGACGTCACACGGTTCATGGGGAGGAATTATTTTGCATTTGTGAGCAATAATGACTGAATGTGACCATTGCTGGAGGGGAAGGAATCACTTTCTTCTGCATTACACTTCATTCACTGTGAGGGCAAGAGGCTCCACAGGAGAGATGTAAGATCTGGTGGTAAGCAAAGCTGATATTGCCATATATTTGATTTAAATTTTAATCAAATGGAATTGTTTTTCAAATGCAGATAACACAGCAATGGCTCCAAAAATAAAACACGGACAAGCAATCTATCAGGCATGTCTGTCAGCAAAACAGACTCCATCTCATAAACCTGCCAAAACAGCCCTTTGCTTCAAACAATAAAAACTGGGAGGAATGGAAAACCTCAGCTTTAAAAAGCTTTGTATGTTAAAAAAAAAATAGAAAAAAAATTTAAAACCCCCCCTAGCTCTCAATCGGTGTGATTTGGACAAGGTTAATGTAAAAACGAAAGCCATTCAATAAATCTTTTAGTGCAGATCAAAAGCAATGAGTGCAGGAAACCAGAAAATTGATGATACGACATTTTCCGACACCCCATAACATTCGTATTATTCAGGGAGCTGCCAACCACAATTGTTCGAATACTCTTTTAACCGATGTTGTTACTTGAACTCATAAGCCAGCCCCTGCTCTCCCCAAGGAAAACCATATGGGAAGACAGTAGCTCAATTAAAAGTAGTGTGGTGTGTGGCTCTTAATCCTTGCTTGAGCCCTTGTGCCAGCAAGATCTTAAGTATGTGCTTAAATTTAAGCCTGGGCTCAATTTTTGTCTGTTTTATGTGCATTTCTTGAGCAAAATACCCAAAAGAATCTCGAATCCCCTTTTTCAAAGGGTCTGCTCTGCCCGTGCTCAGAGGTGGCACCTGTGTTCTCCTGGGTGCACCGGGCTCTGTGAGGGTTTCGGGATGGTTTCTGCCACGGATAAATATGGATTTGTGATTGCAAAGCCCGATTTGAATCCTGTCTCCCTCTAGTGTTGCGAAAACACTTGGAAAAGAAGTTGGAGGGGCTGCCGGTGATTCAATGCCCAAGGTGCTCTCCCAGCTAAGTGAGCAGCAAACAGATGCCAGCAAGATCCGTGGATGGCCAGAGGAAAGGGCTTGGAGGAACTCTGGATGGGGAGCATCGTGCTGTGAGCAGAGCTGCTGCTGGCTGATTTGGCTGATGAATCAGGCCCATTTTGGCTGGCTTGTGCTGGATCTCCTGCTCTGCTGCAGGGATGGCTGCTCCGTTGCGTGCCGGCGTCTGTGCTGACTGCGAGTCTGGCATCCTCCCGTCTGTCCTGGAAATTAGTGACATCTGAGGAGAGGGAATGATGAAAACAAGATTATGGGAAGCTCACTTGCATGTGGAAAGGAAAAGTATGGGTGTTTGAGGCTTCCCGTGGGTCACACAGGTTGGTTTGTGCCCCTCTCATCACGTGCCAGCCGGTGTCCACAGGGCCTAAGACCTGCTCCACGGAGAGTTGGTGACATGGCATTGTGCCCCCCTGCTCAGGCTCCCAAAGCTGATCCCAGCAGATGGGAACAGCGTGTGGAACGGAGCTGAAAACGTGCTTATTCTCCTTGCATTCCCCTTTGCCTCCCCTTTGATGGGGGCAGTGCTGCCTGCACCTTGGCTGTGTGCTCACAATGGACAATGTCCCGTGGAAGATGTGCCAGCTTCACTTCTTTTCCCATGGCATTTTACCACTCATTAATCCTTTTGATTTTCAGCCTCTTTGAAGCCCAGGGTTTGGATGTCTTTCAGCTCCCTCTGAAATCGGACATGAAAACACTTCAACCAGTGCAAAAGTTTAAACCCCTTATTCATCCACCCTGGAAAGGCTTCAGCTTGATACGCTGACAATGGCTGACTTTATTATGTTTATCTTTTGGCAATATCTCCTTCTGCAATGGATAGTGCCTGGGCTTTTCCTGGTGCCAGGTTGAATTTCCAGCCCCAGTGAGTGAACCAGGCCATCGTGTTCCTCTGCCAGGCTGAGCCATGTGCAGGGCAGGCCGTGATTTCGGTGGTAAATACACAGAGGAGTAAAATAAACATGTAACCCAACAGCACACACAGACACACACATATGATAAAAAGTCTGGTCTTTCACCTAATTTAGACCAGAAAATTGGCATCTGATTTTATTGTTCAGGCTGACTCCAAGAACACAAACATATTTTTTCCTTCAGAACGAGAACTGCCAAAATATAAAGAATGGTATCTGCTGGTTTGGGCTAATTGGGATTAACTGTTTCCTGGCTGCTTTTTGGGGAACAAGTGCTGTTTTGTTCCCTTGATAACAGCAATGTTTCCAAGGCTGGCTTAGCCAAATGGCCATACCCCAGCCATCAGATCCATGCCAGAGGCACTTTCTGACCTGTGTCTTTGAAAGGGGAATAGTCTCTGTTCCCAAAGTCTCAGCCCTAGGATGCTGCCAGTCCAGCTCCTGCTGCAGCGTGGAGAGGTGAATTTAGAACAGCCAAGCCAGACAGGAAAGCATGGCATGGAAAACGCTGAGCTTTCCGCAATTGGGTTCCATTTTAATTAGCATTTTCTGCACACTTTTGATTTCCGATTTTCCTGCGCAGCTGTTGAGGCTGTTCATATTTCTGGAAATATTTCCAAAAGGCAGGGGAAAAAAGCACAACCCTATCGCCAGCCCAAGTGCTTAATTAAAATAGTTGGAATTAGAATAACATTGCAATTAGAGTTGTGTCTATTGGCCTTCCGGGGTTTGGGATCTGTGCTTTCAAACCTTTTGCTGTAAACATGGGTTTGGAAATTTGTCTTGGGGTTTCAAAATAGCCAAATGTTGCAAAACCCATCAGAAGGAGCGAGAGAGCTGGGAACACTGGCCTTGCAGGAGGATAGGGGAGAGCCCACCCATTGCCTGTGGCTCTGTTTGGGATGTTGAAATAGGGGCAGGAAAAAAAAATCCCATGGCCTGTAAGAGCTGATTTGAAGAATGCCACTGAAAAAGCTGTGTGGAAAGCATGGCATGTTCTACGGAGCAAACATGCAACGTATTTTTAGCCCCATTTCCTGGCACCTTGAGTATCAACTGCTTCCAGACCCGGAGCATCGGACAGGGATGGGCTGAGCCTCTGGAATTCAAGTGCTGATCGTGCACAGCCTGTGTGTGACGGGGCGGCTGCTGCAACTGCGGAGCAGCAGGCGAGAAGGAAGAGGGGGATTTTTGATGCAGCTCCCAGGAGGTTTCTCGAGGCAGGGACGCCTGAGAGCTGCGGTATGCCACTCACCCAGATGTTCCTGCCGTGCTGGGAGCACAGCACACCTGGACACAAGCTGTTCCTGGCAGCAGGGACGTGGGCAGGCACGCGAGGTTGTCCCCAGGGGTGCCCCGTGGGGCCACTATCTCCACCAGCCTTCTCTCCCCATCAGCTGGCACGCTGCCCTGTCTCCAGGGACACGGGGTGGCCCAGGCTGGAGATGTGCTTTGTGCCCAGGGGGTCACAGCGGTGGGTAATGTATGAATAATTTATCTCTTTGGCAAGAGGTCCCTGGGATGCCCCTCAGCCTAAACATATGCCAAAGATCTAAGCTGGCCGCCGAGAAAACAGAATCCCAAAGATCTGAGCTGATCCCCCAGAAAACAGCTGAGACGGAAGCCATCAGAGGTGGGGATCTGCTGGCTTTCCTTGCTCTCATTAAAGCTTTCAGTAGTGCCACACAGGGATGATCCTCTCGCTGCTGACCTGGCATCCAGCACTGCCACCACCCCCCGAGTGGCAGAGGATGCACAGGGGCCTCAAACAGTCATTTCCTTGTAAATTTCCTCCAGTTTTATTTATTCAATATTATGCCAAGCTGTGTAAAGGTTGTGAGAGGAGACGTAAAGGCCTGGGGGAGGAAGAACTTTCTAGGAATGATGTCTCTCTCCTTGGATGACCTTTAGGAATACATTGAAGGATAAACACGAGCAGTGGGGAGAAAAGTAAGGGAAACCAGTTCAGCCAGGAAAAGGGATGCTTTCCTGGAGCTGTGGGCATTTAAACTTCCCAACAGAGCACACTTTGGTGGGTACAGCCAGTCTGTTTTTGTTGCTGGGTCATCGAGGAAACCACTAAACCAGTTGAGGGAACATGGATTTTGAGTCAATTTGAACACTGATTTTTTTACAGGATCATGGAATATTCTGATTTGGAAGGGACCCATAAGGATCATCGAGTCCAACTCTTCAGTAAATGGCCCAAAGAAGGATCAAACCCACACCCTTGGAGTTATTAGTACCATCAGCACCATGCTGTAACCAACTGAGCTCATCTCACTGGTTTGTTTGTTTAGTGTTGGACTCTGATGTGAAAATCTGGGGCAAATTAAGAAAAAACAAAGGAAAGATCTTTCTTGGGAAGAAACAAAATCAGCCTCAGAAACCCACACTGCATTTCATAACTCAGTGGAGAGGAAGAAGAGAGCACATGGACAGCCCTCCCCACCACCTGCATGAGACTAATTCTGAGTCTAGAAAACAAGTGATCCCACAAAAACACCCCTGGCAAGGTAACAGGCCTCCCAGGCCATGAAAAAAAGTCAGGGATCTTCCCTCCTCCTTGCTGCTTTTGCCTCCCAGAATGTGTCACTGGATTCACCTTTGCTGATGTGATTTTTCCCCTCCAGAGGAAGGGGGAGAGAAGCCCAGACCCCAGTTCCTCACACCTGGCTCTGATTCCCTACCCGAGCCCCAGAATTGATGATGTGCCAAGTGACAAGGGACTGACTTCAATTTGGGTGTCAAACGGGGAGAGGTGGCTCAGGAAAGAGAGCTCTGGGGCAGGGCTCAGCTGTCAGCTCACGGCAGCCACAAGGAGCAGGGTGGGGAAGCACAGACACGGACCGTGGACAAACAGAGGGGTTGGACTCGCAGGTGATGCTCAGGCTGAAGGGATGGAGGAAGATTTCTGAGAGCTGAGGAAGCCTCAGAGCATGGCTGCCATGGCTTTTGTGGCTGTAGCATCTTCTCTCCAAAGAGAAATATAAAGATTTTGGTATCTTGCATCGCTGCTGGGAGCCGTGCACGTGCTTCAGGAGCAGCAGCTTTCCGTCTCATTTCTATCCCTGCTTCTGATTTACTCTGTCACCTCAGGCAAATCATTTAACCCTGGCTTCAACCTATTTTACGGGGATGTTGCAAGGCTTAATTAGGGCTTGTAAAAGGTCTTGAGTTCCTGAGAGGTGCCTGCTGGATTAGGGTGATTAATCACATGTTGATGGGAGAGATATTGTGGGGGTAAATCCAAGCAGTCAACAACAGGACAGATGATATTTTTCCCCGGGGGAATAAGATGAGGGGGGTTGTGAAAGCATGTACATATCAGGTTTATTAATTCTGGATATCAAGCTGTTGAAGCTGTAGGGAGGCTCTGTGGTCAAAACCACAGAAATCTGACTGTATGGTTGAGATAAAGACATTCAGCATTTCCAGAAAAATCAATCAAAGGCGCATAAATTAGGGTGTCCCCCTCCCCAGACTTCAAAGTCACAAAGGCGAACAATTTGCAAAACTTCAAGTTTTGGAAATAAAAGTTTGGCACTTGCTCTGAACACCATCGGAAAGCACACTGGAATCACCTTGTTAGTATTCATTGCTGTGGAGCAAAAGGGGAGATTATTCAGACGAGGAGGAGGAGGAGGAGGGGAAGAAAATCCCCCCACATTTCGCTGAAATTTATGCAGTTTTTCGCATGATTGCCCAATTGCCATTCCATATAGGAGAGGAGGGGGAAAATGCCAGGCTTTGTGCAGTTGTTTTCAGGATGACCCAGTTCTCCTTCTTTGCGGAAGAAACAGAGAGAGAACATTCGCCTGCTGAACTCCGATTTTGGGTTATTTTTTTGGCCCGGTTCTTCTCTACTCTAGCTTCATCTCCTTCAATAGGCTGGTCCCTAATTTGCACCAGCACGATGAAAAGGAGCTGGGCTTGGGAAGCAAAGCAGGCGAAGGCTGAGCAGCCTTTGATGGGCTTTAGAACTCGGCGGGCTTTGCCCCAGGAGCTGATGGTGACAAAGGGAGGGACCCGGCGCTGGGCTGGGTGTGCAGAGATTTGCCTTTGAATAGCGAGGAGGGCTCTCCAGGGCCGGGGTGACCGGCAGGAATGCAGCGAGCCCTGGCTCCGACAAACCGGGGTGATTTCATCCGCTTTTCAGAGACAGAGCATAAATCAATATTGTTTTGTAGATCGCTTGGCTTGCCACATTATTTTTCCTTGGGGAACATCCAGTATCCATGTAGGATGGGGAAGGACGTTGCAGGGGAGAGGGGGTGGCTGTGCCCTCTCAATGTGCAGCTCAGTGAAAACTGGATTTTTATTCTTCCAGGGACCAAAAAGAGCCAGCCAAAACCAGAGATTATCATCACTAAGGAATCCTGCCTGGGGAGCTCCCACCAACCAGGAGAGCAGTTAGTTTGGGATTTTTTAAGGCATTTTTTTTAATGGCAAGGCAGTTTTAGTTGAGCTAAATGAAGCTTATTGCAGCGGGGAATTCAGCGTGCACATGCTTAAAAATCTTTAAAGATTGGATATTTAACTCCAGCAAATAATCAAGTCCCAGGAACAATTTAGATGAGTAATATATTAAAAACAGGCTTGCACAGATCCAAGAAAAACGTTGGAGGATCCATAGGGGTCATTGTTATGCACCGCAGGCTTAAATATATTGACTTTTACAACTGCAAATGGATGGTTGCAGAGTGGTTTCCACCGAAGAGCAGTTTCAGTTGTGATAACTCATACAAAGTGAAATTCAGTCTTGTGCTCGGAGCCGGCATGAGGTCTAGGAACCGAGTGAACTTAATCTTTATCTCTCTCTAAACATTACATCTCTTTAATCCTTGAGGCATGCCATTCCTGGGAGGATCCTGCATAAAGGATGCAATAGAGCAGGGCAGGAATCAGATTTGTTATTTATGGAAAAAATCTGAAATTAGAGAAAACACGTTCTGAAATTACAGGAAAGAAAACATTTTTCCAGAGGGGAAGAAAATCTCAAACCCAAAAATAAACTGATCTTTTTTTCACCAATAGAACTGTTTTTTCCTTCTCTAAGATTACATCATTGTATTGCAAATGAAAGAGAAAGATGAAATGTGCCAGCCAGTGTAATGCCAACCCTTCTGTTGCAGGAAAATCAGAATGCATTTTGTGGAGGGGGCTGCTTTTTGATATAAATTTTGTAAAGCTTATAGATTTTTATATAATATTACTCTTTTTTTCTGGGGAAAAAAAAAGCCCAAAACAGCAAAATAACAAGAAAAGAACTTTCTTTTGAAAAATGTGCCAACCACTCTGCTAAACGCAGAACATCTATGGAAGTCTGAGATTTAAAAGTGCATAGACAAGAAACATTTAATGGATATGGGTAGGGTGTGGCCATAAATACTCAGGCTTCTCTGTGGCTCTGTGATCTGTTCTTCTGGGCTACTAGGAAAGATGTAACAGTGAAATCAGCTGTCACGGGCAATGCCTTGGGATTACTGGGATTTTCTTGGCTGGGATTGCTGTCTGAACCAAGACACGTTGTTTGCATGCAACAAATGCACAAAACTATCCCATCTACTGAGAAGTGTTGGTTTGCACTTGTCAGAGCTATGCAAAACTCTGGAACGTTACTGAGGCGACTTGAATTAATTTTTAATCAAATTTATGCTCTCACGCCAGAAAAAATGGTTGGTGGAACTGGGTTTCCATTGGCACCAAGACCCAAACACTCAGCAAATAAACCAGCATGGGAGCCCTAATCAGCCTGGGAGGAGGAACAGCCCCCGGCACAGCCAGATCCCCCAAGAGTGCTGAATAGCTGCATTTCTGCAATGCTTCCTCCTATGACGTGGTGTGACAGCAGATATTTCCTCCCTGAAGATGAATTTGTCACTAACGAAACCAGGAGAGGTGAGGGTGGCAGAAGCAGGGCTTGTAATCACCATCAGCAGCAAGATATTTTGCAGGAACCCAAGCATCTGAAGGGAAATATTTTGCTTTATTCCAAAAAGACTAATTTCTGGTCCATTGGAGGAGCTATGCCATTTACTAATTAGGGAATTGGGAGCTGGGGGCCCATGGGTTGTAATCCTTGGCTGAGTGGAGCAGTGTGTTCATTACAGCCGTCACTCATCTCCCTCCTCTCTCATTTTCCTGATCTGTAAATTGAGGTTAATTCCCTCTGTACACCCAGGGTGCAAGGAGGATTAACCAGAGGGCATCCAGAGCACTGCAGCCTTTTCCTTGGGTGATGGCTGGAGCTCCTGGAGATACTGGAATGTCGCACTGGGAAATTTTGTTTTCCATTGAGAACCTGAACGTGGGCACTTCAGTTCTGAATTGCTGAGATGTTACTGTTTTCACCCCAAAATTACCAAAATACGAAGCATTTGCTTCCGGCTCAAGGGGGATGGGAGGAAAAACTGACCTTTGGAAAGTGTTTAATAGGTTTACCTGTGAAGGGGAGCAGGGGGATTTTTCTTGTTGAAAAAAAAATCCTAACCGAAACACCCCGAATACTTGGCAGCCACATAATCATGACTTTAATAGAGCCCTCGGTTTTCCTGTTGCAATAAACGAGGTCTGCTCTGCGTTAGAAACAAAGCAGAGGGGAAGCAAACAAACCAAAACCCCAGCCCTCATGGCAGTCCAGGGAAATGGGGTCACTGCTGGGCACATCTCAAAACCTGTCCAGGAACTGTGTGTTCTCGAGCCGATTGCATTTACCCACCAGCCTCTAGTTGGGCTACATTAGCAAACAAAACAAACCGGGCTGACAGTTTGTGCTGCTCTGAAAGCGCCACTCCCAATGGCTTTTCCAGTCCCAGGGATGGAGCAGGCAGCTTAACTACTTATTTACCCCAGCCTGCTCACCCAGAAAGGACCCAACCTGATGGATGGCCCCTGACCTCCCCGCTCTGCATGGCCACCAGCCAGACTGCCACTTGGGTGTCTCCAGCAAGCCTCCCATCTGGCAAGAGTCCAGCCTATTTTTTGCTGCCTACCAGGGTAAGAAATACTACACTTCCCCGAACGGGTGACCCCCGAGTCACGGGCGGGTTAAAGAGAAGCATAAGTTATCTGGACTTGCAGCCATGAAACCATTCTCTGGGAGGAAAGGGTAAACAAACAAATCATTTATTAGCAAGTAAAATTGTTTTTTCTTTGAAATGCAAAAATGTGCTCTCTGGTGAGTTATGTTTTTAGCTTCACCCTTCGATCTCACCAGGCGAAGCCCAGGCATGTCAGGAGCAAAGCTGCTTTCAAGTCACCCGTCCAGCTGGTCCTCTGTAGGGCGGTGTAGGGGTGCTTAATCACTCAGGGCAGCACTGGATTAGGGGGAATTCAGACACTGACAGTGGGTGCAGCAGGATGTGGCTGAGGATATGGGGCAGCACCACTGAAGACACCCCGATGTCCTGCAGCTGCGGCTTTGGTGCGGGGAGCATGATCTTGGGTACCACCAAGGGGGTTGGGGGGTGTGTTAATCTACAGCTAATGAGGGAGCAAGGGAGCAGGTCTGTGGCATTCGTGGACATGAGATGTGTCTGGAGAACACGCTGGTTTGTCTTGTGGAGCCCTGATCCCCTGGAAATGGGAGTCTGTCCACTGGAAGTAGCCTCTGCTCCCTGCTCTGTTGCAGATGGTGTGGGGCAGGCTCTGGAGAGGGAAAGGTGTCAGAGCTGTGTGTGATGCCCCTCCTGCACAGGTCACACATGGAGGGGACATCTCGCAGCACTCAACCTCATTCAGTCGTTTCTATTGGTGCTGTTTCCTTTTCCCTGCTTGGGGAAAGGGGGAAGGCGAATAGTCCAGCCTGCAGAACCCTCAGCTTCATGGCCAGCATATCCCCTCCTCCAGGAAGGAGATGGGGCTCCCAGGGTCACCTCCCTTCACACCGGCATACCCAGGGGACAGTCAGGGTGTTATTTATTCCATCCATCCTCAGGAAGCTCCTGTATCACATCCCTGCTCTGTGTCACAGACACATAATGAGCAGAGGTTCACATCCAGCAGCTCTTGGAGTCACTCTGGATGTCTCTTTTCATGCCTTGCTGACACGGCTGACCCCTGGACTGAGGGGGCTCATGTGGGCAGGAGATGCCTTTGCACCTCTGCCTCTGGGTGCTGCCGATCAGGAAGTGCCATGCGGGAAATTGGGCTGAATTCCTGCAGTTTCTGCCCTCCCCTGGTTGCCAGCGATGCTGGTGAAGGTGGGACCCTGCTCGCTGCTGCCCCTCGGGACTGCGGCGATGAGTCAAGGAGGAAAAGCAGCGATTTTGTGTGCTGAGGGGGAAAATGAAGTGGGGAGATAAAATTAAAAGGAAAGCTGAGGGAGAAATCATTGCTGGGTCATGTCAGCTGAGCAGATGAGAGCTTCTAATTCCTTCAGGAGGGAGCAGGTTGGGGACAAACCTCCCACTTTCCATACCTTCAGAAATGGCTTTCAAGCCCATAAAACATCTTAGAAATGCCAATTCAGCACAGGATCAAACTGCTGCTGCCGAGGACACTGGCAAGCCACAAATCACTTTGTGATTATCACCACGAGCAGGTCATTTGTGCTGGAAGTAAATATTTTTCACATTGGTGTAAATAAGTTAGAGTTGCTACCACAAGAATGTTATTTTTCTCTCGTTTCTGGGGCACCAGCCAAATGAACCCACGGACGTTCGAGCTCGGCACAAACACCTTCCTCCTGTTGGTTGCAAGAGTTAAGATACTCATAAAGCACTTGGGTCTTGGAGTAAACTTTCCTGTGAGAGACACAGACCCAAAGGAACAGATAAGTGCACATCCCTTGCCATGGCTCTGGAGCTCCAAAGAAGCTGTTTGCTGGGCTGAGTCAGCTGTGATTTATATAACTGTTTTCAGGATCGTATCATCAAGTATGTCTCAAAAACGGCCTTCTCCCCAAAGACTGGTCTCTACAAATCAGATTCCTGGCATTCCTCTTATTGTCCAGCTGAGACCTGTGGTACAAACAGCATTTTTGTAAGGCTGTTTTGAAAAGTGAGCTGTGGTTGTTGTTGAACCCCCTCTCGATCTTATTTAGACTTTTCTTCTTTCTCTACTGTTATTATTTATGAGCATGAAACTGGGGCTTCTGTTTGGAGAGGGATTGTTTCTTGAGTAAAATTGTGGGTTTCAGTGGTCTGCAGCTTCTGAGAGAATACTTTGAGTCAATAAATGTGCCACCACAATTCCATAACTGTCCTCATGAGGATTAAAATAAACTGAGGGGAAAAAACAAAACAAATCTGTTATTTTTCCTGTGACTACTCGAACCTGCAGGGTGAGAGAAAAAGCACATCTTGATTTAAACACCACTGATTTATTTTTAGCCCTGTGGCCAGTGTGGGAGCCTGTGGCTGAAGCAGAGAGAGGGATGCAATGGCTGGATGAGGTCTCCTGGGCTGCTAAATCTTTTCTCTGGCAGTTTAAATACCTGTGTCAGGCAGCAGGTCCAGCATGGGATAGTGGGGAAAAATGGGAAAAGCGGGATTGGCATCAACAGCCTCAGGTGCAAACCCTGAATTTGAGAATCATGAAATGCATGCAACTGGATGCTTTTGCAGCAGGTTTTGGGGGAAAGGGGAAGGCAACCTTTCACTTGGTGCTGGCATCTTCCTGTACTTCCATGTTGACCCTATTTCTCCTGGACCTGACCCACGTGAGGATACATTTCACCTTGCAGTGCTTGTCTTCCCTTTCCTGTGACCTGACCAGGGCAAAAGCAGCTCCAGCAAACACAGCACTTACTCCTAGGAAGAAATGTGTGTGCTCAGACCTGATACTGAACAGGAGGGGTAATTGTCCTGTTTGGGGAACTTCGGTGATTCCAAAGGAGGAGAGCGAAATAGCACCGATGCCACTGAGGCCACAGCTTTGGGGAAGGGTTTTCTGGAGGTTGCCAGGCTTAAAAATAAGTCCTGCCATGAGGTCTGAGGGAAACTGCCCTTGCTTCTGCATGGGGTCCTGTTTTGGAAAGGCACTGAAGCCCCAAAAGATGCAGAAGCAACTGAAAACCTTTTGAAGAGGAGACCAGATGCACACTGCAAATCCAGGGAAAACAAGGGATTGTTTCAGATGAACACAGGCATCTAATACTGTTTAAAGTCTCTGATGGAACCCAAGCCTCCCCCATGGGACTGAAAGGTGGAATGTGGGAAGGAAGGGAGACCTGCACTGCACACAGGCAGCAGCCCCTTACCAGGTTTAGCTCACTTGCAAGCCAGGGTGGCCTTTTCTCTCCAATATTTGTCTCCAGCCTCTGCTGCTTCTTGGAAATCATGTTTTCTATCATCCAGAGAGATGCCCCACAGAATGCTTGGTCCTGAGTCCCGAGCTTGCCTGGGGCTTGGCTGAAGGCTGCACGTGGCAGCGTTTCTGCATCCCCAGCTGGAACGACGCAGAGGCCAAAATATCAGGGCTGGTGTTCCAAATGAACTGCTGAGGAAGTTTCTGGATTGCAAGCACTCTAATCCATGGAGCTCTACTGGAACCTCAGAGCCACCCTGAGCATGGAACTCTGAACCTCTCCAAAAGAGCCAGCTCTGCAGCCAGAGCAGTCTGGGCTGTGTCTCTGTACTCCATTTCTCAGCATCAACTAACATGGAAAGGCCACAAAGACATTATCATTTATAAAAAGATGGAAAAAACCACTTGCATTTGGGAAAGCAAATGTCACACCATTGATCTAGAGCTGAGTTGTTTACAATGAAGAGGGGTTGGTATTTAATGGAAGGTTAACTCCTTTTCTTTCTTTTTTTTTTAAGGTACCTAAAATTACCATACTTTGCATAAAATATGGTTCTGATTAAGAAACATCTGACTTAACAAAAGCAAAGTCAATGTTAATACGTGCACAGTTTTGTATTAGCCTGCCTTTAATTTTGAAGTAAAACTCTAATGACTGCAGTAAATTTGCTCATTTATGAAACAGATAGGAAATGCAATACACAGAAGAGATTAGGGGCAAGAAAAACAACCCTTTCACTGCAATTGAGCCAAGCCATGNTATTTGTCTCCAGCCTCTGCTGCTTCTTGGAAATCATGTTTTCTATCATCCAGAGAGATGCCCCACAGAATGCTTGGTCCTGAGTCCCGAGCTTGCCTGGGGCTTGGCTGAAGGCTGCACGTGGCAGCGTTTCTGCATCCCCAGCTGGAACGACGCAGAGGCCAAAATATCAGGGCTGGTGTTCCAAATGAACTGCTGAGGAAGTTTCTGGATTGCAAGCACTCTAATCCATGGAGCTCTACTGGAACCTCAGAGCCACCCTGAGCATGGAACTCTGAACCTCTCCAAAAGAGCCAGCTCTGCAGCCAGAGCAGTCTGGGCTGTGTCTCTGTACTCCATTTCTCAGCATCAACTAACATGGAAAGGCCACAAAGACATTATCATTTATAAAAAGATGGAAAAAACCACTTGCATTTGGGAAAGCAAATGTCACACCATTGATCTAGAGCTCAGTTGTTTACAATGAAGAGGGGTTGGTATTTAATGGAAGGTTAACTCCTTTTCTTTCTTTTTTTTTTAAGGTACCTAAAATTACCATACTTTGCATAAAATATGGTTCTGATTAAGAAACATCTGACTTAACAAAAGCAAAGTCAATGTTAATACGTGCACAGTTTTGTATTAGCCTGCCTTTAATTTTGAAGTAAAACTCTAATGACTGCAGTAAATTTGCTCATTTATGAAACAGATAGGAAATGCAATACACAGAAGAGATTAGGGGCAAGAAAAACAACCCTTTCACTGCAATTGAGACAAGCCATGCTGCAGCCCAATCCCCTGAACTGCGTTCTCCAGGGTCTCTCAGAAGCTGGGACGTGGATTTTTTGAGGATACGTAAACTTCCACATCACAGGCGAAAAAAATTCAGGATACAAAGAGAGATTTGAGGGCTTTCCTGGGCAGAAGGATATTGCTGGTACACACTGAATGAGTGAAATTTGGCCTTGCTGCTGGTCTGAAGTTACCACAGGGAGAAGGCAAGGGCAGGGGGGAAAGAAAAGAAACCTAAACTTTACAGCTTTTTGGAGAAAGAATCAGCCACATCCAGCCCAGAGAGGGCAGGGCTGACTCTCTGAGTCCTTTCTTGTGCAGCCAAGGATGGACCACAGAGTAAGATCTTATCCTGGAGGAGCAAGAGCAGCAGTCAGAACCCCCCAAATGCAGGGTGAAGGACGGTGAGTGGGAAAAGTTTGGCTGGAGGAATGACTGGGTTGAGAAAAGGGCGATGTGGTCACTGGGTCTCAGTGCCAGCAAGCAGCAGGGTTCCTTTTTTGGCCCCTTCAGTGCCATCCTGCCCTGCATCACTCAGTGGGGATCAGTGGCTGCTCTGCCATGTGCGACCCCAGCATCTGCTGCTGCCCGAGCAGAGCCCACCCCAGGCTCACCAAAGCCGTAATCTGAATTAAAAGGGTTTTTTTCCAAAACATACATTATGTAAATGTCGCTCTTTTTCTGGCAGGACACAGACATCTTTCATTAACCATTCTATCCCTTCAAAACGAACGTCCCAGCGGGATTGTCCCGTGGTGGGGTGGCCAGAGGATGGGACCTGTGGGTCCTGTGGGACCCGTGCTGGCAGCACCATTGCTGTGTGCCTGCTCTGGGTGTCCCTCAGGACTCGAGGCAGGGGACAGCCGCTTTGTTTTCTAGCCAGGTTTTTATTTACAGGCAGGAGGGGCTGTTTGATCTCAGTGGTGGGAAAAGCTGCTGCCTTTGGATGCCTCTGGAAACGGCTGCTTTGGCGGCGGCCCTGATAAGGTGATAAGGTGAAAGGGAGGGTCCGAGGGGACGGCGGGGGTTTGGGGGAAGGGGCACCCCTGGCAGACAGCAGCCCGGGCACGGAGCTCGGGTTATCTAAATAGCACATCCATCACTGCCGCTTCCCCGGGCGGGGACCTGCGTAAGTGATCAATACCGCACAAACAGCGGTGCTTTGTGGAACTGCAGTAACTTTTATGATGACTTCCTTCCACTCGATAAGCACTTCCACGGAGACAGAGGCGGGGAGAGCCGCTCCGCTCCCCTCGTGTGTCTGGGACACCCCGGCAGCCCCGGGCCCTTCACCACCAGCTGCAAGCCGTGGAAAACAGTGGTTTGGTTTGGTTTTGTTCTGTTCCCTTTGACGGGATGGAGCCTCTCACCCCCACCGGTTGACCCCAGGTTGCATCTTGCACACCTGCTGTTTAAAAGTCCCATAAAGTGTCAAGCACAGCCCAACATCCCCACACCACAGCAACGGGGGCAAGAATGAACGCTCCTTGCAGGAAAGACGTGGAGAAAGGCTGTAGCTGCTCGTGTTTGGGGTTTGGAAGGCAATGAGAACCACTGCTGAAGCTCTCGCTGCTTTGCCCCGCTCTCTTGAGGATTCTCATGTTCTCCAAATATTTACAGAGAAACATGTGTTTGTGGATGTGGAATGCTGCCTTTTTCCTTGGTGTTGTGCTGTTCTCTTCAAGGGGGAGCGGGTGTTGCTGGGACATGAAGGACAGTGTGTGGCAGCAGTAAGCCCAGAGCAGGAATGGGATAAATGCTCATGGGTCTGCAGCATTGGTGCTTGGTTTTTCTTACACTAGGGACGTGATTTCGTATTGCTTTTTGTCAGTTATTTTGCACTGCTTTCTATCAGTAATCAAGTGGTTTATGTGCTGATGGAAGGAGGGTGGGAATCCCTGCCCTGCTCCCCATTTTCTGGTGCTGGGCTGCACAGGCAACTTCGTTTGTTGGGTGATTTAGAGTCTAAATCATAAAATCCTAGAATGGTTTGGGCTAGAAGGGACCTTAAAGATCATCTTGTTCCAAATCCCCTGCCATGGTCAGAGACACCTGAAGATGTGAGGTGCTGCCAAAATGGTTGGCCAAGCCCTGGATGGGATGTGTCATCAAGCTCTCTGCTTTGGTTTGTTGTTTGTTTCTTCTCCCCACATTATTTATAAATCATGCTGGGTTTGTTTTCCAGGTTTTCGTGCACCAGGCGAGGGATGGGAGCAAGGTGCAAGTCATGAAACAGGAGAAGGCAGCTGCTGGGAAAAGCTGAGCCAGATTTGGTTTCTCTGTAGAAACCAAAGCCCAGAAATTTGGTTTTGCCAATGGAAAAGACACTTGTGTGCATAGTGGGGGATGTTTTTGCTTTTGGGACAGCTGGGGGAAACCACAGGACTCAGATTTGAGGTAAGTCAGATGGGCCAGAGGCTGCTGAGGTTTGGAGATGACCCTGAGCAGGCATCCACGACAGATACAGCCCTTGCACCTCCACTTAACGCCGTGTGATCCACGAAGGAACCTTTTCCCCCCTTTTTTTGGGCAGGCACAAGGGAATTTCTCACTGTGGCGCGTGCAGATGTGCAATCCTGGCTGGCATGGTGCCACGGGGGATGCAGTGCAATAACCTGGGTTTTACATGAAGGGAAAAGCCTCTGGAGGAGCAAAGCTTTGAACCATTCAGTCTGAAACGGTGCAAGGCTGGCAGGGAAAGCTGTGAATGAAAACTTGTGGGACCCGGGCTGAGCCAGTTAATCTCGATGGGTTTCCTTGTTTTTCTTTCCTCGTAGGCATTGAGTGTAGGTTGAATTTTATCCTGACAGCCAAAGGCTGCGCTGCCTGCGAGCAGCTCCTGTGTGCCCACACTTCTGAGCTCCGGGAAATCCGAGCTGGGAATGAAAAATCTGCAGAGTAGCAGAGCATTTTTGTTATTCCTAGAGAAAATCCAAGTGGTTTAGATGAGATACCCTGGCAAAGCAAACAGCACCTTCACTTGGAGCCCAGTCCAAGGCGGCTCCTGGCTGCAATGGGAACACATCTGCTGTAGGTGGTGCTTGGGCATCCCTGTCCTAAAGGATGCCAGGTTTGAAGAGCAGTGAACTAAGCTCTGTACATGTGGACACACCAGCTGTGAACTGGTGGCACTGTCCACTGTCACATTTATCAGCAAAAGGGAGGATTTCAGGCTGTTGTGACTGATGTTTTCCAAACAGAGCTTCCCGAGAATCCTGCTTTATTTTATTTTATTTTTTATTCCTGAGGCTGATTAAGTGTGAAAGAAATTTGGAATAAAAAAATCTTTCCATCCCAGCCTCAGAGATCTTATATATCAAAGGAACACGGGTGGAATAGCAAGAGAGGGGGTCGGAAGGATGGTGACACAGTCAGGAAATGGCAGATAGATGTGTGGGATGCACACCTTGGACAAAGGGACTTGAAATAAAAAGTAGGGAAGAAGTAGGACTTACCTGAAGGTGCGAACTTAGGGTAGGAGCCCCAGGTTTACAGTAAGAAGAAAATGTAGGGGATGGTCATGGAATCACAGAATGGTTTGGGTTGGAAGGGATCTTAAAGATCACCTTGTGCCAACCCAAATGGAATTATGGATGCTCAGACTAAAAAAATTTGGCAAGAGGGATTTTTATCACAGTCCAAGACACAAATACATTTCAGGGAAAAGGTGGAACATTGCTCTTTTTTTTGGTTTTTTTTTAAAGGAATAATTTCCCAGAAATTATGGGGAATTTTCAGTAACTTTTCTAAATGCTTTTGTGAAAGCTTCAAAATTTTTGTGGGTTTTTATCCTCCCATCCTAATCTTCACCCAGCTTAAGGACACCAGCATTTTTGATGGAGCTCCCACTCAAGTATATTTGCAGGAAGTCAACCCACGAAGAGCTATTACAAAAAAAAAATTCCTTGGACAGTTTTATGCATGGAATTACTCAAAACCTCACTGCAAAATATTGAAAAAATCTGCTGAAATTTGGGGGGGGAAAAAAAGAGTCTGAAGGATCATGAAGAAATGAAAGCATGAAGAAAAGACTGCAAGCCAAAAAGATCTGTATCATAACATATTCTGACACATAATAAAGAAAATAAATGAAAAGAGTCACTGGATCTATTTTCTGCACATCCATATGGAAATTCAGCTCTTCTTTCAGGATTTGTTTTTGTTCTCCATGTTCTGCTGTGGGTCTCAGGGGCTTTGGTGACCGTGGCCAGGGGAAAACGTCTTCTCCAAGGACGTGGCCCCTGGCATGTTCCACCTCCACTGCAGCTCCCACCTGGCCATGGGGATGGGCAGGAGAAGATCAGGGTGTTTTCCAGGCAGGGATGGGGCTGGAAAGCCTCTGTGTGCGAGGAATTCATGACCTGCCCCCAACTCTTACCCAATCCATCCCCCACGCTTTGGGGTTTAAAATGAAACCTCTTCACCTCTTTGCCGTTACCGTGGGCTTTCTGTAGACACTCTTTATATTGCACTGCATCGCTTATATCAAAACCAGAGCAGAAAAAATTCTCCTTAGCCCGTCCTTTTGTTTCACTTTTATGACTCTGCGTGAATTTCAAAGCACTTCGGGATTAGGCAGGGGGAAAAGAAAAAGGTACTTGCAGCCTTCATCTAAAAGGGATTCATTTCTGTCACCAAAGTGCACTAAAAATATAAATAAATAAAACACAAACTAGATCCAGGCAAGGCATATGGATGTGATGGCTGAACTTTGGATGATGCTGGCCACGCTGAGCCCCTGTGATGAATCCTGAGTGTGTGAAATGCACATGATGCTGTATAAAATGTGATTTTCACACAAATGCCATGTTCGTACATTTCCACGGAACTCGTGAAACATTTAAGTGTCTCTTCCTAGACAAAATGCTCAAGTATCCAGTCAAGTCTTCATATAGGCCTGTATTTATTGGGCACACTGATTAACTGCTCTGCAAAGCTCCCTTGTGCAGGACAAACAGGGGAAGACAAGAAATGGAAACACTTGCAAGGGTTGCACATCCGTCTTTCTTTGGATTTGCATTCCTACCCAGAGCCATCAGAGTTTTGTGTGTCTTTAACTGAACCAGGGGCTTTAGAATTGTAGAATATTTCAAGCTGGATGGGACCCATAAGGATCATCAAGCCCAACTCCATCAAGTCTCCGCAGGAGAAACCATTGTCCTTGAGCCACTGGAAAACAACCAGGAAAACTGCTTTTGGTCAGTGTCACAGCCTGTCTGAGTTGCAGCCATCAGTGTTTGTGTCAGGAAAGTGTGGAGAGCAATTCCCAGTACATATTTTACCATTGAAATGCCAAAAAGATTTGAAAAAAATCAAAAGGGGAAAAAAAAGAATTTAACTTGAGCTGTGTTTTATCCAAATCTCTGAAATCTGAGTAGTGACTCACACTCCCAGGCAGTGTGGAGAGCAGAGAGCAACCATGCATACGAACCATGCTAATGAGTCGTGCTAATTAACCACGCTAATTTATGTCTCTGCCAGCACAGCCACCTTTTTTGTTCATCGGTAACTCCAGTTCAGGAGCTCTCCCAGGAGGCCACCAAGGCTGGTTCTGCCTGGGACACAGCACAGAATTCCAGATAAGGCCGCTGCTCCTCCTCTTTTCTGACCCAGAGGCAGCTCATGGCTGCTCACAACATCCAGCAGAACATTTTGCTGGGATATTCAGACGCTGGTTTTGTGCCTTTCCAAGTTGTTGGGTGTTATCTGTTGTGATATTTTTTTTTTGGTGATTGCGGCAGCGTGTTCTGCAAGGCAATCTGGAGCATTGACTCCTTCCTTGGTGCCTCTGGAGCGATGTCTGGAGATGGTACCTCAGTAAATGAGCGCTGTGTGCAGGGTGAGGCTCAGGTGTGAGGAGGGAGCCTTGGTTTTGGAGAGCTCTGGCACAGCCCGGCCTGTTTGGATAGACCCGGAGGTTTGGACGCTCCGACGACATCCATATGCAGCGACTTTTCTTGATTCACAATGCTGAAACTAAAAACCACTTGGCTTTAAACTTTAAGCCTCTGCCTGCATTCCCCCGAGAACGAGCCTTTCTGGCAAACTCTGAGTTCTTAAATATCACTTCTCCAATTACATTCTCACAGGTTAGTATTTATGCAGGCCTGGCTTTTCCAATCCACGGAGCTGGTACTGGGCTGAGGCTTAATGCATTACAGGTGGCTGGTGGTGCTTTGGGCTCTCTGGACAAACTGGTTCCAGATGGCCACACAGTATGAGTAATAACATCAGCTCATTAAGTTGCAAGGTTTCAACTACAATCACAGAATTATCAATGAAATAAAAGCTAACGGCGTATCAGCTGCACTCTAAGCCATAAATAGGATTTACAGCGAAACAAAAACCTTTTTTGAACCCAGATCTCTCATCGTTTCAATGCGGGGTGTCCACAGAATGGGTTTATTCACTAGCAAAAGAGCAAAAAAAAAAAAAAAAAAATCTGCCCCACCCTCTCCAAAACATACTCCTGAAGGCTACTGCACCGCCGTCCTGAGAGCTTCTGATTTTGGAAAAGCTTTGGATTGGGGTCACTGGGAAAGCAGAGCAGTTTTTATCTGTGGTGCCTTAGAATACAAGTGGAATGAGCCTGATTCTCAGATCAGAGATAAGCATCAGGAAGCCTCATTACCTCGCGTTTAATCACGGTTGCAA
The DNA here is from genome assembly GCA_013398055.1 of Ifrita kowaldi. Taxonomy (NCBI): domain Eukaryota; kingdom Metazoa; phylum Chordata; class Aves; order Passeriformes; family Cinclosomatidae; genus Ifrita; species Ifrita kowaldi. The sequence continues at coordinate 33,417 of VZRS01014049.1, read as the reverse complement.
ATGTTTTTCTTTGTGCAAATTGATGTCTGTCTTTGCTGTGCACAGAGCATGGCTTCTGCAGGGTGTACAGGTGGTTCCTGATACTTTATAGCCCGTGGCAGCAGTGGGCTGTTGGTCTGGATGTCTTGTCTGTTCAGAGACACCGTGGAAAAACATTTCTTCAAGCTCCCAGGGTAGCTGGGGTGCTCGAGATCCCTGATCTTGGCTATCAAAGGGGGGATTTCACATTACAAAAAACGTAAAAATAATAGAAAAATACACATAAATTAAGTAATGCCTCTTTGAAATTCCATAGTCCTGGGGCCAAGCGGGGGGTGTCAGTACACAAATGCAGCAGCTGAAGTAATCCTTTTGTAAATTCTCTTGGCTTCTCTGACTTTTGGTTGACTTGATAAAACTTCTGCCACCCATCCCAGGCACTTCAGGGGAGCAAACAGGGAGCCTGGTCAGCCTCACTGAGGGGATTTACAGGGAGGGCTCACACTCCCTCTTGCACTCTCTTCCATTCTGCTAAATCTGACCCCTCTGCCAGGAAATCAGGACTTCATTAGTAGTAAAAACCTAAATGACTTAGAGAAAAAAACCCAAACAGATAAACATTAAATATGGTGTCACATGGCTCGGAGGAAGGTATCTTGTTGAGGTATAAATGATGCCAGAAGTCTAAATAGGGAATGTTTCCAGCAAAACCACAAGGTATTCTGTGCTCCTCCATAGCAGGCATCCAGAAAACTGGTGTGTTGGAAGCAGGAAGGTATCTTGCTGGATATACTAGAAAAGCCTTGTGAAGTCTGAGGGGAAAATGTGTTCCACAGGTTTGTGGGAAGCCTGAAGAAGCTTTGTATGATCCTGGTTTGGTCCTTGAGGTCCTGGTTGTGGTTAAAGCCTGAATCTATTCCCTGGAGTTGGCAGTGCAAGAATCTGCTTTCTTACTGTGAATGAGAGTCAAAATCACTCCCTTGATAATTAGAGATGTTTACTTTAGATTTATCCTACCTGCTCAGCCTCCCCAGCTGCACCTCTGTTACAAGAGCAAGAAAAAGTCCATGTACTTCTGCTCCAAGGGCTGTTTGCAGCAGCAGCAGCATCGTGTATGAGTTCAAGCCTTACGGTGTCAGGGAAGGTGAGTACACCTGGAGTCCTCCTAGTTAGGATTTCATTATCAACAGAACTGATCCTGTAGGTATTTCTGTCTCTGTCCTGCAGTTCTGATGCAGATGTGCAGTGTCACTGCTTCCAGATGTTGATGCCTTTTCAGAGCACTGGGCACCAACCCAAGCAGGGATTTGGTATCGGGGAATTCTGGCACCGGCTGCATTTCCAGAGACGTGCACACTGAGGAAATTATTGTGTGTGAGTGTGGTGCAGAGGCACCACTGCAGGCTGAGCTTAAGTCCCTGGGCAGGCAGGGTGTTGATCAGAAGTCAGGGCTGTGAGCAATGCGGACAAAGTAACGTGGTGACAAAGTGGGGTGTGTTTTCTCTGTCTCAGGCCGCTCTTATCCTTTGTGTTCTTTGAATTACAGGCCTCCAACCCCACTATCCCACAAGGAGCAGGTTTTCAGCAAGGTTCCTGGTGTTACTGTGAGTTTTGAGGGTGCTGCTTGCACCTTCTGCTTTAAACACACATAATTTGGGTGATGCAATGGTGGTGTCTCAGCAGGGTCATCCTGCCTGGGTTGAGACCTGTGTTCCCTGTATAAACAGGATTAATGGAAAGAGCTGAGCCACTCAGGGGCCCTAATCTCAGATGCTTCCATGGGGGCTTGGGTGATGGATGTGCTCAGCTGGGACTTGCAGGCACCAGTGAGTGCGAAACTGGGCACAAACTCATATCCAGGCAGGGCTTGGTAGCAGGATCCTCCATCCTTGTTTTTGGGTTGCTTTTGGGGGTGTCGAGGGTGGGATGTGCCCTAAGAGAGGAACAACAAGCTCTGAATGCCACCCACCTCCTGACCCAAGGGTCTGCTGGCCACATCTCTGGGAGTGCAGAACCCTCCAGCATTCTGGGGGAGAGATTGTTACCCCACCTCTCCTACCACTGCACACCACGGGGTCCTGCAGGGAATCCTTAGGTGATGTGACTGCCTCTCCTGTGGGGTCAGCATCCCAATTTGGGCCTTTGCTCTGCATAACCAAGGGTTTGGGTCCAAGTGGGTGGTCTCCAGCCTGTTCCTCTGGTATCTGCTCGCTGTACACGGTGGGCACAAGAGCTGGGTCCTGGCACTGGCTGTCAGTGCTGGGAGCAGAGCTCACATGCCAAGCAGTGATCCTAAAGAGATCTGTGTGCAACGTGAGGAATGCCAGACCCACCCGCTGTCTCCAGAGCCGTCTCCCCAGCCAGGCTCTGGATCCTATTTGGATGCGGAGAGATTTATAAGGCATTCTCTTAATTAGGGGCCCCTGTTTTGACTGAGAGAGGATGATGGGGAATGAGGAGACCTAACAGGGGCAAGGGTAAACAGTGGCCTGAAAGGGAAGGCTGGGGAGACGGGTGGCGTGTGCTGTAAAGAAGCGGGGGCAATAAAACACACCAATAAAAATGATGTGTACGTCTGCAGCCTCATCTAGGAAGGGGGAACAACAGCGTGTCCCTTCTCGGGGCAAACAAAAGAAACCCCTCCATATGTGAGCAATTATTGGAAACACATGGGAGAGGTGGACAGGGCAGGCAAATCCAAAAGCCATGTGATATTGCACAGGAGAGTGAGGCTCATGTGAAGCCTGGGAGTTCATATATTTCACAACTCACAATGTACAGAGAGTTCGGCCTCCTCCAAAAGCTGCAACTGGGAAGCCTCCTCTCATTTTGGCCTTGAGGCCTGTGCACAGATGGCCAAAGCTTGGGAAGAAGCGCTGGGGTGAAGCAGTTGGCATGCTGCTGGGGAGAATTTGAGCTCTACTTGGCTTTGCTGTGCCCTTTGTTGAACTTGCAGCTGGTCAGTGGCACAGCTGGAGTACAGGGAGAAGCACAGCTGTGTGCTGCTGAGCCAACTGTGCTTTTGTTTCATTTGATGAGCAGACTTGTGACTATCACCTATAAATTTTCCATCAGTGCAGTGGCAGGATGATTATCACTGCAGGGATGGGAGTCCCAGAATTTTGCCACCAGACTTCTATGCCTGCATGAAGAACAAACAGCAACAGGGTTGAAGGTTGGACAGGTTGGTCTTGGAGATTTTTTGCAGTCTTAATGATTCTATGATTTCACAAGGACTGTGATGTGCTCTGGATGTTCCTGAGCTGCTTTTACGCTCCCTGGCCATGCACTGCTGCTCTGAAGGCCACAGGAGGCTGGAATCCAAGGTGTTATGCAGCTCCTGTGCAGAGCTGGAATGACTTTGGCCATACAGTGCTCTGAAGTAGAGTGAGATCCTCTTTGATGAGACCCAGCCCTGTGGAGTGCCAGATCAGCTCAGTTGAGAACATTTGATCTTGGCAACAGATCTGAACCACTTTTATGGGCTGCTTCATGTCCACCTGCAAAGAGCATGCTGAGAACTCTGTGCATGTCATCAGCTCAGTGTCCCCACGGCTCCAATAGTCAGGTCAGCCACTTTTGCCATACGTGCCAAAGCTCCAGTCTGCCTAACAGTGCCCCCAGTCATGCTAAATACACAAGCTAATGATTCCAAATGCCTCATGGCACAAGTTCAGGGATATTTCCCTCAGGTTATGTGGAGAACTGCCTTGTACAAGTCCGAATTATCCCACTTGGTTTTCCCATTTTAGTCCAGGCTGCAATCCCTATGGATCAGTGCGTTGACTTTATTTCCCCAGAAGTAACCAGATGACCTTCTGCTCTTTAGTGTTAATACTAGGAGCAAAGATTTGGAGAAATTGAGTTTTTAAATTGCAGATACCCTCCCTGTGCCAGTTTGATGTTAAGTCTTGGACATCACTGCTCTGGGCTGCTATAGATGCTTTGCATCCACTCTAATACAAGTGCTTTGCTTGTCTATAGCTTGCAGTCTGAGCCTGGACTGGGAAAAAAGAGCTTCCAAATGGGGTTTTAAGCCTTGTGTGAAGGCTGCCTCATTTCTAATGGACAACTTCAGGTTTCTTCAGGTTGGACTGTGAAAGAAGCTGCTCTGGCTGCGAAATGCATCACTCCTGTGTGTGCTGTCAGCAATAGAAAGTGATTCTGCTTTTTAAGAAATAACAGAGAGGAGAGGAAGTTCCCTTAACTCCTGAATATGCCACGCTCATGAATGTTAACATGATTGCCGGGTTGTTTTTCCACTGAGCAAGCAGATGTTTTAGTGCTCTGAGGATCACCTTTGCTGCAAAGGGTGGTGCTTACACCTCTGAGGGCAATGGTGTGTTCAGGCTCAGTAAACATGTTCTGCTCCATCTCACTGAGCACTGAAAGCAGAAACTGCTCTTGGGTTTCATCACAGGAGGGGCGGCTTTGCCAATATAAAGAAGAACTTGTTCATGGGCTGCTTTCATCTCTGTGCATTATCAGAGCTACTAAAATAAGGAAAGAGCCCTTTAAGCCTCATTGGACAGTGACACTAAAAATACCCCACCAGCTCTCTCAATGCCAAGCCCCAAACAACTGAAAAACAAAAGCCAGCCCCAAACCCTAAGCCCCAGAAAACCCTGTGGTATCCATCACTGCCATGTGTAATCACAGTTAGAAACCCAAATGAAGTCTGCAGCCTGTCAGCTCCGCAGACAGATTTGGTGGTGATACGAGCAAAGCCAACATTTAAAAATGACTGAATTCTCATTATAAAGATACATGATCCTCCTTCTCATTGGGAACAGTTGGGCTTTGCTTCCAGTGGAGAGCCAAGCCATTTATTTTATAGCTCCATTGTACACTGCGCTGGGAATTGTTCCCGCAGATAGAGGTTTCTAGCATGCTTTCCCTATGTACTTTGTTCCACATGCACTGTGCCCTTTGCACATGCTGAGGGCTCTCACATGAATTACACTTTGCCTGATTTGGTTGGATGGGTTTCCTACATTTGTGTCCTATAAATTGGCATGGCGATGTATTTATTTTGGTAATCAACCAGTTCTTTGTAAATCTGTGAGCTTAATCCTCCAAGAGAGGGAAATAAAAGGCTCAGCCTTTTTTTTTTTTTTCCTAACAATGAAGATAAATACCTTTATTTTCATAACTTTTGGACATCTTTTTTTCATGGCATCCAGCCAAATCATGAGGTCCTCGCTCAGGCAAGAACACACAGATGTCATTAAGTTCCTCACCAGGCTTGTTAGGGCATGGAAAAACTCTTAAGAGGAAGAATGGTCTCATGGTTTTGCCATTGAGCAAGAATTCACTTCAACTGGGCTAAGCTCTTGCTTCTGCCATATATTTCCAATGTGACCTTGTTCGACCCTCTCTCTCTACATCTGCTCCCCCAAAATCTCCTGCTGTTGAGCTTATAAATCTCTTTGGTTCAGAGGCCCTCTCGCTGTGGGTCGGTTCGTGCAGGAATTTCGGCTGTGAGGCGTTGCAGAGGCAGTGCAGGCACAGGAACAACAATTGGCTTTTGGCTCTGCCTGCAGATCCAGAAGTGGCTCCACCCTGCTCCAAGGTGATGGGATGTGAGCCAGGACTCACCGGAGCTTTTTAATGCTCAGCTATGCCCCAAATAATAGACATCAGCTCTCACCTTATTAGTGCAGGCGCTGCAGCAATCAAATTTGGACGCGGCGGTCGTGGTGCTCCTTGCACTGAAGGTGACAGCCGAAGGAACAAGGATGGCTGTTGTGGGATCTGCCCTCCTTTTCTGGCAGCCCGTCCCTTCCCAGGGAGTCCAACATCATCCTTCATCTGCTGATCATTAGTGCTTCAGTCACCTCTTGGTCAGACAGGCTGTGCGAGCATCCAGGTTTCATTGCTGTCTGGAGGTGCTGGAAAGATCTCCCTGCAGGATTTTAAACAATGCTGGGAATAACAAGTATTAGGGCTGGGTGAGCAAGACCGTGGCTGAGCATGAAGGAGCAGGGTGGTGGGGTAAAGGACTGCTCCCTGCACAGAGTGACAGCCCGGGGAGGGCTGGCACAGGGAGCACAGGCTTGGCTCAGCTGTCTCACCTCAGGAGGGTGGTACAACACGTCAGGCACACTCTCGACCTGGTGCTGCTGACTGCAGCCTGATAAGGATCTCCACGTGCTTCCTCCTGCCCTCCATCTTCCCCCCAGCTGGAGGGGAAACTTCAGGGTCGTGGCCAGCAGGAGGGTGGGGGACAGCACAGCCCTGCTCCTCTGCCATCCGGGGCTGGAGCCTCCTGCAAAGGAAAATGCGCTGGATTGCTGCCTGGCAGAGCTCCCCCCGCCCGAGCACAGGACCACGTTTGTTATTCCAGTACGCCTACGCAGAGAGCGCGAGCTGCAAACTTGTACTTGGGGGGAGAGTCCTCGGGCCTGTCAAGGGTTTGTTTAACTGAAGGAAAAGGGCGTGTGCTCTGCAGAATGGGACCAGGAGGATGCAAGCCAGAGTCTGGGTGCACAAGAGTCCTTCCCTGGCCTTGGTGGCTGTGCTAAGAGTGCTGTGGGATTAGGGCATGACACGTAGACTGTGGCCTTTTCAGTCCTTTCTTCTCCCTGGCCTGGCTGAAGGTGTTTACCAGGTCCAAAGGCCTCCCTGACCTCCTAAGATTCCATTGGATAAGTGGAAAAACCCAAATCCTTGAAGACTTGAACTATGGCCACTGTTGCTTCGGCTGCAGCACATGTGCTCAGTTTTTTGGGGGAAGCAAAATTCACGTCCCAGTAAACCCCATCTATATCTCTGTCCCTTCGCAATATCTACTGCTCCTAAAATACCCTTTTGTGGTTTTTTTTATTTTTTAAATTAGAAAAAAACTGGGGAGAGGATGTTTACAGAAAGCAAAGGTTCCCTAAGTTACTCTGTTTCCATAGTTTAAAAATCCCTTTACAATAAGTAATGATAATGGTCCATTTTGGCTTTTTTCATATCAGCCTTTGCAGCAATATGTTGACCATAAATCTTCAAGCTGGTTAATTCCTATGAAATTCTGCCAGCAGAATCAAATGATTTTACTACCCCGTGTCAAATTAATAGTTGGGTGTCAACCTGTGTCACTTCCTGCATGAAAAATGACTATGACATTAAGAGGATTTTATTTATGCTTTCCTGCCTGATGATCAAAAATAGTAAAATGCAACAGTAAGGGTGGGGAGAAATCAATTTCATAAATAGCATTACCACCACATCTCTTTGGAGTAAGCCCACGGTGATGCCCACACAGCGGGACTCGGGTGTGCTCCCTGGATGTTTGGCTCTGTTTTCCATTTTATGACCGGTTGCCGTGGGAGGAGAATTAGGATGCAGGGCCCTAAAATCAGCTCTGGTCCTTCTCCAGTTGATTGCTTGTTGATGAGATGGGTGGGACATGCTCCTTTTGTAATAAGTTGTCTGAAATTCTTCTTTCTAACCCATATTTAGATATGGCAAAGGCCAGGAAGAAAAGAACAGGCGGTCTTCTGGATGCTGCCAGGATTAAATTCCCAAAGATTGAAGGAATAACTTCTGTAGTCTCATGCTATTGGTCTTACAGGTGTCCGTGTCTGAGAAGGTGCTTGGTCTTGGTGCCCAGGAAGTTGGTGGCACCTTGATTGGATGCCAGTTGTAATCTGTTAGTTTAACTGGTTATTATTTGCTAATTACTTGGATTTAGTGGCTAATTGTTTCATGGTGACACCTGAAATGTGCAGAGACCATGCATGGTCAGCTGCAGGCCAGCCTGGAAGCAGCTCACAGTCTTTGGTCCAAGTTTTTGAACAAAATATAAAGAAACTCCGCATCACAGTTTGGGTAGAACAGAATAAGCAAATGAAAAGAGAAACTGCTCTGTCCAGTGATTTTTGGTGCTGTAATGTCCTTGTGAGAAATACTCCATCAAAAGCTGGTGACCTTTCCTGCAGAGGGACAAAGAACCAGGTAAGACTGTCCCACTGGGAGGTTTATTTGTTTAGAAGGCAATAATCCTCAATAGGCCCACGGGCAGCTGGAGACAGTGGCCTGGATGGATTCTCACCTCCCTGCTTTCCCCCATCCAGCCCATGCAGGCAGATGGAAAGAGCAGCTGCCAAGCTCACCACACCTCTGCAATAACAATCAGGGATCAGCTCACCTCTGGCCCTCAGTCAGTGTCTGGAGACACTCTTCTGGTGCCAGCTGCCCCACGTTCAAGCCTATTCTTTGGCAAGAATCCCCAGGGATGTGGCTTTCAGAGCACTGCTGAGGTGCAGCCCCAAAGGCCAGGCGAGGACGCTGCCATGGGCAGTGTGAAAGACAATCCTCCTTCTGAGTCAGCTCTCAGCTCCTCCAGCACTGCCAGGACTGTTCCTCTTGCTGTCTTGGCTGTAGCTGTTCTCTCCGAGCCCAAGTATTTCCACTGTATATTTTGGGAAGAACTGGAACGTTCCACTCAGTCTTCCAAAATGTGACTATCGTTCCTCATGGCCCTCCCTAACACCTCAGAGTCAGTTCTCAACACGCCGCAGATTATTTTTATCTGTCCTAAGTTGTCACAGCTGGCCCAGTTCTGCAGCGTTGTGTCTACCCCCAGTGAGATGTCCCAAGAGATGTAAGAGGTATGGTCCTTAGCCTTGTAGTCTCTCCTGTCCCAGGACCAGCTGGGCATGAACCAAAAGGGAAACAGCCAATGCACATCACATCATGCAGAATTTGGGGCATAATGGGGTCTCTTGTAGCTCTTCCGTTACCACTTTTGAATCTCTTTACAAAAAGCCCCAAACTCTGTGGAGGAAGGGCATGGACTCAGCACATATACAGGGTTTTATTTGGGGAGCACGACTGGGACACCTTGCCTGCCCTCACAATCAGACCCATTTCATCTCCTCCTTATTTGGGTAGGACAGCACAACCTTTCTGTTCTTTTCTCCACTCCATCTCTTGGTTCCTGGGTCAACATCACACTCCCTGAGAGTTCAAGATCTGACTTCATCACAACTGTAGACCATGAGTCCTGAGAGGTAGCTGTGCTCTGCTTGCATAATCACATCCATCGAGCCAGAGAGAATGACAAATAAATAGGGACGATGTGGTGTCCTTATGGTTCAGAATGGTCTCATCCATACTCCAAACATCCTCCAAGGTCCTTTTGTAAAGCCCTAAGCTCATAACTGGAGAGATTTTTGGCATGCAAGACCCTTGTGTTTTAACCCCAGCTGGCAACTGAACCCCACACAGCTCCTCGCCCACTCCCCATGGTGGGATGGGGAAGAGAATAGGAAAGGTGAGAAAACCCATGGGCTAAAATAAAGATGGTTTAATAGGTAAAGCAAAAATCATGTGTGCAAGCAAACCACACCAAGGAATTCATTCCTATGGGCAGGAAAGTGTTCAGGAATCCCCAGGAAAAAAGGGCCTCATTATGTGTAACAGTGACTTGGGATGACAAACACCATCAGTCCAAACATTGTGTCTTCTGTTTTCAGCACAAATCAAAACCACAGCCCCACTCCAGCTACCATGAATAAAATTAACTCTACCTCAGCCAAAACCAGCACAACACTTCTTGCAATCTGTGAACCAATCATTCAGCCAAGGAACCTTTACCACGCCTAGAATTTCCTGTGGCTTGTTTTGATTTACTTCACGAACCTCTCCAGCCCAGCTGGTCTGAGATGCACAAGTCTTTGAGCCATGGAATAACCAATTTCCAACAAGCGGCCGTGAGGTGCCAATATATCCCTTTGCCACAGGGCTGGCATCACGGACCAAGCTCACATGGAAAGCACAGCTGCAGGATATGGACGGCTGAAAGCACTGATAGAACATAGGAAAAAGAAAACAGTTCAGACACGTGACCTCAGGACCAACATTTTGTTAAAGAATATTTATATATTAATGCTGTTCCTTCTGATAAAGAAAGTATTTAGGCTCTGCTTAAAAAGCAACTCCTCACCTATTGCTTTGAACTACTTTATCTTCCTACACAAGGGTTTATTTTGTCACCAGGCTAAATAAAGTCATGCAGTGAGAACCCTTTGGCACCTGCTTCCACATTTGCATCTGGGAAGAAAATGTTTTTGACCGCTCTCTTTCCCTGTGTGCAGTCAGTTTGTAGAGCCAAAGCTACCCCTAAGGCTCACTGCTCCTACTTGCTCTTGGAGCAATCTCTTTCCAAGCCAGCAAGTGTCAGGATGGTTGGAGAGAGTGGAGCCTGACCAACCATTCCTGGCGACATTCCCCAAAAATCAAAGTGCGACAAAGCGTTCGGGAGGACGCCTAATTATGTTACAAGGTGTGAGGAACTTGGAACCATAATATTGAGACTGCTATAGAGAAGATTATTGTGCCTCACATTTTCCAGTGCGGCGAGCTTATAAAAAGTAAGCTTTTTATTTTATAATGTTTTTATATTATAATTATATTTTAACTCTCACTTTTAAATACATAAAAAGCTGTAATGTTCTATAACCTTGCTGAACTGGAAAATCTGAGGCATGCACATTTGGTGATGATGACAGTTTGATGCATGGATTTTTTGGGGTTGGTCAAATGCCCTTGTCAAAATTCCATAATTGCATCTCACCCATATGTAGGTTTTTACACTGAGTCCCATCAAAGTCTTATTCAAGCCCTTAAAATAGAGTTTAACTTATTCAGAGAGGCTGTGTTGGTCTTACTGAGTTGATTCATCCAAGCTCACAGTAATAATAATAGTAATAAATGGTTCTTAACAGCATCATTGTGTTATTTCTGATTGCTCCCCCTGGGATTCATGCATATTACAGAGGAAGCTGGAGTCACTCTGTTTTAGAGATAAAACACACCCAGCTTACCAGGGGGGATGTTAATTAAACTTTGGGCATCCATGTTTTAATCTTCTTACTTTTATCGTTTCCCTACACATGAAACGCTTAAAAAAATGTGGAAGCAAATGAGATAAACATCTGCTCCACGCTGGAGTCATCCATCCAGCCCATAATTCAGCATGTGGCAGGGTTTCAGTGGTGAATGTGGCTATGAAAAGGACAGACAAAAATAGCATCATCTTCCCAGGGAGTCAGGCCAGGCTGCTGGTGGGTGTTAAGCACTGCATCTCCTCTCCTGCTCTGCCTGCTCGAGGTGTGGCTCGTCTTCACCAAACCTTACTGGCTTGCTTTGAGGCGTTCCAAGCTGATTTTCCAGCTCATTTCTCCCATCCAAGTAGGTCTCACTGTGGGGTTTCTCCTGGAGGAGCCAAACAATTCATGGATTGATTCTTGTCTCTCCGATCTGAGCTCAGAGGTGCACCAAGTACAAGAGGGCACACACAAGGCATCAAAATGGGATGCTGGGCTGCACCACGCCCAGAGTGCACCCCTGCATGGTGCCACTGGAGGAGTTAATGTTCCCTCACTGTCCCTCCTGGGTGGAGAACCCATTGCCAAGTGTTTTCTGTGCAACTTTTTCCTAAAATTAGCTTTAAAGGTACCCCTAAGCCCAGGGCTTCCCAGGAATGCTCCAGGGTGCCCAATCCGTGGTACAATGGTGCTGTGCAGGTGACTGGTGAACAGGAGCAGTGCTGAGGTGCCATTTAACCAAAAAAATGGGACTGCTTGTCCTGTATAAGAAGCTCACAGTGGTACCTTCTGGATTTGAAATCTGAGAGGTACCTGCATTTGGCAAGTGCTTGCGGGAATGGAAAAGCAGCCCCTCCGCCTGGACCAGACTTCTGAAGCTCCAGCACTGGCTGGAGAATCAGGCCAGGTAGGATTTACCCCTTGCTCTTGCCAATGTGTAACCTGGCAGGGCTGATCTTCTTGGACACAGATTCCTCCTCCTCTCTCCGGTGGAAGCAGGGAGCCAGAGAGCAGCAGTTCTCCCAGCAGCTCTCAATGGCATCTGTTACCCCAGGGCGACTTGCATTCCCTGCTGTGAAAAGCTGTAAATTACACACCAATAACTGCATGGAAATGGCTGGGCAAATATTTTGAAAGACGTGAGGAACTTTGTAGAAACCACTGCTTTGTGAGTCACTTGTGGATGGAAAAAGGTGAACTCAGAAGATCTCCCTGGCAAAAGATTTGCTGGACATTATCCATCCTCACAGCACCGCTCCCTCTCTTCTTCCCCCCTCCTTTCTTATCTCCTTTCCTTTTTACACTTGCTATTCAAAGCCTGATGAAACCATAGTTTCCAAATTGATTTTTTTCTTTCCCATCCAAATTTCTGCTGTCAATAAATACTTCAAAGGTAGAGAGAGCTCACATGCCAACTTCTAGCCTCGAGCTGACTTTTACAGCTCTGTAATAAACCCCTTTAAAAAAAATGTTTATAATGGCCATGGCACTTGACTATTGCAGTGCTTTCTGTCACCCCCATAATGTTGAGTGCCAATAAATCACCTGCACTGTCATGGTGTTCTGTATTTATTTACAAAGCTGTTAGAGGAGTATTTTTTCGTTTCATTGATCAAGTGGAACAAAAGTTGACATTCTTTGTTCTGTGGATTTCTTGGGGATTTTGGGGGGTTTCCTTTGCACGGGAGAGTAGACAAATGCCACCTAAACCTCCAGCTGGCCTCTTGTACCTGAGGTATGCAATGCTGCTATTTTTGGAGGTGCTTCACAGGGGATCAAGCCCAGCTCAGAGGCGAGGGGGTGCAGTGGTTGCTTGGCAGACCAAGCCATGTGCATCGCCCAGCCTGTGCTGGGGCTGAGCCTGCAGCCAAAAATGGGTTAGTGGGGAGGCACTGGCCTGCACTGAGTTGTGGGGCATGAAGAAAAGGGCTTTTTTCTGTTTGTAGGCACTGCTCAGAAGCCTCTCAGACCCTGCTTATGGCAGAAGGGGATTTCTGGGCTCTGATTTCCTGGCCCATGTTAGGCTGGGCAGGGCACAAGTCTCACTTATTTCTCTTACCACCCAGTTCTGATCCTGCTTTGGTCTCTCAGGGTGTTGTAGTGGGCTTAGAGTCTCCATCATACCCCTTTTGCAAAGAGCATTTTTGCTCTTTAGTCTGTTGAGTATTCCCCAAATTTCATCCACTGATAAGAAGTATTAAAACCATAAACCCAGAAAATAAAGCTTCTCTTCATCCTTGTTTCCTCCATGTTTTCATCTTTGCACTAAAGCTTTCTGAAGACAGCTCCCCACTAATGACAGGGGATGAAGAAGAGCAGAATTAGAGATTGCACTATGAGCATGGACGCAGCCTTGGTTTGAAATTAATGCACTAGAAACTAAACTGTTTTCATGAACAGAGTAAACATAGTAAATTTTCCAGCTGTGTCAATAACCCCAGGACAAAACTGATTTTGAGGCAGCAATGGATCATACAGGAAAACAAGGTTTAGCTGTTGGTAATTAAAAGTTAATATTAGAAGCAAAAGTGCAATCAGCCCCAAAAGCCACCTGCCTCCTCTTAGGGTGTGTTTTGAAGATCCTTCCCACATACTGCGTTAGGAGCTGCTGCCTTTGAGTGTATCACCTGGTTGGAATTTTTCACGGAGCTTGAATTTATTAGAAAACAGCCCCAGTCAAGCAGAACTGTGCAAATTAAATTGGATTTACATGACAAGGTGGAGCCCAGGCACAGCAGCTAGGAAATGCCTGAGAAGCCAAAGACAAACCAGGAGGGATCAGGGAAAAAGGCTGCTCTGTGTAAACAGTGTTTTTAAAAAAAAAGAAAAGGAAAAAATGTTTGACAAATAGCGCAATAAAATTAAAATTCCCGCTTCGGCTGCCCTGGGGGTTTCAAAAGGAGACACTGAGAGAGACTTGGACACTAGAGGAAATAAACAGATTTCAGCATCTAATAAGTGGGAGGCTGGAATATTATTGTAGGATAAACTGTTCTGGGATGGGACGAGCTGACCCAGAACATGTTCCTGTTGTGAGGAGGGTGAAGATTTGATCTTCAACCCCAGTGAAGCCTGGACGACTCAGTCCACTGGCTTCAATAAGCTTTGGGAGAAGCCTGACTTCCTTGGAGGCATTAGAAACTTCATATTTTCTTCCCTGTCGGCTCACACTGCTGCCTATTATCTTATCAAAACATGGTTTCTTCATCAGTAATACGTAGGTTTCATCTGAATCTGTAATAACTGAATTGCTTCCATATGCCAAATGTTTCACTGGAGAGAACGTCCACTTTGGGAACGTCATTACTGCCCAAAATAATCTTCTGCGAGTCATAATGTAAACTCAAAGTTATTGCAATTTATTAGCAATCACAATTTGCCAGGAAAATAGAATCAAGAGAGTATCAGGGAAAGAAACTCGACTGCAAAATGAACATGCCCTCTACTGCAGTCTGAGCCCATTAATATCGACTTTCCAAATCCAGAGAGTGATTTCCTCTCATGCCTGTACAAAAGGCAGTGCAACATGTTTTCTCCTGAAGGAAGCAACAGGATTTTGTTGAATATATGGAAGGGAATTGGTTTTCTGGTTTGTTACTTAAAGCTGATCCTTACTGTCAACATTTGTGGTGAGTAAACCTCATGAAATAACACGGCCAAAGGCTTAATCTGGTGCCACCGTGATTTGCAAGGCTGAATTGGAGAGACATGGCTGTGGCCAGGGACCAGCCTGGCTGCTCCGCCTGGAGTGCACGGTGCTGCTCTTAAAAATGAAGGGATCCGCTCCCAGAGATGGTGTGCTGCCATGGACAGAGCCTGGGAGGGGGCACGGAGGAAATGTGGTGGAAAGAAAGTCATGAAAGAAGTGCTAAATGTGCCATTTCCTGCCAGAGTCGTTCAGTTTATGAGAAATCCTCCCTCTTGCATCCTACTGTTTGGAGTGTGGATTTGGGAGGGTGAGAAACGGCTCTTTATTAGCAACACTTTGATTCCCCTGATCCCGGTGGGCTCGTGGCTGGGATTTCCTCCAGCTGAACGCTGATGTGAGCGGCTTCCAAGCCTGTTTGTACGGAAATGTCAACGTGTAGCGGATCCAACGACCGGCTGTGGTGTGGGGACAACCTATGCCAGAGCCCTGACCCTGGTGTGAGCCCTCACACAGAGGGCAGTGCTGTACCCCTGCAGATGGAGGTGGCCTTTGGAGCTGCTGAGGTCCTTCAGTACCAGCCAGAGGTGTCCCCAGGATTGTCCCCATGCAATGGGCAGGGTGGCTTGGCCTTGCTCTGGTGCACGGCCATGCTGGCCAACCTCATGAGCCTTAGATTTACTCAGCCCCAGATGATACCAAGGGGAACTTTGGAGGGTCCAGAATGCAGGATCATGTCAGGTATCTGGGAGTGGTTGTGTAGCCACACTGAGAGGTGTCAGCATGATAGCATAGGGTTAAAATGTTTCTAAATTGCAGAAGCTAGAGTAGGCCCCGAGAGCAAGATGGACATTCTGTTCAGGCCAGCCTGAACCTGTGTACTTGCCTGGATGGTAGGAGGCAAGCCTAAACTTGAGTATTCACTTAGGGGGTAAGAGACTAAGATAGATGAGTTAATTGTGTAGCTGCACCTGAGAAAAGGGGGCTGAAAGTCATGCTTGAGTAAAAACAATATACACAATAATGAATAGATGATCGTTTAGGGGGTTTTGAGATTTATGCTTGGGTAAATGATTACGAGAAGGGTATATAATGTAAGCACCTGAAATCCATGTTGGGGATTGATTTGGGTCTGTACCCCTCTCCCCGGCGCCTCAATAAAGCACCTTGCATATAACCCGTCCGTGGTTATGTGTTTCTACGCTAACAAGCAGAGCTGTTAGGTTGGCTCTGTCTAAAGTTCCTCTACCCACCCTGGTGCAAAGAGCAAGCTTTGGCTGATGTAAGCATCATAAAACAGCCATAAAATGTTTGTCCCTTCATGGCACTCATTTCCCTGTCAGGGACACCCCTTCTCATGTGGTATTGGCATTTCTGAGTCACTCGCCCGCTGTGAAGCTGCAGTTGTGGGTGAGAGAATCAGAGAGGGAGGACGGAGCAAGCAGGTCTCAAACAGGGGATTGCTTCTGGGAAACACAGGAGCTGTCATTCCCTGGGAGCCTGGGCAGTCCTCTGGGCTGGTGATAATGGATGCAAACTGGGTGTGGGACAGTGCATTCCCTGGCCATCGTCATAGCAGAGGGAAACAGAGCACAGCCTCGCCCTGTAAAGCCCACTCTGAGACGTCAGTGGCTGAACTATTTTGGTAGGAGAATAAAAGTCTGAAAGCACCCCTCCCCTTGAGAGTTTGCTTGGTGGATGTTGTGCCCACTCCCCCTGTGCTTGCTTTAGCATCAAAACCAGGCTCTGCCTGTGATCAGCGCCGCATTTACACCTCTGCAGCAGCAGTGCAGGAATAACAGACCAGCTTGGACACAGGAGGAGCAATCTGGGAGCCTTAGCCTAGAGCAGATTGCATCCTTACAGCCCTTACACTGTGGTGGAGCAGCAAATCACCTCTGTAGGATGTACATGGCCTCCACAGGGAACATGAGAGCAGTCAAGGTTTGCTTCAGTGTGGACTAAAGTTGGGTTTCAACAGATCTTTTCCTTCGTTTTTCAATTTCTTTCCTTTTTTTTCCCCCTTCCTGGAAAAAAAAATTACTGTGAGATTTTGTTCCACTCTCTTTGAATTCAACGGCAGGTTTTTTCCATTAATTTCAGTGAGGTTGCAGGTATTTGTGTGTGTTTCCACCAGCCAGTGCCCAAGTGTAACAGCTGAGCTAGCCTGAAAGAAAAAAGGGCTTCTTACAGAGAAAAGGAAAATGGAGTTCTGCTGGAAAAGCTTTTGTTTGGCAGTGGCTGGAAAAGGTTGTTCTGGGACTGATTTAAAGAGCACTGGGTAAACTTATGCACATGCCCTCAGGGCAGCCATAAGTTCAGTGATGAAAACGTCTGCATGTTTTACACAGCTCTGCTCAGGGACTGGGGGAGAGGCAGCAGCGCTGGAGCAACACAGTGAGGTGTCATTGCTACGGGGACAGGATGCTCCAGGGGGAGCAGAGACAAGCCCTGTGGGTACCTGAGGTGTGCAGGATGAAGCATCACTGCAAAGCACCCCATCCCAGCGCCCCAGGGAACTTCCTGATGGGAGATGCAGTCCCTGCCCAGCCAGTGCCAGGAAGAGCAACTTCCCCTCTGCACGTGCTTCTGATTTGCATAATTTGTGTACTAATTTACAGCGCAGAATGAAGGAGGGCTTGCAAGAGATGGTGGCTGTTTCTCTGTGATGTTGTGCTTGATGTGGCTGCCTTCTTGTGCTGGCGTTTTGCATATGTGTGTGTGACATAAGTGCCCTTAAAAATACAAGGGATGGGGTGGGAGGAAAAGGAGAACAGAAACTGTCTTTACTGAGCTAGATACCATAATAATCCTGGCAGTGAACTAAGGGAGAGCGCCAGGGGTGGATTTTTTTCTGCCATACATTTGTTTTCAGTATAACCGAGAGAGGAGAGACCTTCCCCCTTGCTGAGCAGCAGCCATGCCCGAGGGGGCTTGGTCATAACTGATTCCAGAACAGGGTGTCCCTTTTGGGGTCTCTTCGTGCTTTGCACATAAAACTTGCACCCTGCCTCTAGGACTGACATTAAAAAACAGAAAATGAACTCCAAAGGCTTGGCTGGTGAATGGGGCTCTTTGTTCTGGGACATTGTCACCCGAGTGAGCCCTACAGGGAGATTTATAGCAAGATTCCAAGCTGCTAATGAGGGAAGGCTTCTCTCAGTGGTCAGGTGGCAAAGCACTTCAGCACAGCAGCCCATGCTCAAGGAAGAGGAAGATAAGGTTGGCTGTACAAACAGGCCCCTGGGTACGTGCATGAAAATTTGGGTATTGCTGTGTTGTTCATGCTGCTTAGAGAGTTGCTGCAGCTGAGGGAAGGCGCTTTGCCAAAACTCTTGGGCTTGGCCATGGGGTCCTGTGGTTTGGCTATTCCTGAAGCCATCCTTGGGTTTCTGGAGGTGGCTCTAGTTTACAGTGGCTCGTTGAGGTCTCTGAAGGGCCCTTGCATCACTGAGGGCTGTTGGGCTGCAGCGCTGTACAGCTCTGCTCTCCTTGCTGCCATGGTCACAGCCTGAGGAATCTCAGCTTCTTTCATCCCCAAACCATCAGGATGTTTTACTCATGGCCAAAGCTGCCTGAATCAAAGAAGGAGCACCCCATGGCTCCAGCAGGGTGTTGGTGTGAAGAAGGACCACTGACCCTGCAGAACATCCTGGAGGGAGTCAAAGCAGGGAAGGACTCGAAGCAATAAAGGGCAGTGTTGGAGCTGAGATAAGGAGCCATGGCAGATGAGATAAGGCCAGGCTTCTCTGTGTGGTGCAACAGATCTAGTTACCCTTTGCAAGCAGGTCAGGCGGGGACCTCAGCTTGCTCTTCTGCTCCATCTGTAAATAGCTACATTGGAGTGAGAAGGTTGTTATCTCCGTTGGAACACTGGGATCACCCATCCTGGCTGATTTCTCAATGGAGACAAAGCTCTGTCTTGCTAAAGATCAAGCAGCAAGGCTATAAAGCTGCTGAGATATGAGGCTACATTCTTGCTTCAGTCTAGTTCCAAACAGGCTTCACCCTCTGGAAGAGTTTTCTTACATTTTGTTAATTCTCTAGCCTGCAGGAAGGCAGGTTTATGGCTTGTGCTCACTCTATAGTGCTTACAGTGCTAATGAATTTGAGTAGTTAATCAATTTAGTGTGAGTTCTTCTAAGTGGAAAAAAACCTTCAAACACACACATATATATATAAAACCATCCAATTTCTGCTTACTCCTTGCAGAATGTTT
This sequence comes from Ifrita kowaldi, assembly GCA_013398055.1. Taxonomy (NCBI): domain Eukaryota; kingdom Metazoa; phylum Chordata; class Aves; order Passeriformes; family Cinclosomatidae; genus Ifrita; species Ifrita kowaldi. The sequence continues at coordinate 14,753 of VZRS01014049.1, read as the reverse complement.
TCTGTGCTGTCAGTCTAAACACTGGGAAGTATTTTAAACAGATGTAGGCCATCAGTTTCTATAAACATCGTAATTGCTTGGCACCACCAATGCTTACATTGAAAGATGCAGATTGCCAGGATCTGCACAGGCACCAGCCACACGCTTTCTGCTGTGCCCAGAAACAGAGTTTACATCCCGTTAGAGGCCTGTAACCTCCCTCCTGTAAAACTCACTTTAGCCTGGAGCCTGGCACCAGGCAAGGGCTGTTATCCCTGCAGCTCTATATAGCTCCGAGCTGCAGGCTCAGCCATTTCAGCATCCTGGCTCGGCAGGGTTCGACGGGAGGATGTGGTTTGGATTCTACCCCATAGATGCAATGGTACTGGCACCTCGAGCTGCTCAGGTTGAAAATAACACAATTGGCCTCCCAGTTGTGCTTGGTTCAGTCATTTACCAGCTTTCTGTGAACTCATCCTGTTTGATTTTCAGCTGATGTGCACGGTGCTGCCCCTGGGAAGCAGAGGAGGTGTGGTCCTCAACTTGCCCTCTTGTAAAAATGATGAATTGAGCTGAAGGGGGGAGGGGGTGGAAGGAAAGGATGGATAATATCCCTGCTAATAAATCTAGTGCTGCAATTAAGATCACCTTTAAAAATGTGTATTATCAGCACAAATAGAAATACAGACAAGAGCAGCGGCCAAGGGTTGCTCTGTGTCTATAAAAAACAGGATGGACTCATCATTTAGCCAGGGACTGCTGGCTAAGCCCATGGCTCTCCTGGACCGGGGTGAAGAGCTCTCCCCAATCCATCGTTCATCCTGAGGTCATGTGCAGCTCAGTTGATTTTATTCCATATTTGCCTGCAACAGCGTGGTGGGTGATTGCCAGCATCTTGGGTCCTTGCAGTGTTTTTGTTGTTGATGATTCCTTCCATTATTCCTGACTGGGGTGGGCCAGAACTGGACAGCTCTGCACTGCAGACCAGTGGCAGCAAGTGGCCTGAAGGTGTAAAGCAACCCAGGGCTTTGCCCTGCATCACTCCGGCCTGAAGACAGCGCCATGTGCATTCTCCTCCTGTTAAGAAATACTAAGTGGCAACAAAAAAATGAGACTTTGCTGATAGCATATGTTCAAAACATAGGCTCATTTCTTAATATGCTTTGGCTCCAGCCTCTAGCTGAGAAGCCAGATTGCTAAAGCACCAGAAGTGTGGATAAATGTACAGTCGGGGCATTGCGTAATTTTTGCCTCAGTGTGACACACAGAGAAAGCTGTGAATATCACCACAGACCAGAGAAAGCAACTGCTGCTCTCCTGGAACAAGCATTTCAGGTCACCCTTCTATCCACTGTTAATTCTTGGTCAGTCTGGTGTTGGGAAAGGTGTTGTCCAGATTTTGAAGCACAAATGAAGCATTTCCCACTCGATGGAGGCACAGAGGATAGAGTACCAGAAAAGTATGCATCTCCAGAAGGTGATGACACCTCCAGGTGTCTGCTTAAGCTGTGTAATTGTTTAAGTCTCTAAGTCAGTTTAGCTGCCTGGCTAAACTGCTCAACAGCTCCTCTGCACAGGGAAGAGACAAAGGTTACTCTGTAAGGCTCTTCCCTGCACATGAGGTTAATTCCTGCTCTATACTCACTTAAATAAATATCTCTGCAGAGATTATAAAGAGATCAAAGGCAGATCAGCCACCTAATTCAGTTGCTTATATGATTAAAGTTGTCTGGGGCAAATGTTCTTTTTCCTTTGCTACCAGTGACAAAGGTTTCTAGAGCATCTGGTGAGCACCTCCATGGTGCAAAGAACAGGTTTCTGTAGCAATAAAAAAGGGGCCCCTTTTCCACAAGAGCACTAAACTTTGCCCAGAAAGCTTCCAAGCCTCTGCAAAGAAACCTAAAGCTGGAGCAAAAGGTTGGAGTTTATGGAAGTGGTTTGTGGTTGTGGTTAAAAGAGTTTGCTCTTCCATCTGTGCACAAGGGTCTTTTTCTAGGAATTTTTGCTCGTGTCACTAGGAATTCAGCCCAAAATAGACTCATTGGGACAGAGAAGAAGTGAGAGCATGGCTCAGGAGTCAGAAATGCACAAAACTTGGCCCTGAGACAGAGTTTTGTACTCTCTGAGAAGGGCATAATCTGATGTCAAGCTTTCCCCAAGAGTCATACTCCTAAATGGGAAGAGGCCCAAAATGATCACATGCCGAGTGCCTGTTCAGAGACAAGTGGCTCTTACTGCCAAACAAACTGGAGGGGAGGCTGCTCTTGAAAAATTCAGTGCTGCCCACGTGCTGATTCTCCTCTGGAGAACGGGCATTTCTCAATCACAGCCAGGCCAAGTGCTCTCCTCAAAACCGGCGTTCCAGGAGTCATCATCCCTGGTCTCATCTCCATCTGCACTGGGGTCACAAGCTTAGCAATGCTCTGCCACTCGGCTGTCCCTTCCCTTTCAACCGAGTGGGTGTCAGTGAATCTTTCTGGTGGTGTGGGAATTTCCTCAGGTGGCTCCTGGCAGAAGGTCAACAGAGAAAAAGAAACCTGCCTTCAGTATGTCTGCTTTGACTTTGGCCTGAGCATGCCTCTGGGTCTGGGGTAACACAACAGGCAGGAACATGGGGAAAATGGTATCTCTCCTGTTATTTTACTGCATTTGATGGGTTTTAAAATATATAGAATATCCTCTTTCCAAATGAAGCATACCTGGAATTTCTTACTCCAGAAGTTAAACTGAATCCTTGGTCAAAAAAGTCCTCTGAAGAAAATGCTGTGAGGTTTCAGGCCTTTCCATCATTTCATTAGTTTGGTTTTTTTTTTTTCCACCACATCATTAAGTGTTTCTTAATTTTATTAGGGTCCTTGCCTCAGTTGCTCAAGAGACACATTTGTAAAGAAATGCAGGTTTTGTCCTTTAGGTAGCAGGCAAGAGTAGATTCTGTAAGCTGCAATTATTCAGTTCAGCAAACACATCAACAGGCAGTGACCCCTCCAGAGCAGACCTGAATTTCTCAGATTAGTCATATTTGGCTATGAAACTCTTCCGTGGTCCAGCAGAAGCCAGAGATCGGATCTTCTACTGGGATGTGAGAACCATCCGACCCAGTACCTCAGCAGTTACATAACATTTTAAAATCAGGAAAACAAGATAATTCATCCCTTCCTGCCTCTTTTGAAGGAAGGATTCATGGGTTTATGAGGATGTGACCCGAGTTTCTTTTAAACTGATTTGCCTATTTCTCCCAGTGAGAGTGGCCCACTAGCCAGAGCAGCAGGCATCCCTCATTCCAGCACCACCGGAACATGAGACAGTCCCAAATGATGCCTTAGGATCCACTTCATGCCTTAATTTTGTCTAGCCTCTGTTTTTAGGTAGCCCATCAAGGCATCACCATCAAGATCTGAACCCCAGGACTGGCCTCTGCCAAACTCTAGGCTGGGGTCCAAACACCAGTAGCAGTTATTTAGGAAAGGCTTATTCCAAGACATGGTTTAGAAACGCCTGCAGTTTCCACCCTGGGAGACAGGGACCAGAGCACATTCCCAGCTGCCGTTCTTCAGCACATTCCCAGCTCCTTGGAAGCTGACTGCTGAGCCCTTTGCAGCCTACCTGGGAGCTGGCTGGGTTGGGTTTGAAGCCTTTCTCAAATCACCTGCAGGTCCCGCTTGCCACCCTTGTACAGCAAGACAACTCCTCTTCGCCGCTGCTAAAAATTGCTCCAATGGCAACACAGAAATCAAGTTCTGGCAACAACTCCCTCTTTGTATCTCCACCCGATAAAAAGGAAAAAGGAAAAGAAAATGAAGCAGCAGAAGTTGCTGTCTGTGGGACTTTCAGAGTTGCAAAGTCCCTTGCCTGATGCTGCAAGGCCCACACCTTGGGAAGAATGGCCTCTTTCAGGCACTGGTGCTTTGTTGGAAGTGGATGGAGCGATGGCAAAGCCCTTCTGTTCAGTGAGGGCTCTTGATCCATGACTCTTTCACCATTCCCACTAGCCCAAGGTCCAACAAGGGCTCCTTTGACATCATTTGGAACCGAGCTGGAGCAGGGCTGGGCAAAGTCTTGCCCTTCAAATGGGAGGAGGAAAGGTGTTTATGGGAATGCCTGGGTGCTCGTGGGCATCTCCAGTCTGCTGGGAAGTCACTGAGCAGTCAAGTCAATTATTTTTAATGAACTGGGCCAAAGCTGATTGTGTTATTTTGTAACATATTAGTTTGGAAAGCAGTGAAATTATTTGGCATCTTTCCCTGGCCATCACAGGGACCCCTTTGTGCTTCCCTTTTCCCCACTTTTCTCTCGTGTGTATAGCTGGCTCCCACATGTCCACTTGCTGACGCTGATTGATTGCATTAATATCACTGTAAATATTACATAATCTCCGCTTACAATGCTAGAAGGAACTGATGAGTTTTATTCTGCCAAGAGTTTTCAGGCTGGAAAATAATAATGAAAAAATAATCTCGAAAAAATAAAATCCCTCTTACTCTTCCCCCCCCCTTTTCTTTTTTTTTGCCATGTGCATTTTGCCATTGGCCCCGTTGGCTGCAGACCAAGGCAAGGCTGTATGGATTATTTGTGGCCATTGCTTCAAGGGGACAGTGAAAAAGAAGTCACAGCATGACAGTAAACTGGAGAGGTGATGGGGACCTGGGGATATTGGAAGATGACTTATGGAAAAAATGGGTTTCAGAAAACAGGGTTCAGCTGAGCTAAGGAGGATGAGGATGCGTGGGGAGGTCCGTACCTCATCCTGGTACTATGGGCCAGTGGAAATATGGATTGCTGGAGTGTGGTACCCTCTTCTCTCCATTAGTGGGTGACTTAAGCCAGTGTACCGGGTGTTTCAGCTCACCCCCTTTAGGATTTGAAGATTCCAAGACATGGGCTGGGGAGGCTGCGCTGCTGCTAGGAGGGATGGAGGCTGCACTGCTGCTAGGAGGGATGGAGGCTGCACTGCTCCTAAGAGGGATGGAGGCTGCACTGCTGCTAGGAGGGATGGAGGCTGCGCTGCTGCTAGGAGGGATGGAGGCTGCACTGCTGCTAGGAGGGATGGAGGTTGCCCTGCTGCTAGGAGGGATGGAGGGGCGGCTCCCCTGTCTTCCAAGGAGCCCTGTGGGATGGTCCTTCACGCCCTGCTCAGGGCAGGTGGGAGGGGAGATGTGACTCCTCCCCCGCCAGCACGAGTCCGGGGTTGTTTGACCGGGTGCATGTAACACAGCCTCCATCCCGACCCTCATCCAGGCCAGCTCTGTTTCTTTTCTCTGTCTCCCTGCCGGAGACAACTCCATATCAGGTTGCGTTCTGAAGCGGGCGCGCTCTTCTCCGACTCCGCAGAAAATCCATTTATCATATCAGCCTTACATTAGCCAAAGTATCGGAGATAAAAATTATCTTGGAAATCTAAACACAGATTCTAATCTAAGGTACAGCAGCATCTGTTTCCCATTAGTTTTTATTACTCGCAAGGTTCGAGCGGCATCACTCCCGCGGTGAGATATTTGGGAAAGCAGAGGTCTGCGCTTCCCAGAACTCCGGGTCCCACTGCTGGTTGCTGCTCATCTCCCAGGGCTCATCTGCATGGGAATAGCTGATTACTCAGCATGCAGCGCTGGGAAGCGTGTCCAGAGCCCAGGCAGGCTCCCCGGGCAGCGCTCTTGCCTGAGCTCAGGGTTATGCTGACTTCAGCAGCACCAGCACTGGGCTTGGACTCCTTTCAGAAGGCAGCTCAGGGATGTTTTTCAGAGGTATTTGCAATACCAGCCTGCCAGACTCCACTGGTCCCAACTGGCTGGGGAGAAGTGGTGATGTGGATACATGGACACAAAGCCGTGATTTCAGACTCCTTTTCTAGCAGAGCTTTTTCTGAGCTGTGCTTTGGGGATGGTGAGCTCCACTCGTGTTGCTGCCAGAAGTGACTCAAACCTGCCACTACTTCTGACCTCACAAGGCCAAATCCTGCATGGTTGGGTGTGTGGGGCTGCTTTTGGCTTAGCCATGGGCAGGCCACTTGACCCAGTATAATGCAGCCACCCTTGAATTGCAACTTCCTTTGGACCCCAGGGAATTGTTTCAGGGCAGCCACATCTCAGGGACACCCATGACCCTGCTGGGGGCCCGGAGGGCACTAACAGACCTTGATCTTATCCCTGTCTGTCAGTATCTGAAGGGAGGGTGGCAGGAGGATGGACCAGGCTCTGCTCCGCGGTGCTGAGCAACAGGACAAGAGGAACGGGCAGAAATGGATGCACAGGAAGCTCCACATCAGCATGAGGAAGAACTTCTTTGTTGTGCAGTGACCGAGCACTGGAACAGATTGCCCAGAGAGGGTGGGGAGTCCCCCTCAGAGGAGATATTCCTGAGCAGTCTGCACCCAATCCTGTGCCGTGTGCTCTGGGATGACCCTGCTTGAGCAGGGAGGTGGGACCGGATAACCCACTATGGTCCCTTCCAACCTGACCCATTCTGTGAATTCCCTGACCTGCCTCTCCTTTTGATGGTCCCCACTTAAGCCCAGCCCAGCCTGAGCTGCATCACAGGCTTGCCTGCCCTTTGCCCTGTTCCTGTGCTGCTGCTTGGTTTTCCTGGCTTTTCCTTTAGGGAGCAGCCCTGTACTTGTGCTTCTCCCTGACGCCAGCACGCTTGCCGTGGTGCGCAGTGCCTTGGGCATGTGCTGTGAACTCCGCCTTGCCCCGCCGCGCAGAGACAAGTATGCAGCTCTGCAAACTACTGTTTGCCTCTGGAGACAAATTATGGCATGCTGCAATAGCTGAGGAATAGCATAAGAGGAGTATGCAATGAATCATGATGCATATGCACACGAGGGGAAAAGTTCAACCTTCTGTTTGCCATTATCTGACTCTTGAAAGCTGAACTGCTCAATTCTTGCGTTTTCTTAGCGGAGTTTATTTCTGTGGCATTTCCTAGGTCTTTCTGTCTGTCTCAAGGCAGGGGAAAGAGAGTGTGTCCCTCTGCAAACATTGCATTTTTGCTGGCTTGCAAATAAAAATCGAATCAAAAGTAAAGTGGGATAGGAAACATGTAGTGTGTAACTCTAGAACTCTGTATTTGTGGAGTTGAACCCTTTTCCTCAGCTTGCCCAGCTGTGGTGTGCCTGAAGCCTCGTGTGCTGCACATCCTGGCTGGGGTGGAAGTGCCTACAGGCACAGGGCCTTTGGAAAATGTCTTGGCTGCAGGAGGACATGTACCCTGACATGCCAGTGGTGTTAAAAAAATTCACGTGTTTTGATTAAAGTCAGAGATGTCAGGTCATGATTTCTCACTGCATCAGTTGAAATGGGTTTTGTCTGATAGGGACAGAGAAAGTGAAGAGAGGAGATAGTTCCTCTCCACCAACAAGCTCGAAGCTGACTTCACACCTCAAGGCACCTGTTTTTCCCTAATAATGATAGCAAGAAGTCCCTGCTTGAGCTCAGCCCAGCCTGAGCTGCATGGCAGGATTGTCTGCCTTTTGCCCTGTTCCTGGGCTGCTGCTTGGTTTTCCTGGCTTTTCCATTAGGGAGCAGCCCTGCTCTCCCTGACTAATCTCCCAAACTAGCTCCCTTGGGGTGTGTAACTCTGGGCTTTTCAGGGCAGCCTGAAATCCCAAAAAATTACTGTGGCAATATAGGAAAATTAGTCTTTAATTCATTTCATGATTGCTATGCATAAGTAGTCCCAAAGAATTGTGGTACCCAGGACGAGATACAAATCAGGGAATTGTTAGTCTCTGCTCAATACGTCGGATTTTGTCAAACTTCCAAACTGCATAGTGGATATTTGTCCTTTCTCGGGCAAATGTTTAATGCAAAGAGCAGGCCAAGAGGTTTCCAATCATCTCTTAATCATCTATGAACACCCACGTGGGAGAGGGTTTTTTGGGGGGGGAAAACAAAAGCTTCTTCTTAATCTAGCGGAAAAACGAGATCCCAAAATAATGAGGAAACAGAAGCTAAACACATTTAGAGTGGTGACAAGACGTGGGTTTTCAAGAATGACACTAATTACGCATTGAAACCCATTAACTTGGTGACTGGAAGAGTCTACATTCCTTCCTTCCTCCCCTTGGCTGCCAGAACTCCTCTGGAAGCACAGGCTGAGCCATGCGGGAGGTCAGCGCTGGGAGTGCTGCCGCTCCTGCTGTCCCTGGGCTGGGAGGAGGAAGTGTGGGAATTCCTGACAGGGGTTGTAAACTCACCCTGCTCCACAACCTGGAGCCTCAACCCTGAAGCCTAAGGATGCCCATTTCTACTCGAGAAGTAATTTGGTCCAGTTCCTTGGGCAGCAACACGTGCTTTTGCTGGGATTAGGAGCAGGAGGAATGAAGTCACCTCATTCCATCCCAGATGCCGTTCCTGAGCCACCTTGCTCTGCTCCACACAGCTTGTGTGAGTTGGTTTTGTCACAGCTCTGTGCATGTCCTGGAGAAGCACGTGGGGTTCACGTATCTAAAACTTCAGCTTGTGTTTCGTAGCAGTGAGAGTAATTAAATGAACAATTGCACTGGAACCTGACCTGCCAAATGAATCTGACCGAAATACACTCGTGATGTTTACACCAATCTGATTTTTCTAGATAGTCTCTGGGGGAAAAACCCCAACAAAACAACATCCTCTCCCTCAGTGGTATTAATTAATCACAGCGATATTTGTTTTCTTATTGTGTGCTCAAGCCGGCAGTGCAGTTACCAAACTTAGAAAACTGTGCCATGTCTTATCTTTTTGTTTAAAAAAAAAACCAGCTGTGACTTTCTGAACTGGCTGCACACAGCAGGGAAAGGTCATTCTGGAGAACGGGCTCTGGGACCAAGCAGTGCTTGGATGTTAACAGACCACAAACAGTTTGGGATCAGAGATATTGGATAGGATTTTGCACAGTATCTGATACAGCAGAGCCTAGACCTCAAAGTGTTCCCAAAACACAGGGATAAGGATTGTCTGTGTGGGTTAATCCTGCCTGTCCATGCACTGGAGGAAATACTGCAGCATTCTCCCTGTGCCCACCCCCTCGGGAGCTGGAGGAGAATTTAGGTCAAAGTACAGAGAACTGTATTGCAGTATTAGCACTTATTATCCACTTTGATTCTATTAAGGGAAACCTGCAGTGAGGAATGAGAATGGAGCTGGCCCTTTCCACAAGTGCTTTAACAGCTGGTGGCCCAAGAGCTGTTTTGATGAAATAAATCACCCTGGTGGAAAAATCTCAAAAGCCGCAGACTGTGGAAAGTTGACCAGATCTTTACTGGCAATATTTAGGGATGCTCTAAACAATGAGACAGTTGTTTTCCTATTACTCCCAGTACTGTGCCTGGAAAAACATGATATCCCTGAAGCTTGCCTGCTCTGAAAGTTTTGGGATGCGTGGCACTGCTAAACCTGACTGCAGGATTCCTGGAGGGGCTCCTGTGCTGGTAAAGACTTTTAGTGTATCCAGTAATTAGCAGGATTGCCTTGACCTCAGTTGGAGACCGCAGGACAGGCATGGCTGGAGGGTTTCTTCTCCTTTTTCCTGCAAGTATCCTCCACAATCCTGCACCTGCTGTGAATTCCTGGGGGGGAAAAAAAATATAAAAGGGTTGTAGCAATGCACAGCCTCTGCCATAAAACCTGTGAAAAGTAAATCCAGAGGCAGGGCTGAATGAGCCCTCAGATCCCAGTGGAGAGGCTGTAGGGCACCAGCTCCCTTTGTGCCTGTGGCAGGATCCCCCCTCGGAGCTGTGTGGCCTCTGGATGGCATCGCAGGGAGACAAACTCCGAGTTTCCATCTGCTAGAACTATTTGGGGTTATAACTTGAAGGAGATGTGCTGGAAAAAGCATCTTCTGGGGCAGAGAGAGGCTTTGCCTGCTCAGGCTGGAGAGAGGAGCTGGGCAGAGGCTCCACACATACACAGGGCAGGTCATCTTGTCAGAAAGAGATCTAACGTTCACTTACTGCTCTTGGGAAGGTCTTCAGTCCAGCCTGCAGGGATGGGTGCCCTGTCAGAGGCTGGGACTAAGGACAGGCAAAAAAAGTAATCTGATCTAAGGTGCTGAGTTTAGAAATCCCCCTGCAGCAGCAAAAGGAGGTTAAGGGGCACAAGAAAGGAGACCTTTCCTGTGTGGTGGTTGTTGGTGGCTGTTTCTGACTCGGCTTGACCTTTTCACAAATGCCTGAGTGCTGGCCTGAAGTGGTGAGGAAGTAGAATAGAAGTAATCTGCCAAACATAATCTGCCAAATTCTGCCTAACGAGGACTTTCTCTTTAACCGGGGGTTTGTGGAAGTGGAAAAGGAAGTTTAAGTACGAAGGTGCACGGGTTGGTGGTTGGACTCCTCCAGGCAGGGTCTCACAGAGCTTTTTGGGTCACCCTGGGTGAAGGGCTCTCTGCGGCACCTTCCTGCTGCTGCTCCTATCAGTGCTTTTCACGAAGCTCTGATGAGTGAGAGCCACCAGTCTCCCTGCTCGTTCTCCTGAAAGGAAAACCTAATGACCTCCCAAGACGGCATCATCGGCACCTTTTCATAATCAGCAGAGCACCGAACTTTGCATACGTTTTCTTTCCCTACCCTGTTGTTTCTCCTGTTTACGCTGCTGTCCCATTTACACCTTTTAATGACACAAAGGGTCAATCTCCCATGTTTAAACAACAGCTTTTGGCCGTGGTCTCTTTGTTGTGGGTAAAGCAGAGAGCCTTTGCTGAGCTTCATTCCACCTTACGGAGCAGAAGCATGAAAATAAGTTATTACAGTCAGAAAGTGCTGTTTACAGGGGGAAAAAATAGATCAAGCCCAGCATGTAATGCAGTAACTGTGGGCTGTGGGAGAAAAGATGAAATTGTTGTCTGTGCTAAACACAAATCTAAACAGAATCACAAGTAATTAGCTATTTAATAGGTGACTAAAGTAAATACTGCAATTAAAAAGCCTATTAAAAATAATATTTAAAAAAGAAACCTCGCAAGAAATGCAGCTTTGTCCTGGACTGCCAGTCAACAAAATCAACAAACCATTATGAAAAAAAAGGTCCGTGCATGCCCAAATCAGTAAAACACATAGTAATTACTTGGCACATTTTATCTTCAAAGTCCTCTGCGTGAGCTAAGTAATTAATCCTCCTGACACCTCGGTGCGGTATGTGCAGCAGGCACCGGTAAAAGCAAGTTTGTCTTGCAGCCAGGTACAAACACCTTGTTGTGGGGCTCATTCTTGATAGAGGAAATGCCACTCTAAAGTCAATAACAGGGAGTGGAGGTGGTTATCTCTTCAATGGCACTCATTGTAAGCCACTGCCGCTTTTGTTTGAGGGGGGGACTGAAGCACAAGGAGTTAAGGGAAGGAGTGAAGGGACGCTGCCCTTGGATTCCCCTTCACATTCCAGGATGAGCAGAGTGGCTTTGGAGAAGCCCCGGGAGCCCACGCAGCTCTTGTCTCCATACCTGCGTCTGAACCCTGGGTGCCTCCCGGGGTCACGGTGATCTGCCAGGCCTGAAAACACTTCCCGACAAAAGCTTTGGGTCTGCTGGGTTGAAGTTAGTGGCTTTCAGTTTAATTAGTTGTTTCAGGGCAGAGGGAAAAGGGAGCTCCCCCTTCCCTGCTGTGATGCTCCAGCAGCATCTGGGGAGGGCAGGTACGGCACAGGTGATACAACTTTGTGTGCCTGTGGTGCTTTGAGCCCATTTTTGTGCTCTCTGCTAAACAGAAGACAGTTTTATGCTCTGATCCTTCTGCCTGTTGCTCTGTGTGATGACTTTTTGCTATAAAGCCAAAAGATGGGGAACAGATAAACACAAGTAGTAGATCAGAGTGGAGTAACACGAGGGGGAAGGAGAGGTGAGAATGCGGTGGCAGAGTATGGAAAACTCACATTAACATCAAGCTGTGTCATAAACACATCCAAGCCTGAGCTCTGGGAGTGCCAGCAGAAAGAAAATACCTTCCAGAGAGAAATCAAAGATGGTACCATCGGCTCCATCCATCTCCTGTGAAGTGTAGTGAAAGGCTGCGTGGAATTTGGCAGGTGCCACGTGGAGCAAACCTTCCCACCTGGGAATGACTAATCCCACCCTGGCTGCCATTAAGAGACCATTTGCAGCAGCGGCTAATTGGGCTGAGAAAAATAAACTTTCCCACAAAGAAGGTTGAGCTACAAATGGAAAAATACCTGCGCAGAGATTAATTCTGGTGTGGGAAGGAAGGAGCTTCTGCCAAAAGAAAGGCTGGATTGAAAAAAGGAGCTGCTTTCCCTTTCATCAGAGGGGCACCTGGGCAGCAAGGAGGAAAATGGAGGTTTATGGATGGAGGAAAACACAGGTTTATGGATATGCAGCTGGCAGAGAAGAGCGTTTTCATCAAAACTGAGATTTTTGTAGTTGTAGTTGCTGGTGTGCTGGTGTGTGCGTGGAAGGGGAACATTGCTGTATGTCAGGTACAGGTCAGGATGTGAATAACACCAAAATGTGGCACCTCCTCCCTTCAAGGTCCTTTTTTCCCTTTTTTATCCCCTTCTTTCTTTCTTTCTTTCTTTTTCTTTTTCCTTTTGTTTTTTTCCTTTTCTCCAGGCTCCTCTGCTTCTCAGCTCGCAGAGGAGCCCCATACCTGTCTTTATTCTCCAGCCTGCTGTTGATCAGGGAAAAAGATGTTCTCTAGGAGGAATCCCCAAGAATAGGTACTCATGAGCGTTATTAGCCTGGTCACCTCCCTGCGGATTTTCCATTTTTCTAGGAATCAAAATGAAAACAAAGGAGGCAGAGTTCAGAAACTCAAACGGGTTTGGTAACATGTGAGACATTTCCCAAACCCTCACGTCGTGCAGGCATAAGTCATGCAGTTCTTTCCATGCGCACACGAGTCCTATCCTAAATCCAGAGTAAACTGCCAAGTTATTTCCCTGTAGGACACGCTCCGTGAGGTACATCAGCTGGGTCATCAGCAGAGCCCAGCCCTGCAAAACAGCATCTGAACACATGCTGGGGCTTAAACAAGGAACTCGAGCACGTGCTTTAGGATTACGTGCTATCCCGATGTATAAATGATTCCCACAGCTCTGGTTAGAAGCATGGGATGAGGCTGGCCTCAGTGCTGAGATAGATGGACTTGTCTATTTGGGGGTTTCCAGGGAATGTCACCTCCCCAAGTCTCTCTGTGCCATTAGGATGTCAGGCTTGGCTGGAAGAGCTGTGTAGGTGACTCCTCTTTGAAGCTTGATCTGACAGCACCGTGTGGGAAAACTCCTGTTAACGAAGCCCAAACTGTTACTCCAGCAAATATTTAACTGACATCAAATCCCTGCTAATTTCTGCTCTTCCCAAATAATTTTATTTCTGCTCTCCCCAAATAATTCACCGTTTAGAGGGCGTTTCATTATGTTATTTCTTCAGCGTGTCTTTCTCAAGAGAAAATCTGCTTTGCCACACCAGTTGCTTCTGAAAGGACACGGAGGATGAAGAATGTGAAGAACAGGGGAGTTTGGGATCTGTCCTTTCCAGAAGGTGATGGATTGCCCATGGCTCGTCCAGGAGCTGCTGGATGCCCACTGGCAGCCCAGACCCCTTTTCTCCAGGGCATCCAAAATGGATCACGGACATCAGCGAACAACCTTGTGCCTCTCAGCGTTTTTCAGAGCAAATGTCCCAAGCACGTGACTTTCCTTTCTGCCTTCCAGGGAGTGGGAAGCAGCATTCCCAGACTACACACATGACTTTGCCCTGTTTATCCCACAGTGTCTCTCGGATCAGACCCTCTGCCATCCATCATCTGTCCAGAGACACAGATTTCACTAATGGCCACAGTGTAAATATTTACAGTAAACAGTTTCAGCAGCTGACTTTTAGTAGCCACTGTGCATATGGAACTGCATAAACAGGAAGGAGGATTATGGGGATGGAAAAATTGGCACAGGAAGGAAGGAAAAGTAAGAAACAAAAATGGTGAAGTCCTACAGTATTAATTAATATAGTAATTGTTTAGAAATTGCCCTTCTCTTCTGAAGACCCATAATACAGGCATAAACAAATGGAATTGTTTGGCCCTACAAAATTACATATAGCGCTGAAATTCATCTGATGGTACCTTTTTGACCCAAATGATTGGCCAGGATGTGGGGTCTCAGGGCTTGTTTTCACTAGAAGTAGATATTAATGATGGTCTCAAGTATTTCTTTAACACAATCCTGTTTATTTCAAAGCCTGGGCAAAATCCTTGTTCCCTGAACTCATTAGGAATTAAATAGCAGGAGGCAGTTTCCTTGGGCACTGGTCCAAGCCCCCTTTTCCAGCCAGCACTCAACCCAAAAAGCTCACTTCATCAGTCTCATTTCAAGGTCATGCTTCATGTGCTTCTTCAGTTACCCTTGACTTTTTCAGCTGCCTTCTCTCCTCGCTACTGTGATATTTCTCATGATGTTTTTACTACCTATTTCTCCCCTTTTCCCCTGTTTCCTTTCCTTTCCCACCCTCCCCTCCCCCTGAAAAAGACCCAAGAAACTGCACAAAATCCTTTGCTCCTTTAAAAGTGATTCAAATCCTTAGCCCTTAGCACTTGCTAATTCATGCTATGTGCTTTAGGCAGTGGATCCTTCTGTTTTGAACACTGATTCTCCCCTCAGTCTCTCTAAAAAAAGCTATTTCTTCCATTTATTCTCATCAAAAGGTGTCTATTTGGGATCTCCCTTCCACCTGACAGTGGCTTTATGTCTTCAGCAGTTGTCACTTGCCAGATGCCTGTGATTTGATTTGATTTGATATGATTTGATTTGATTTCATTTCAGTTCATTTCACATAATTTCATTTCTTTCTTTTTCTTTTTTTAA
>VZRS01014046.1:209809-271672 GCA_013398055.1 Ifrita kowaldi | reverse complement strand
AGAGGGTTCGATGGCGGTTTCAGGGGTGTCTGTGAGTGGGTGCCACGCCAAAGCCCCCGAGGTCCCCTTGGCGCTGGTGGCAGTGGTCCCGCGGGGTGACAGGCACCGGGTGCCGCTCGCCCTCCTGCCAAGGGCACCCCATCCCTGTCTCCGGAGGGATGCTCCAAACGCTGGGAGCGGGTTCTGGAGCACTCTGGCCGGGCTGAGTCCTGGAAGCAGCCGGCTGCGGCTGCAGGAATTAATAACAGCAGTTGTTTTGTCATCGGCGAAGCTCTCGCTGTCACCAGGGTGGCAGACAGCATCTGCTGTCTGGTCACCAACCGTGGACCCGTCTCCCTTGGAGCATTCCTGTCAGGATGGAGCCGGGAAAGCCCAAATCTACAGCCTAGGAGGTTCCGGTGCTGGGATTTTGCTGGGTGGGTGGGTGACAGTTTGGGGTGTATCCTGCTCATCTTCCTCATGCGCTCCCCGAAACGGAGCGGAGGGAAGGCGCTGGACGCGTTATCGCCGTGATTCAGCACAGCCCAGGTTTATCGGAGCCGGCGCAGGTCTGAGCTCCGCGGGAATTACCGAATCCCTCATTTCCCGGCGCGCGAGGCGTCGCTGGATAAATTACCGGCTCGCTTTGTTTACTTCTGAAATAATCAGCTTTGTGCCTCCACCTTGGGCTTTATCGCACCCGGGGCTCCCCGAGTTACTGCAGAGCGACTCCAGCCCGATTTGCAAAATCAAACCAGATGGGCGCTTTGTTTTTCCTTACGGAGGGAAGGCTGGGAGTGAAAAGCCCTATTACAATGCAAATACCGGGCTGGCGTGAATATTCAAACCGCTGCGCTGCTTTTGAAGCTCTTTACATAAATTTATAGTGCTTTTATACACCATCGCTGCTCTGCTAATCTGGAGTGGAGCTTGGTTAACAGAATCGCTGCTCTCTGCCAACTTTGGAGGGTCTGGGGGTGTTTTGGGGTGCGCGGGGAGAGGTGGCATTGAGGGGCAGAGGGAAAATGATGAGCGTGGTCAATGGGGAGGAGGAACCGCCAGCTGTAAGGCTGACTCTGGTGGTGACCCTTGAAGAGCTGGGCGTGCTGTCAAGTGATTTACTGACGTTTAGGTGCTTCATTGTCCTTTTGGGTTTTGTTTGTCCCTTTCCCTTTGGTTTCTCGGTGTGACCCTTTGTGAGGCTGCTGCTCCAAGAGGGGACGGGGTGTTGCAGGGTGGGCTGAGCTGGAAATTGCCCCGACACGGTGCGGGGACTTTGGGGTGGACACAGGGACAGGGCACCGAGCTCTTCTGTCTGGTGACCGGACCCAGGGAACAGCTGGAGCTGTGTTGGGGGGTTTAGGTCAGATATTTAGGAAAAGGTTCTTCCCCCCAGAGGGTTCTGGACACTGCCCAGGCTCCCCAGGCAATGGGCATGGCCCCGAGGCTGCCAGAGCTCCAGGAGCGTTTGGACAGCGCTGCCAGGGATGCCCAGGGTGGGGTTGTTGGGGTGTCTGTGCACGGCCTGGGGTTGGATTGTGATCCTTGTGGGTCCCTTCCAGCTCAGGTCATTCTATGATTCAGCAGAGCCGCTGAGCTGCAGCTGTGATGGATGAGATGGTTCATTAGGGGCAGGAGATAATGAGTGTGAGACAGCCTCAGCTCTGGCTTTCCAACAACGGCTCAGTGGTCTGGTTTTGGTGGCTGCTGGGTATCTCATAGAAACCCCAGCATTAAAAACTGGGCTCCTGGTGGGTTTTGCCAGCTGTGTTCACATCACCCCGGTTGCCACAAGTGCAGTGGGAAGGGAAAGTTGCTTTAGAGTGCCTGAGTGTGGCTGTGCTCTCCAGGACACGAGGGACACTCTGGAGCAGTGACATCCCAGGGAGTGGGCACTTGTGTTTTGGAGATGACCACAGGATGCTGCCCAGCTGGGTAATTACTGCTAATTACCAGGCCCTCGTTTGAGTCGAGGCAATCAAGAGTAGCAGCAAAAACGTTTTCCTTGCTGTCCCTTGGAGGTGATGACTTCCATGGAAGGCAGGTTGGGATAAGGGCAAGGTACCCCATGCAGCCCATGGGGGCATCCGGGAAGAGCATCCCCAAAATCTCCCTCTTGTGCAGCAGCAAGTGTGATTTTGTATTGGTCCAGGGGAAGGGGGTTGGCATGAGGTGGCCTTTAAGGTCCCTTCCAACCCAAATAATTCTGGGATTCTGTAATTCATACTGTTTTCACCCCCCATACACTCCCCCAAAATAAGGTAATTGTGCTAATTGTGGTGTTTTTACCTGCTGATGCCATTGATTGACCAGGTAATCTGTGTCTTCATTAGCTCCAGGCTAAAGTTGATATTGATTCCAGGCACTTAATATGCGAAGTGGTAATTACTGTTTAAGCCTATATTGTTTGAGTTAAATTTAGCTGAGAATTCAGTCCTATCAGGCCCCTACATTGTGTGCCGTGAAGGTTATCTGGCTCTCAGGAGGGGGGTGGATTTAAAGGCAGGAAAGAAATGCCGGTGAAAACTTCCTCTTCTCATCATCCCGGAGCTCTTGGCTTCCCCGGGCTTGTAATAAGGAGAACAGAAATAAGGAATAATGTGGTGGTGACGCTCCTAAATCTGCACATCTCAGCGCTGTCTGCTCAAGCCGGTCATTCTGGGGGACTTGCGACACCACAGAAGGGCCAGCAATAAATCTGAACAAAGTGATGCCCTGAGCAGGGACCGGCCCCTCTCCTCCTCGCGGGGGACCGGGGAGCCCCCGCTCAGCTGCTGCCCGCCTGCCCCTATTATCCCGGCCGCCCTGCTGCATCTCAGCTGCTGGCCCATCTGGAGCGGAGATGAAAGGCCGGGCTTTAATTCGGGCTTTGTGTGCCTCTGGTTTGTCCCCCTCCCCTCTGAGCCCCTTCCCCGCCGCCAGTCCCCCGTCACGGGTGCTGGCGGTGGCCGCGTACGCCGGGGCTCTGATGCCGCTGACCTCATTATTTTGACTGCTGGGTGATGCCCGGCGGCCTCGCCAGCTCCTCAGGTAGGAGGCTCGGGTGGTTTTTTCCCCCCCTCTCTGTGGAAGCGCTGCTGAATAATTCAGGCGGGAGGAGGCATCTTGGGTCACCTTGCGCAGCCGGCTGCGTGAGGGAGCCGCCTGCCTAAGATGGAGGTTGTGCAGGATTGCGGGATCGCCGGGCTGCCGGCAGCTCCCTGCGCTGACTGACTGCAGGTAGGCAACAGCCTTGGCCCGTTCCTGCTCATTCCTGATGCTGGGAAGCAGGAAATCCCTTCCCCGGGCTGTGCAGGGCTCGTTGTGGCCCTCCGAGCTCCGGCCGTCCCTCGCCGTGGGGACACGTGAGGCTGCCACAGCCACGGTGCCCTCGCCAAAAACTCACCTGGGCTGCAGGGCGGGTGTGCGGTGAGGCAGGGACCACGCACCTGATGCTCTTTTCCTTTGGGGATTGTGTTTTTCTTGCTGGTTTTATGGGCTCCCCAATGCTGGACGTGCCCAGGGTGAGTTTTGGGGGCTCTGTGCTGGTGTGGCACTGAGAGGGGTGATCCCAGTGCTCCAGCAGCAGGGATGCTCGGGGATATATTGGGAGGTGGCATTTAGCTCTCTGCACTGACTGGGGAAACTGGTTCTGGCAGTGTAGCAGTAGGGTCAGGTGCTGGAGACATCTCTGGGGGGGCAGGAGGTGGCTGACCCTGAAGATAAGAGCTTCAAAAATGTTTGGGAAGCTCTGTGGGTTGGAGTCATCTTTGCTGGAGGCTTGGCTGTGAGTTTTGGGGCCGCTGGAATGTGCGGGCAGAGCTCCCTGACACCGGGATCCAGTCCTGTGGGTGCAGGTGGGAAATGGGGTTGCCACTGTGGGAATGGAAACAAGTTTGCTGCCTTCCTCCTGCTCGCAGGCACCTGAGTTTTTGGGTGCTGCCTCCTCCTCTGTGCCCCAGGTCGAATGTGTCTGTGCCCTCCCTCCTCCCCACAGAGCTTGGGTGCCGTGAGAAATCAGCTCAAGAGGGATCTGTGGGGGTGGGAAAAATGGGACAGGGAGGATGTGAGACTCAGGTGGAGGGACTGTGTCTGCTCTCTGGAGTGTCCATGGCCATCCTTGTCCGTGGCAGTGCAGGAGGGACGGCCTGGCGGGGCTGTCCCTGTCCCCTGGGCTCTGCGTGCTGCCTCGCACCAGCCCTGCCTCCCTCAGCAGATGTGGGATCCCGAGGATGCTCTGTCTTGGCATCTGCTCCTGCAGCCAGTGAAATCAAGGACACGGCTGCTGCAGTGCCTGCCCTGGAGATTTCCTGGTCGCTGGGCTGTGGTGGGGCAGCGGGGTGGAATTGGAGCAGCTCTGCTTCTTCTGGGATGTCCAGGAGTGCTGCTGGTGACACAGGCACCCACCAGAACCCTGGGAGGAGGAGGGGAGGAGGCTGCTCCACGGCAGGGCTGGATGGGGACAGGGTTTGGGTAGGACCCCCCGTTTTGGGAAATGTGGCTGAGACAGCCTGAGCAGTGTCACCAAAACAGAATTCTCGTGGCTGGCTGGTGTGGGGTCATGGATGAGGCTGGCCAAGCATCCTGGGATGTCCAGTTTGGTCCTTGGGACACTGGGTCCCTGCAGTGTCCGTTGTCACTTGGTGACCCACCCAAGGATGGTGACAGTGCCTGTTGTGCCCCCAGGGTGGTGGCATGTCCACACCAAGGCAGTGTCTTGGCACTGGGTGACACTGCTGCCACCCCCAGCCGGTGAGGAGCCCTGGGCCAGGCTGGGCAAACAGATCCAGCCAAATCCTTCATTTCAGACTGGAAATTTCCCTCTACTCCCCTGCCAGAACAGCTCCTGGGGCCGTGATCCTCTGTTTGCAATGCGTGAGAGGGATGAAAACTTGACTTGAAGCCCTGAGGTAAATTGGGCCTGGGCTTTGTGTGCCTGCTGCAGGACACCAGATCGATTTTGGCTGTCCCCATGCTGGGTTCAGCTCTGCTCTGGGTTTGCTGCCTGTCAAACCCTTCTCTGCCTTCAGCCAGGGTTTGACCTGGAATACCTGAGGGAGTGCAGCACAGGGAGTGCTTGGCAGCTGGACTTGATCTTGGAGTTTTTATCCAACTTGAAGCATTCCATGATCCCATCTTTGTTGCAGGGGGTGTGTTGTGCTCATGGAGGGGGTGGGCAGGGTGCCTGGCTGGCCGGAAGGGTTTGGGTTGGGGTCTCCTGTCCTCCCCTCCTCAGGCAGAGCCCCACGCCCTGCTCCCTGCAGCTGCTGAGCTGTGGTGCCGGGGTGCTTGTTGATCTCCTCACCAAAGCAACACCTGCGGATTAGTGGAGCTCAAGGGAACAGTTTTCCCCTGCAGCACCTCAGCTGCTCCAGCTGAGCCAAATGAGCTGCTCCTGGAGCCAGCGTGAGGTGGCACGTAGGGACAGGGACGTGCCCCATGGGGCTGGCCCAGCCACCTGGGCTGTCCCCTCCCCAGGGTTTGGCTCTGCAGGCTTTTTCCCCCTCGGTCTTTCTGCTGTGTTCCTTCTTCCCCCAGTGGTGGGGGCAGCGGTGGAGCATTAATGCGACCAGACACGGCCCCAAACAGCCTCGTGGGCAGCTCCTGTCCCAGCCCTTGGGGTTTTCTGCTGTCCCGTGCCACCGATGGTCACCTGCCCCATCTCTTCCCACAGGTGAGCGTGGCAGGCTATGGGATGGATGAAGCTGAGCAGGACCAGTATGAAGCTCGCCTCAAGGAGCTCTTTGACAGCTTTGACAGCACAGGCACGGGGTCCCTGGGGCAGGAGGAGCTCACTGACCTCTGCCACATGCTGCACCTGGAGGAGGTGGCCCCGGCACTGCAGCAGACGCTCCTCCAAGGAAACGTTCTAGGCAGGGTAAGGATCTGGGGAGATGGAGGGGGGAGAGGGAGGGCTGGGGAACCAGGCAGCTCCTGTGTGCATGGAATGGCCTTGGGAAGAGACTGATGTCTGTAATTTGTGTATATTCAACGTTCCTGGGGCTCTGGCGCTGCAGGACTTGTGGGCTCCGGTCTGTTCAGCGGGGTGGGCACAGGGCAACTTCCAAGAGGAGAATTGGTGATATCAGGGAAGGGAACTGCTATGGCTGCCCTCACTGGAGGTGGTCTGAAGCTTAGAAACCACCACTTCAGGCTGAGCCTCGTGCATTGGTGTGCTTTCCCAGTGTCCAAGGCCAGAGCAAGTGCCGGGTCCTGGCTGTCCTTGTGCCAGTGCTCGGCTCACGCAGCGCCCGTGCCCCCGGCACCGGTTCCTGGTGCTGCTGGCCTGGGTCACCTCCCCAAACCAGCTCACCAGGTGCTTGCACAGACTCTGAGCCACTTGGGATGCGACAAGGACCTAAATCCAGGGCTTGAGCCTGTGATTTACGCTGGCTTAAGCTGTAGTTAGACTGGCGGGGCTGTGTGCAGTCACGCACGTTTCTCGAAGGTGGAGAATGTTGTCCCACCTAGGCAGTCACTGTCTGAGCCACCTTTGCCCACGTTACCTGGTGTTGGGGGCTTCCCAAAGCCGTTTTTCAGCTGTGGTTGTCCCTTTACGGAGTTAAATGCCAGGGCATTGAGCAGAAGCTGCTTGCCCTTGGGGGATCTCCACGTTCAGCGTGGATGTCCTTGTGCTCCGCGTTAGGTCTTTCCCGGCACGCCGTGCTCAGACTGCATTAGATCCTTCCCTGGAAATCACCCTGAAATCCCATCACTGCTCATTAAAATCAGAGAAATGTGGAACAGGGCAGCCAGGACTCTCAACAGACAAGCAGCCATTGCGACTCCGATTTCTGATCAAACTGCAGTTTTCACAAACAAAATGATTCCTTTAACAAACAAAGGAACTTTTCCTTTTTCCTCCTCTTCCTCGCCTGCCCTGGGGCCGTAGCTCTTCTGCTGACAGTGAGTGGTGCAGGAGCTGGAGCAGGGATGGATCCAGGCAGAGGTTGCTGACCTTTTGGAGTTGCAGTGTGGCATTTTCTGTAGCACCAGAGACTTTCTGTGCTGCTCTGTCATCCTGAGCAGCCGGCACTTGGCTGCTGTTATCAAAGACTCATGGAATGGTTTGGCTTGGAAGTACCTTAAATCCCATCCAGTTCCAACCCCCTGCCATGGGCAGGGACACCTTCCACTATCCCAGGTTGCTCCAAGCCCCGTCCAGCCTGGCCTGGAACATTTCCAGGGATCCAGGGGCAGCCACAGCTTCTCTGGGCACCCTGTGCCAGGGCCCCCCCACCCTCCCAGCCAAGAATTCCTTCCCAATATTGAATTTTAGTCTATTTTCCTTCAGTTTAAAGCCATTTCCCCTTGTCCCATCACCTGGCTTTGCCACTTGTGGGATGGTGGTGTAGAGGGAGAGGAAGGGCAGATGTGGCTGTCACAAAATCCCCCTGTTAAAACATCCCGAGTGCCGGGTCACACTCACCCCATCCCTGCAGGCTATCCCAGGGCACGAGGCATCCCATTTTATTTCATCCCCCCACTTTGTCTTTGGGGATGGTTCTCCTTTGCATCCTGCCTCAGGATAATCTTTGTCCCCTGCCTCTGCTCCCATCTCCCCGGCGCTCGTGCTCGTTAGCAGCAGCAATGGCCCGTGTCTAAGCATGAGCCAGATTTAACAGCCCTTGGATCCTTGGTGTTTCCTAGGAGGCTCATCGGGAGAACAGCACAAACATGTTGCTCCCTGAGCACAGACTTCTTGCACCTGCCCCGCCAGCCCCTCGTCGCAGATGGTCCCAGCCTTTGTTTGCCTGCACTTCCAGGGGCCGGGATTTATGGCAGGGCACCGGGGAGGGGGGCAGCGGGGGAAGGTTTTGTCTGCTCGGGGGCAACTCGGTGGGGCCACGTGCTTGCCTTTGTGCTGGGGGCTCTGCTCCAGGGGTGAATGCTCCGGGATCACAGAATCACTGGAATGGTTTGGGTTGGAAGGGCACCTTAAAGGTCACCTCATTCCAAGCCCCTGCCCTGGGTGGGGACTGGGAGCTGAGCTGGCATCTGGAGAGGGGCTGGATGTGCTGCCTCCCCCGTGATGGTTTGGGGGTGAATGGAGTCTGGTGTAGGGGTGTAAATCCTGCCCTGACTCGTGGCAGAGCCAAAGCCCTGCAGAACTGTTTTCCTCGCAGGATTGTGTGCAGAGGTGCTGCTGGCAGCAATTCCTGGGATTCCTCAGGAAGGCTGCTTCCCCTCACCCTTGATGGCAGGCAGCAGTGAGGGGATGGGTGTGGGTGTGCCCGTCTGTCTGCCCTCTCTGTGCCCTTTAATTAGCAGCAAACTAGAGGTGTCTTGGGGACGGTTCTCGTGGGCCTGGGTGATGTGCGGGGATGGGGAAAATCCCTGGAAGTCAGACCCCATCCCGGAAGTGTCCAAGGCCGGGTTGGACAGGGCTTGGAGCACCCTGGGATAGTGGAAGATGTCCCTGCCCATGGGGGTGGAATGGGATGAGCTTTAAGCTGCCTTCCAACCTAAACCCTTGTGGGATTCTGTGGAGATGGCCACCTCCGGGCCCTGTGCAGGGACTGTCCTTGGCGCTGTCCTTGAGCAGGGATGGGGAGTTCAGGTTTCACCTGCACCGCTGCATTGGCAGCCTGCAGCAAGGACGCCGGGGCTGGGGTTTCACTCCTCAGCTCCCTTCAATGCCACGGCTTGCGACCTCTTGCAAAATATCCTCGCCCTGTGCCCGCAGTGACGCCACTCCCCTTAATGCACTGTGGGGTTTTGCATGCCAGGCTTGGGTACAAGGCTGCCCTGTTCTGATGTTCCTGCAAGATTGGCCTGTTAGGACCCGAGGGAACGGCTGGAGCTGTGTCAGGGGAGGTTTAGATGGAGATCAGGGAAAGGTTCTTCCCTCAGAGGGTGCTGGGCACTGCCCAGGCTCCCCAGGGAATGGGCACGGCCCCGAGGCTGCCAGAGCTTCCAGGAGCATTTGGACAGCGCTGCCAGGGATGCCCAGGGTGGGATTGTTGGGGTGTCTGTGCAGGGCCAGGAATTGCACCCCATAATCCTTGTGGAGCAGGATATTCTATGATTCTGCATCTCCCCCACTAGACATGTCCCTCTGCAACCTTCTGGCTGCCTCTGCTGGAAGGAGTTTGCAAACAGGGCCAGAGCTCTGGGAATGGGATTGTGGTTGAGATCAAGGCCAGGGAAGCTGGAAGGAGCCGCTGCTGCCGGCCTGTCCCGGCTGTGCCAAGAGCTTTGCATGGCAGGGACACAGCAGGGAGCAGCAGGTACCTTGGCACCGGCACACAGCTCTTTCTAGTGCTAATCAGTCACGGCTTCAGAGGGAGCCGGCTGTGCAGAGGCCTCGGGATTTCTCAGAGGAGCTGGGGTTGCTCAGCAGCCTCAGCTTTGGTTGGTCCCTGATGGCTGTGGGGAGGCTGGGCTGGCCGTGCCTCTCTGCTGGTGCATTTGTCTTGTTTGCCTCTGATTTACTTGTTCTGGGAAAATTCTCCTCGCTGGGGACTTGACCTGGCTCTGCAGTGCTGGGCTGGCTGTGGGGTTTGCAGGGATGTGTGTGCTGTCCCTGATCCTGGGTGAGCACGACAGCACATTGTGCCATCACCTTCCAAACCCCCCATTGCCTTTTAGCTGGTTGGGATCAGCCCCAAATTGCTGGGAGACCCCCATGAGCAGATCCACAAATTAGCAATACCAAATAGAATTGTGGAATCAGAGTGCTTTGGGTTGGAAGGGATCTTAAAGCTCATCTTATTCCACACCTACCACTATCCCAGGTTGCTCCAAGCCCATCCAGCCTGGCCTTGGACACTTCCAGGCTTGGGGAACCTGTGGCAGGGCTTCCCCACCCTCACAGGAGGATTTCTGCAGCGTTTGTGGCTTTGCTGCCCCAGGGCTGCCTTGTGCTCGAGCCCAGCTCTAATTTTATCAGTGGTGTTTCTCTGACTCTCTAAGCAGTCCCTGTGTGCAGACACACCACATCCAAGGTCAAACGTGCACCACAGACTGGTTTTGCTGCTTATCTGGTGTCAGGAAAACCTCTGGCCCATCCTGAGGAAAAATCTCCCCCCTCCACCAGCTGGGACCCCACCTCCAGAGTGAAGAGGGCATTGGGGAACGCCCTGTGCCTGTCCCTGTGCTGCTGATTTGCATTTGAAATGCTGCTGTGCAGCGCAGGAGGATGGCCACATCCTGCTCAGTGAAGCCTGCTCTTCCACAGGCTCCTTTGGATGCCGTGGTCATGGTAAAATCACAGTGTGACCACAGGGCCGGGGCCATCTGTCCCTGTGCAGCTGAACAAGGGCTCAGCTCTTCCTCCTTCCTCCTCCTCGTTAGTGCAGACACGACTTATGGGGCTCCTGATGCAGAGCAGGTGATGTCAGTGGTGCTGCACACCTGCCCAGGTGGTTTGGCTTCATTCAGTTCCATGGGGTCGCACGAGGGATGCAAAGTGGATTTTGTTTTCTTGCTGCTGTGAGGTCCCATCCAAGGCTCTGTCTGCTGTCACAGTTCCCTTCCTGAGAGGATCCCGTGGGGAGGGAACCTGTAATTCGAACACCCTCATCTTTTATTCATCCTCATTTAGTCTAAATGTCAAGTTTGAGGGGTTTTTTTTTTTAATGGGGGAAATTCTCCTATCTCTGCAAACTGTCCCTTTGGAAGTACACCAGGGTCTGGGAAGGGATGGCAGCAATTAATATTCTGAGGAAGGCATTCCTGATGAGCTTCTCTGCTGAACACATTTTTTAATTGTGTTTAAAAAACATGTTTAAAAATGTTTAAAGCCTCAGGGGTGATTGGCACAGCCTGAGCTGTGGCATGAGGTGCTCACCTATGTCCCCTCCCTGCCAGGGAGCTTGTTGGCCTTTTTTTTGAGCTGCCTAGACCCTAAAAAAAAACGCTGGGGAACTTCAAACCTGAACTTTGCTGCTGGTTCCTCCCCAACAGCATGAAAATCCCTGTGACTGCAGCTCTGGCTTCGCCCCCTGCCAGGCAGAGCAGCCTCACTGGGTTTCTTTAAATACAAAATCTCTTCTTCCATGCTAAAGATTCTTCTAAGATTTATTTAGCCAAAAGAAACGGTAGCAGCCAGCTCTGCCTCGCCACTGACCCATGTCAAATAGCTTCTCCAGCTGTCCCTGGGCTTCCGTGTCCCCCACGGCTGGAATTGCTGACATTCCCCGGCTGTGGAGGATGCTGCAGCCTCTCTGTGACTGTTCCTGCCCGGGAGGCAGGAGGCTTTCCAGGAAGGCACAGATGGAAAAGAAGGAGGGGAAAAAAACACCCCCCCTCATTGGCAGGATCATCCCTCTGTTTTTCCCAGCCCCACTCCAGGCCTGGTGTTCCTGCTCCTGCCCTCACAGAACTACAGGAGCTGGGGCAGGGCTGCCCTGGAAAGGGAGGGATTTTTCTGCCATCCACATTGGGAAGTGGGTTTTGAAGCTGAATTAGGGCAGTGGAGCATTTCCACAATGGAATATCTCATCCCTGATCAGGAATGGTCTCACTGTAGGAGCCACTGATGCTCCCTGCTCCTTTGGCCATGTTATTTCAGCATTTTGCTTGATGTAAAAACACAACCAGTGCATGAAATCTGTGGCTTTGGGTCCTTCTGTGGTAGCAATAATTCCTCCCACGTGCCCAGAGGTGCTGGCTGTGTCTTCATGTCCCTTGCTGTCACTTCTCCAGGGTTCCTTCGTGCCCTTTGCTGAGGCTGTTGGCACAGGGGTGGTGATCTGAGGGATTCCCACTGCTGCCCATCTTCCTGCTGGATTATTGGCCTCATATTTAACTCACTGCACCAGCTGATTTCCTCTTTCCTTCCTTTTTTCCCTCCACAGGTCCACTTTGATCAGTTTAAAGAAGCACTTATCCTCATCTTATCCAGAACCCTGTCGAATGAAGAACACTTCCAAGAACCAGGTAAATACTGAAATTACCTAAAACAGTGCATTTTCATTGGCAAAGCAGCTGTGGGTGGCTCTCACAGAGGAGTTTGGAAGAGAAAGTGCTTTTTAGGTGCTGCCACCCAAGCAGAAAAGGCTGATCTTGGGAGAAAGGGGAGTTGAGATCTGTTGTGGAGCCTGAACAAAAGTGTTTTCAGAGCCACTGGATATTTCCAGCCCATTCCCATGATCAAAATGCCCAGAGAGGCACAGGATGGCTGTGAGCAGCCAGCTGCACCACACTTCAGGTGCTCAGGATGTCTCATGGCTGTGCCATGGGCTCAGGTCTCTCCATCCCACACCATGCCTGGTGGCCAGGGATGCTGTAGGAGCAGAGAGTTGTGGCCAGGCAGCCAAAGATTTGGTTTCCTGCTGCTTCTGGGGCTTTTTCCCAGCTGGGGCTGGTGTTGGTTTTTATATTTTTGAAGTCCATTCTGTTTCCTTGTGTCTGAGATGAGCTGGGTGTAGGAAGCTTCTCTGTATTTCTCCCAGGAAACAGTAAGGCTGCTCCAGAGGTGTTCCTGAACAAGTGAACCCCCTGAGAAACCAGGCTGGGGCTGATCAGAGAATTCCAGGATGGTTTGAGTGGGAAGGGACCTTCGAGCCCATCTCATCCCATGCCCCTGCCATGGGCAGGGACACCTTCCACTATCCCAGGTTGTTCCAAGTCCCATCCAACCTGGCTTTGACCCCTTCCAGGGATGGGGCAGTCCTCAGTGTCCTGGTTTTTCCTTGCTTTATTCCAGTGTGCCTTGAAAATGTGGCTTTTTAGGCTTTCCTTGGCAGGAAGTATGGTTGCAGCTTCAATGTTTTCCCCCCTCCATGGACTGGGAGCACTGGGAGCTGTGGGGCCACGCTGAGGGCTGAGCTCCTGCAGCTCCAGCTGGTATCACACCTGTATGTAAATCCCTAATCCTGTCTTTGGAGCAGCAGGGGAGCCAAATCCCCCAAGGAGAAAACAGCTTAGCAAAGGGGGAGAGGGAAGCTCCAGGTTTCCTCTCCTGGAGCATCAATCTCAGCTGGAGCATCCCACTCTCGAGAGAGCAGCCTGCCAGCAAAATTACAACTTTCCCCTTTAAATTGGCTGCAAAAACCACAGGGTTGGAGAGCTGTGATTGATGGATTATTTTTATTTTCCACCTCTCGTTTCCAAAGCTCTTAATGCTTCAAGAGGGATGATGGCAGCTCTTGCACTTGGCATTCCTTAATGGAATTTCCAAGTGCAGGTCAGTGGGTGCTGGGGAGCTGGCACAGAGCAGGAGGCAACCCCAGCACTCCAGCGAGCCAGAACTAATCCAGCATTTTGCATTTATGGGGGAATCATATGGCTGAGAAGCTCCAGCTTGATTGAAATGTGAATAAATCTTCCAGAAACGGCTAAATTTGGGGTTATCACGGGGGAAATTATAAGTGAAGCTGGAGAGCCCTCCTTGGGGACACGTTTGTCAGCTGGGGTTAGAATGGCAGGAAATCAAAGGGCACAGGGTGCAGGTAGGGAGCCAGAGCCAGGCAGGCCTGGGAGGCATTTTATTTTTAATGCGTTTTGACAGGTTGGTTAACGCCAAAGTCTTTGCTTCTTTTAATTTAGATTAAACTGGAGATTTGGAGAACAAGCTGCTTTCTGCTGCTGGTGTCAAACTGTCAGGGAGTGTGGAAATGCTGGTGTTCCAGCCCGCCCCAGGCTTGGGAAAAATTGAGTTAAGAGCTCTAAATCGTATCATTTAAATGAAAATTTAATTTGGGGGGAGATAGGAGTGGTGGGGGAGGAGCAGAGATTTTAAGGCTGTTTGCTGCTCTGGAAGGGAGAGGTTGTGTGCTGTGAAGCTGTGGTTTCATCCAGGGATTTGGGCGATGGGAAGGTCACTGGGGGGCACTGGAGGGCTCGGGGGTTTGGTCTGTGTGCTGTGGCCAAGGGGATCCCACGTCCTTGTCCCCATGGATGCTCCCAGCTCAGGGAGGAGGGCTCGGCTCAAGGAGCCAGGGGGTGACAGGAAGGACATGGAGCTGTTGGAGCGAGTCCAGAGGAGGCACAGAGGGATGGATGCAGCCCCTCTGCTGTGAGGAAAGGCTGAGAGAATTGGGGTTGTTCAGGCTGGAGAAGAGAAGCTTTGGGAAGACCTTACAGCCCCTTCCAGTACCTGAAGGGAGCCAAAAAGAAACAGGGAAAGGGATTATTCACAAGGGCCTGGAGGGACAGCACACAGGGAATGGCTTCCCACTGCCAGGGGGCAGGGATGGATGGGATATTGGGAAGGAATTCCTGGCTGGGAGGAGACCCTGGCACAGGGTGCCCAGAGCAGCTGTGGCTGCCCCTGGATCCCTGGAAGTGTCCAAGGCCAGGCTGGATGGGACTTGGAGCAGCCTGGGACAGTGGAAGGTGTCCCTGCCCATGGCAGGGGGTGGAAGGAGATGATTTTGAAGGTCCCTTCCACCCAAACTGATCCTGTGACAGGGCTCTGGGGTCACAGCAGGACCCAGGGGCTGGGGACAGGGAACCAGAAGTGCTGCAGTTCCTGCAGAAGCAGCCGATGGGATTTCCTCATGTCGGGAGGAAGCGGCAGGTGGGAGCAGCGCTCAGGCTTGCAGAGAGCAGCTGATATATTTATATATTTTCTTTTTTTTCTTGGCAAGGAGGCTGAATTTCCTTTGCAAAGGGGGAAGACTGGCAGGGAAGATGGTGCTGCAGGCACTCTGCCTGGGGAGCAGCCCTGGAAGCCAAGGCAGGCAGAGTTCCAGTGCTGCTCTCATCAGCTCTGTCCCCTCAAGGATGTCAGTGAGGGGACACAGACTCAGCTGTGAACCAGAGCATCAGCTGGCTGGGCAAAGCCTGGCTCTGCTGGGAAAGAGGGATGGGGAGATTCCAGGAAAAGCAGAAAAAGGCTTGAATGTGGTTTGAAATAATCACTTATTTTAGCTCTTGAGACCCGTGGGACCAGGCTGGGTGCTGCTGCCACCGCTGCTCTTTGTCCACGGGTCACTGCAGCAGTGAGGGGAGGCTTGGGGACAGTAAAATAGATTTAAGGGTGGGGAAAGGAAGGAAAAAAAAACAGTTGTGTGGGTGATTAGGGGGAAAAAAAAATCAGGCTTTTTCCCTCCCCATTATAGCAAATAAAAAGTGCATGGAAGCTGGGCTAGGGAGGGATTACCGAGGTGGAGTGCAGGATTACAGGAACACCCAGGAGAAATTAAAGAGCAGTTTGACGCCATCGTTCCTACGGTCACGAGGGGCTTGGGGTTTTTCCCTTCCTGGTTTTTTCCTTCTCCTTTTGGAGGCAGCACAAGTGCCCTGCCAAAAAGGAGCTGGTGGGGATGATGCCCTTTGGAAGGGCCCTATCATGGGGGTAAAACCAGTGCCATGGCCCAGATAGGGGTGGTTGAGGCATAGACAATATTTTTGGGTCAAAACTCGTTGATTTTAGATTGTGGTGACCCAGCCACAGCTCCTCTCTTCCTCTGCTGCTGAGCCCGAGTTATGAAATAGGGACTTGGAGGAGTTCAGATGTACCTGCTGCCTCAGGGAATTAGGATTTAGCAGATCCTGGCTGCCGTGGGCTTTGCCCAGCAGTTGGAACATCCCTCCCTTCCGAATCTTAAGCAGCAGGGAAATTAATTTCACCTCTAAACGCCGGGATTGTGGGATGAGGGTCTTCCTGCTCTAAACCCCCTTTTGTCTGCGCTCCAGGGCTTTGATGCTGGGCCCAGGGAAGGGGAGCCTCCCCCTCCTCCCCATCTGAGGGCAGAGCAGGATTTTGAAATGACTTATCTGGCGCAGAAAGGCAGAAAATCAAGTGTAAATCTCCAGCCACGGAGACGTTTCAGTGCCGGGATGGACGGGGGGAGCGAGACAGGGAATTGATGGTTTCTGTCTGCGGCGCTGAAATCAGGGAGGCCTCATGAAATGCAGACTTGGGGGGGTTGTTTTATTTCAGAGGGCACTGTGAGGGCCACAAACGCTCTGGGCAGTGGGCAGGAAGGTGAGAGGTTTCTTCTCTCAGCCTCCTCCAGCCCGGGGGCAGTTCAGGGGGGCAGATCAGACCCCGGCGTCTAATTAGGCAGCAGCTCTGGAGTGTGGGTTTTACTAAGCCCACACGTTGCTGAGGGCTGTAGGAAGCAGGGAGGGCTCAACCTATTTTATTTTTCTCTTTTTTCCCCCCTTTCTTGGTGTTTTGTCAGCCACACAATAGTGGGGGTCTGAGCAGCAGCGTCTCACCTTGCTCTTGGGGGGAGGAGTGGGTACCAGAGCATCCTCCCCTCTGTTCAGGGGGATATTTGGCATTTTTGGGGCTAAATAGCACAAAGGGCTGTCTCATGGGCATCTGCCTCAGTGAAAGGCTTGATTTTGACATCTTCCTGCTCTTCCTATGCCTCTAAAAGCACATGTGGGTTGAGCAGCTCTTTCCATCTGCGGTTGGACTGGATGACCTCGGAGGTCTTTATGATTCTCTAATGCTTCCTCCTCAGTTTTGGCTGGGCATGAGAACCTGCTCAGCTCATCCTGCACTCAGGAAGCGTGGACGGCTGCTTTTTCATTTGGTGTGTGCTCAGCATTCCCTAAATATTGGGAATGGTGGGGACATCAAGGGCACTCAGCTGCTGTGCTGAGGGGTTGGGGTTGGGAAAGCAGGAGGTGGAGAGGCTTACAGGATGCTGCAGGTGTGGGAGGTGTCTGTGTGTGCCTGGTTGAGAGGTGATGGTGCTGGAAAGGAGATGGATTTGTGTTTCCAGGGATGGGGCTGCAGGATGTGGGAAGGGAAGAGCGGTAACCCAGTGTTAACAAAAGCTCCCTGGCTCTGGAAATGGGATTTTAGGATGCCTGAGCTATGGGATTTCAGGGTGCCTGAGCTGGGATCCCCTCAGCAGCTGGGCTCAGGCACAGCTGGTTTGGAAGTTGGAGCAAAGCAGGAGCAAACTTTGTTCTCCTCAAGCTGTAAAGGGTCACCTTTCCCTCCTGAGGATGTTCTCGAGCTTCACAGATTTTTAATTACAAAAGGCAAACAAGCTCGCCCATGGTGCTCAGAGCAAAGAGAAGAGAGAAATCAGCTGCCAGCCTGCAAATGCTTGAAACAAAAAAAGTGGGGAGGTGCTGCTGTTGTTCCCATTCTCATGCTTGCAGGGGGCACAGCGTGAAGGCACTTGTGTTTCTGAGAGTCACAGAGCACTTTGGGTTGGAAGGGACTTTGAAAACCATCTCATTCCAACCCCCTGCCGTGAGCAGGGACACCTTCCACTAGACCACTGAATTTCCAGCTGCAGCAGTGGGTAAACGCAGTGTGGCATGGTTGGGAACAGGATCCTTCAGGAAAACCAGAAGGAAGTGTAGCTGTAGCTTCACTATTGCTGAATTCCAGCTTCTTCCCCATCCTCCATCTCTCCAAAGACAGATGGGCATGGAGGTACGGCTCTGTCTTAGGAATAATAAAAATGATTCCTGAAGAAAAACAAAGCCCCCAGCCCTCTCTTGTGTGGGAGGGAGAAAATAACTGGGTGAACGAGTAGCCACAAATATTAGCATTTCAGAGAGAGCTGCTGGATGGAGATTGTTCACCACCGGGCAGGCTTTAATAGGAGTGATAAGGTTTGCTTTTGTTCTGGGGCTCTTCCTTAATCAGCCTGTCTCCTCCTGATTTTTCTATCGGCGCACTCCATCGCCCAACTTTCATGTGCTGAGTCCCAGCTGCAGCAAATCTTGTTAAAATGGCCTTGTTCAAACACAGGCGCCGGGTTGGTTCCCTGGAGCTGCTCCGCGGCTGGATGGAGCGCGGGGCTGCGGGAATCAAAGCGCTCCTCGGCCTGTGTATTTTATAATTCATTGCATAGCTAAGTTGTGGAATATTTTTTCCCCCCTCTAACAAGCTTGAAGCCCTTTCTTGCCATATCTAAAGGAATATTATCCGAGGAGGCATTTGGGTAGGGGGGTTTGGAGACCCGCTGCTTTCCGTGTATCCTTTGTCAATGGTGGAGCAGCTTCCCTGTGCCTTATTAGTATTGCGCTCTTGCGTTTCTTTTATAGCAGAGCCCTCTGCAAATAAAATTTTCAAAAGCTGCTGCTCTCACCACCACGAGTGGCGGAAAAGAAAAGATGATGGAGTCCTGGGGGGGTTTCGGCAGTCAGGTTAGCAAACACTGAAACAAAGCGTGGCACGGAGCCTTCCCCTAATTGAATCCCTGGTTAATTTGGTCCTTCGTTTAATTTGCCCCCTGCTCCAGACGTCGGAGGATTCTCACTGAAAACAGCCCAAAACGTGCTTGTTTATTTTTTGTTTTGATCCTCGGCTGCGAGTGCTCCCGGATAATTCAGTCCCCAAAGGCAGGAGCTTGCTGCGGGAAGCTGGAGCCGGGGAATGTGGAGCCCCTGTAATTAGATGACGACTCCAAAGGGTTATTTAGATCTTGCAGTTGGCTTTGGCTGCTCAGCACAGGCTGGGACCTGCCCCTCTGTCGCCCGGATCAGCTGCTCCCATCGGCCCCGAGAGACTCTAAACTTGCCCGATTTTTTTTCCGCTTACCCGGTTGTTTGGGCATTTTTAATGGAGCTGAAATTCAAATCCAGGGAAAGCAGCGGCGGCCGCCCAGGTGTCTGCGGGATCTGGAGACTTGAGCTGCCTCAGTGCAACTGTGTCCCTAATTAAACCTGCCTGGTGCTGCTAATGGAGATTAGTGCAAGGAGGAGAGGCCTAATGGACTTTCCATCCAAGGCTCCTGGCAAGGTTCAGGGGTTTTACCCCCAACCCCCATCCTGCTAACTTGATCTGGGAATTGGGGAAGGGTGAGGAAGAGGAAGGCAAGCTCTGGTTCCGCTTTGTGACAGCTTTTGCTGGCAGGGAGCAGAACCAATTCGAAGCCATCAGACCCAAGGCCGTGGTGAGGGTGATGATGATCCATGGAGCAGCTGTTTGCCCACTGGGAATGGTGGTGGCAATCAGGTGCTCAAAACTCCGCTAAACAAACCAGCCCCGAGGGAGCTCCAAAATCCCATTCCTGATGTGTTTTGTGCTTGCATTCCCCAGATTCCTCCCCAGAAGCACAGCCCAAGTACATCAAAGGTGGCAAACGCTACGGGCGCCGTTCCCTGCCGGAGTTCCAGGAGTCGGTGGAGGACTTTGCCGAGGTGACGGTCATCGAGCCGCTGAGCGAGGAACCGCATCCCGCGCACATCGCTTCCAGCCAGGAGGTGAGTGGGGCGAGGATGGGTGGTGGGGTGGCCTTGTCGCCTCTGGACATCACTGCTCCCCACATCCAATGAGGTTTGGATGTGCTTGGAGCCTTCCCAGTAAAGGCACTGGTCACCCTCCTTGCCTGTCCCTAGGATGGGTGTTGGGGTGGCTTTGTCACCTCTGGACATGGCTGCTCCCTGCATCCAGAGGAGGTTGGGATGTCCCAGTAAAGGCACTGGCCGCCCTCTTTGCCTGTCCCTAGGGATCAGCCATGCCAGGCAACGCCTCCCTTGCTCTGTGTGCTGTGGGAAGTTGGGAAGGAGCCGGGGGTGACGTGCTCCTGGCGCCGCTGGCTCCTGGCTGGAGCGTGGGCCAGCAATTAAGCGAGGGCTGAGCCGCTGCCTCCGTGGCTAACGAGGTGTGGGCCGGGAGCAGACGGAGCACGTCCGCATCCATTAGCGCAGCTGCCAAAATCCGGCCGTGGCTCCAGCAGAAGGGATGGGGAAAAAGGGTGGTGGGCAGCGGAGCCCCACAGCCTGCAGCTGCTGTGGGACAGTGGCATGTAATTGCTCCAAAAATCCACGTTCCTGGGTTTGTGCTCCAGATTTGTGGCTCTCTTTTGTGCCAGTGCTTTCAATCCCAGAATCTCCTCTTGGTTCCCCAGAAAGCCAAAGGAGCCGAGTGGTTGGGGTTGGTACTGTGTGTTAGTGTACGGCCACAGCGGCGTTTCCCTGGAGCTGGGCTGCTTCCAGCCTGCCCTGCTGTGCCAAGTATTGTTGATTCAGGAGCATGTGGTGGGAGTTTTTCCACTGGGAAGGAGAAGCATTGCTGCCTTCTCCCTCCTCTATCTCCTGGCTTCACTTGAAGTTGGGAGTCTCTGCAGCCCCATTTGCAGGGGGACACCCAACCCTGTGTGGGAAAGCAAGGGAGGAATTTCCAGTTTCTGTGGTTTCAGTGTTATTCCTGAGCTTGAAAATGATAAAAACCCCCAAACCAACACCTCAAAGAAAAGCTTTTCCACCACACCCAGCTGCTTTTCCCTACTCCCGGTGACCTTTGCTCACCGCCACAGGGATGCTCATCCGTCTCCTGGTGTTGACCACATGGGCTGCCCTGACCTTGGAATTGATGTTAATCCGCCCACACTCCCCAGGGAAGTGATGTCCTTAGTGGAAGAGGCTACTCTAATCTTACCCCTCGGTTTTAGCTGTCACGGAGGTGTAAAAGGGTAGTCTATTAACAAGGTCAGTTAATTAACCCTGCTGGTGTGCAACCACACTGTGCCGTGGGGGCTGGATCAGTCTCCTGCTGGGAATGCCTGTTGCACCTTTTGGGCTGGTGGGATGGTTAATTCCCTTGCAACTGGAGCAAAAAACAGGCTAAACCTGTGAAATCCCTACTTTATCAGCACTGCTGTCTCATTCCCTAAAGCAGATCCTCTTGGTATGCATGGCAATGACTTGCTGGAAGGTGCTGAGGAGTCCCAGGGGAGCGTTGGAGGCTCCTGGTGCACTGACTCCGTGGGATTTGGCCCAGGGAGCGGCCTTTGCCCGGTTCTCTCCTGTTGTGTGTACAAACACGCCGCTGCTGCCGGCGTTCCGCAAGCCTGCCCACGGCCCGGGCTGTCCCTGGCCTGGGAACTGGGACAGGGTGCCTTAATTGGTGCTTGCTCTCAAGCAGTGCCAATTAAAAGGGCTCAGGCTCTGTCTGAGAGGTTTCCTTCCCTCCCTCCCCTCGTAAACACCAGAGGAGAGGCTGGAAGGCTGCTCTGGGCTCGGCTGCCCAGGGAGGCTCCCTGACCTCCATCCCCAGGGGCTTTTTCAGGTGCTGTTGGATAAAGTAATGAGCAGCTGGGTCTGGATTTGGCATTGACCCTGCTGTGTGAGTAGGGGGGTGATGGTGGGATCCTGAGGGTCCCTCTGACCTGCAGGAGCTTGTCCCCATGGATGCTGGCTGTGCTGAGTTCCAAACTTCACCATGGAGTGTCTGTCACCTCCCCTTCCCCAGCTGCTGGCTCTGCTCTGGGAAAGGTCCCTCCTGCTTGCAGGTTCATGCAATCCCAGAATGGTTTGGGTTGGAAAGGACCCTAAAACCCATCTCGTTCCAGCCTTCTGCCATGGGTAGGGACACTTTCCACTAGTCCAGGTTGCTCCAAGCCCTATCCAACCTGGCCTTGAGTTTGTAGACTCGGCCGGCACATCCCAGTTCTGTCTGTTCAGTGCCTGCTGGATCCTCTCACTCCCATCCTCTATGTGTTTGCTTCTGCACTGAGTTGTTTCCAGCATGGCCTGGCCTTGGAGCAAAACATTCTGGGAGCCTCAGGTTGAAACTCCTGGGTTTTGAGTCCTCGATGTGAGGCTCTCAAAGTGGGACTGCCCTGGAAAGCCAGGATTTGTGGATAACAGCTCAGGATAGAGGCTGCTCCCAGAAAAGATGCATTTCTGGTGTGGCTGGTGCTTTGGAGCTGAAGGCACCTGGCAAAGCGAGGTGTGGAGATTCGACAGCTTTTTTGGGGTCTCTGCTCGGGCTGCTCAGCTCAGGGAGCTGCTGTGTGGATCTGGGAAGGGCAGGGTCCATCAGCACCGGGGCGAGGGCTCACCTCGTGGCGTGCGGCACAGCGCGGGCTCGGCGTGCGCTCCTGATCATCATTTTAATTAGCAATATATTCTGGGGGAGAACAAAGGTCTGTCTGGCTGGAGCAGATGGCAGGGGGGAGAGGTGGCTGCTGCCTTGTTCTGGGCAGAGCAAACGGCACAGGCTGCAGATGCTCGCCCGGCCCCGCGCCGCAGCATTCAGAGCCGTGGCCATCTGCTCCCTGGGCCGGCCGAGCACGCGCCTCCCGAAGGATAACGCATTCCTGGGATCCCCGTGTGTGTGACCCGTGGCCAGCTGTAGCACTGCCAGGGCTGGGGGACAATGAGTGCCTGACATGGGGATGTCCCGGCCCCCCGCACCCGCCCTGGCCCCTCTTTGTCCCCTCGCTGGCGGTGGCCGACCCCGAGCCCCCCGCGCACAAAGGGACCCCCGAGCCCTCCACAGGGAGGGAGGGAGGTCGCACGAGCGCCCCGGGGTCGCTGTCAGGGGGTTGCCAGCCCACAGCCCCCTGGCTTTGTTCAGCCTCTTCAGGTTGTTGGTGTTGATGGGGTTATTGTGGTTTCGTGGAATCCCAGGGTGGTTTGGGTTGGAAGGGAGCTTAAAGCTGATCCCATTCCACCCCCTGCCATGAGCGGGGACACCTTCCCTCATCCCAGGTTGCTCCAAGCCCTGTTCAGCCTGGCTTTGAACACTTCCAGGGATGGGACAGCGGCAGCTTGTCTGGTTTTGCTGCATGTCCTTGAAGTGAGGGGGTCTGGTGCTGAATTAATCTGATTCTATATAAAAGTATTTATATTGCTTATGCAAAAAGACTTGGACGCAGAGGATCTGCCTCCTGAGCGTCGCTGCCAGGCTCCCCTCAGTGTCCCAGCTGTCCCCAAAGACGAGGATGGGTGGCTGCAGGGTGGGATCTCTGGAACTCAAACAGACCCTCTCTCTGCACAAAGTTTTCTGCATTTTCAGATGGAAATTTCACAGAATCCCAGAATGGTTTAGGCTGGAAGCGACCTTAAAGTCCATCTCCTTCTACCCCCTGCCATGGGCAGAGACACCTCCCACTATCCCAGGCTGCTCCAAGCCCCATCCAGCCTGGCCTTGGACACTTCCAGGGATCCAGGGGCAGCCACAGCTTCTCTGGGCACCCTGTGCCAGTGTTTTGCCATCCTTCTTGTAAAGAACTTCCAGAGATGGGATTTGATGGCACCTGTTGCCTCAGCTCTTGCTTTCTGCCTCTTGTGGGATGTTGCAATGCTGCGGCAGCAAAGGGCCCTTGCCTGGTCCGGCAGCTGAAACGGGAACAGCAGCAGAGCTAAAAAAAGTCCAGTGACATAATCCTGTTTCCATGGCAACGTTGTAGATTAATGGCTTTTAGCTGTAATCTGAATGAGACGTATTGAACTTTTCTGTGATGATTTAGAGCCTCTTTATGTCCTGGGTGACTTTGACTCCAAATCCATCAGTCACGTGCAGGCAGAAGTATCCACTTGTACGGCTGCAGAGGCAACATCTGCCACTGCTGAAGCAGAAGTTAGTGTTGGGGAGCATCACGTGGGAGTAAATACCCTGGGCTGGTACAACGTGTAGTACATGAGGAAATCACCTTAAATGCTGTACTTTTGCTCCTGGGGCTGCCTGAGCTGATGGGATGCTGCCAGAGGGAGCAGGATGGTTTAAGACCACCAAAGAGTGGGGTTTTTTTCCTCTGTTGAGCTCAGTAAAGAGCTTGTTGACTGCATAGCTCTCTCCTGATACAGAGCTGCAGTTAGTGGAGGAGTTCTGGATTTGGCTTGGCTGAGTGTTGGGCAAAATAGGGGGAAAATAAGGTTCTGGAAGGAAAGGATAACCCAGCTCTGTGCAGCCTGTGATCTTCCCTGCATTCCCATCCCCTCGACCATCAATACCTCAAAGAAAAGCAGCATGGTTTGCTTGGAAGGAAATCCTCTCCCTCCCTCCCCAGCACCCTGCCAGGCTCTGATCTGTCCCCTCTCCTGGGTCATTTGTGGGGCTTTAGGCATCTCTGTGGTTTCTCCCCTCCCCACCGGAGAGCCGCACGTGCCAGAACAAGGCAGGATCAAAGAGTCCTGGATTCCCAGCCCAGCCTGCAGGGAACAGGGAGATGAAAGCCCAGCGGCGTTGCTGGAGCCCTGCAGCTCCTTGGATGCTGATCCCAGAGTCTCTTTCATTCCGGGGATGTCTTGCAAAAGTAATGACTCGGGAACCTTTTGTTTTCTCCCCAGCACTGGAAGACGCGAGGCAGCGAGGAGTACGAGGCCGAGGGTAAGAGCAAAGAGCAGCACCTGCATGTGCTTATTCTCATTTCAGCTCTGAAGAGGGATCAGAGGAGCACGTGGAGGGGGTCTCTGGGTGTGTGGAGCATCCCAGCCCGGCTGGTGCAGAGCTTAGCAAGCTGGGGCATCCCCCAGGCTGGGGATGAAAGCTGACGCAGGGCACATCTTGTGCCGTACCCCCTCTGCCCTCATCATCCTGCTGTGGGTGTCCCTGACCTCTGTCCTGGTCCCCACTCCTGTCCCGGGGGGCTCTGGCTGTAGTGGAGCCTGGTGGGCACTAGATGTCAGCAGGGACCAGTCGTTAAATGTTCCCTAATTGTCACAGAATTAGGAAATCATGGAATGGTTTGGAAGGGACCTTAAAGCCCATCCAGTGCCAGCCCCTGCCATGGGCAGGGACACCTTCCACTATCCCAGGTTACTCCAACCTGGCCTTGGACACTTCCAGGGATGGGAAGTTTCTCTGGGCAACCTGTGCCAGGGTTTTACCATCTTGATCATAAAAAACTTCCTTTTAATTAGGTCAGCACCTCTTCCATATTTCAGCTGCTCTCTAACCCCTTCCCCATCCAAAGGGGCCGACTTTTTTCTCCTAAAGCTGCTTTTCCAGCCCCAGGAGGTGGCCTTGCAGCTCCCTTGATCCCATAACTGCCCAGGGGAGGAGGGGTCCCTTTTCCATCTTCGCCGGTGGCTGAGGCAGCAGAGCTGCCCTTCCCTGGCCACCAGCCTGTGTTGGCCATCGGACTCATCCACATTCCCAAAGATCCTCCTGGCCACGGTCCCAGCTGGTCACTCTGCACCTGGTCAGGCATTGGGAGTCCCCATCCATGGATGGATTAAAAGCAGTGTGGATGTGGCACTGGGGGACACGGGTCAGTGGTGGCCTTGGCAGTGCTGGGGAACAGCTGGACTCAGCAGTCTTAGAGGGCTTTTCCAGCCTCAACAATTCCATGATTCTGTGGACACGAGGCTCCTTCCCTTGGGGTGGCACGTGTGAGTGGGATGCTGAGCAGAACCCCCTGGTAGAATCTGATGCTGCTGGGATCAGTATCCGTACCCCAAAATCCAGAGTGTGCTCTGAGTAGGATGAACTCAGACAAATGATCCCTTGGGATGTGCAGAGCCAGGAAGGAGCTCTGCCCACCACAGCAGCAGGTCCCCAGTGGGGTGCAGAGTGCCCAGACCTTCTGGTGCTCACTCCAGACTCCAGAGCAATCTCCTCCATTTCCAGGACAGCTGCGCTTCTGGAACCCTGACGACCTCAACGCCTCCCCTGGTGCCTCGCCGAGCCCAGACTGGATTGAGGAGAAACTTCAGGAGGTCTGTGAGCACCTGGGGATCACCAGGGATGGCCACCTGAACAGGAAGAAGCTGGTTTCCATCTGTGAGCAGTACGGGCTGCACACGGCAGCCGGGGAGGTGAGCGACCACCTACGGACCCGTCCCACCGCTGCCCCTGCCTGGGCTTTAGCGTGGCCCCTCAAAATCCCTCCTGGAATTCACCACAAGCACAGATGGCTACTTGGAAAGGAGTTTCCAGCTCCAGTTCCTGGTTTTCCAGCGAGGTTTTAGGTGCTAAAGCATCAGGCTGCTGTAGGAGAAGGCAGCTGCCGGCCTGAAGCGTGGCGTGCATGTCTCCTCACGCCATCACTGAGTGAACTGGAGTTTAAAAACATGGCTGAGATTCCAAGCATGTCTCCTTAATCCTAGGAATTTTCTAGCTAGACAGCAAATAAGGGTTCAATATTCATAGGTGGGTTGCTTTTGACTTTGTGAAGGCCTGTGGGCTCTTTCTGTCATGCAGCAAGAGCCCACGAGAAAATGAAATCTTTAGCAAAAAAAAAGGCTCTTGTCAACTTTGGATTTAGTTTTATTAAAAAAGTCAGAGTTTTTGCATCTTAAGATAACGTGGCTTGTAATAATTTCCTCCACAGAACGTGTTTCTGAACAGCTATTCCTTTGCAGCATGCACAATGGAATGTTTCAAGGTATTAAGGCAGAAAATGGAAAAGATAAACTGTAGACAAAGAAATCACCTGAACATCTCCAGTCCTGCTTTTGAGAAAGCAGCATGCCCTGAAGCATAAAACAGATTTATGATAACCTTGCAGCACCTTAGGGGGTTTTTTTGCCTGGTCACTTCAAGCTGCTCAGGGTTTGGCATCTGTCTCAGTACCTTGAGCTGAATTCCTGAGGTCACCCTGTCTCAGGCGCAGAATGAAATGAGGGTTTTTTCATGCTGCCTCATTAAACAGTGGCTCCAAGATGACCAGGAGCTTTTTTTCATGGTGCCTGCAATTTTCCATATGGACAACATGGAAATGTGTTATGCTGAGCTACCAGGTGACTCCTGCTTTGCTCTTTTTGGAGCCTTGGGAATAGGATGTTTTCTCTGTGCTAGATTTTTTTGGCCTTTTACACCATTTCTGTCTCCTTGCAGGTGCTGGAAGAGGTGCTCCATAACCTGGAGCAAGATGGGACCATGAGCATTGAAGACTTCTTTTATGGCCTGTTTAGAAATGGGAAATCTCTGACCCCTTCGGCGTCTACTCCGTACCGGCAGCTGAAACGGCACCTCTCCATGCAGGTGAGACAGTGAGAGGTGAATCCTGGGGTAAAAGGAGCAGCAGAATTCCTGAACAGTTCCCAGCCAGCCTGTCTCCTCCTCTTCCTCAGCATTTGTCCCTGGAGGGGTGGCTGTGAGGGTTTCCCTACCCCGTGGAGGTGGTGGCAGTGAGCTGCTGCCCACGCTGCTCCAAAAGTAGATTTCAAATTCTCTCTCAGGAAAAGCTCCTTTGGGGGAAATAAAACAGAAAACACCCTCATGGTAAAGGGAATGTGGCTCCCCTTTGAAGTTTTGTGGCTTGGAGAGGGCTCTGGCAGCCTGTGGAGTGCAGTATGGAAGTGGTGGAGACTTGTAGAGTTCCGGGGTGGTTTGGGTTGGAAGGGAGCTTAAAGCTCATCCCATTCCACCCCCTGCCATGGGCAGGGACACCTTCCACTATCCCAGGTTGCTCCAAGGTCCATCCAACCTGGCCTGGAACACTTCCAGGATGGGGCATCCAGTGTAAACTGAGTGCAGGGGAAAGCACTGCCTGGGATAGGCTGTGGACATGCAGGTCCCACATCTCTACCCCAATTACTGCTTTTTTTCTGAGAGAGAATTTGAAATCTGCTCCCTGCCTTTGCCTGGAAGCTGAGGGCCCTACCCAAACCACGTCTGCAAAGGCTCCCTGCAGCTGTTTTAGGGAAGGTGACACTCCAAACCAAAAATGAACAGTGGGAAATCCTTCTGGAGCATTGAGGCCAGCTCTGAAACTGCTTCTCCTCGGATTTATTTGAAATCCCGAGGGCCTGGTTGTGCCCCGGTGCTGTGAGGTCAGCAGCGGCGCTCCCGCCGGGTTTTTGCTTGGCAGCGAGGAAAAGCAGGGCTTAATCCTTAATCTCTGGAGTAGTGCTAGGGAAATTCCATTGATAAGCCCTTCTGGGCACTGCCTTTGCCCCGTCACACCCTCATCCTCTCTCCCAGTCCTTCGACGAGAGCGGGAGACGCACCACCACCCCCTCGGCCATGCCCAGCACCTTCGGCTTCTCCCTCTTCTCCAGCCTGGATGATGGGATGGGCTACGGCTGCGTGGAGGGGGTCCTGGACTGCTGGCACCAGGAGGGCATAGAGAACAGCCAGGAGATCCTGAAGGTAACCCCCAGCTCCATCTCACCCCTGCTTATGTGTATTTTTTTCTCCCTGTGTCAGTAGCTGAGTTATTTTTTTTTCCCCTTTCCAAAATCCCTGGGTTTACTCCTTTTGCAACTTCCACAGGGAAGCTGTGGCTGCTCAATCCCTGGAAGTGTCCAAGGCCAGGTTGGATGGGGCTTGGAGCAACCTGGGAGAGGGGAAGGTGTCCCTGCCCATGGCAGGGGGTGGGACTGGATGATCATTAAGATCTGTTCCAACCCAAACCATTCTATAATTCTATAAAAATTCCCAGTGCTAGTGACGAGAGTTCTGGGAAATTTCCCATCATTTCCTTTATGGTGCATCCCAGAGAACAAGAAGCTAATGACAAAAATACAATGGGATTTCCAGCATAGCTCAAAGAAGTCACCTGTAGCAATTTAATTCCTCTCCCTCCCTGAATAGCTGCACCTGCAAAACCTCTCAGCACTGGGGTGCCCTGAATTATTGCTGGTGCTGAGGTGGAGAACAGCACGTGAAACCCTGCCCAGTCCTCAGTGTTCTGTGAGACAGAGCAGAAGGGTGATGGGGATGAAATCGGGTACCTGAATGAATCCATCCCTGTCCATCTCATTAGAAGCCGTGGAGGGGAGAAGGAAATTTGATGTGACCAACAATGGCTGTGGTTCTCCTGGCTTTTAAATATCCATGTGGGTAGAGAACATCTGGGCTGTAATAACCTCTGCCATTGCTCAGGATTTAAAACCCACCCACGACCTGGGCTCACACAATTTGAGAAATTCAAATTGTGATCATCTTCACCAGATTTGTGTGTCCACCTTCACCTTGTTGCCTTCCACTGGAAAACTGCCTTGTGCTGGTGTCACTGGGGTGGTTTCAAGTGCTTTGCTCCTACAGGGTTAGGCTGAATCATGGAATTGTTCAGGTTGGAAAGGACCTCTAAGATTGAGTCCAGCTGCCAGCTTAGACCTTGTTCACCACTAAACCCTGTCCCCAAGTGTCACATCCATGTGGGTTTTGAGCACTTCCAGGGAAAAAAAAGGCCATTCTTCAAGGCTTGGAGCAACCTGGAGTAGTGGGAGGTGTCCCTGCCCATGGCAGGGGGTGGCACTGGATGGGCTTTAAGGTCTCTTCCACCCCAAACCATCCTGGGATTCTATGAAATTCCAAGCACTTGCTGATGATAAGTTGCCTTCTGAGAGGTGAGATCCTCACCATCAAAATCCATCCTGCAGGGCTGCTTCTGTGCTGCCTCTGCTGTAAGAGCTGCTTTTGTTTAACAGGAACATCCCCAACCACCTCCTGGCAGCAGCTGATCAGTGCACAGTTAGATCCTGCCGGGAATTACTGCATTTCATCAGGACTGGCCTTAATTTCCTGTTGGTCTTGCAGCACAACCAGGACACTTCCCATCCCCACAGCTGGCAGCAGCTCTGCGTTGGAGGGAGGTGGCAGAGATGTCT
The DNA here is from genome assembly GCA_013398055.1 of Ifrita kowaldi. Taxonomy (NCBI): domain Eukaryota; kingdom Metazoa; phylum Chordata; class Aves; order Passeriformes; family Cinclosomatidae; genus Ifrita; species Ifrita kowaldi. Next base: position 242,611 of record VZRS01014046.1, on the reverse strand, counting down.
GGTTTATTGCCCCCGGGGCGTTGGTGACAGATTAATTAGCGAGCAAAGATCTCTTCTGAGCCTCGTTTTATCCTGTCAATCCCTGCACAAATGTCTCCAGGCTGCTGCAGGGAGCTCGTTCTGCTCTAAGGACGCGTTGTTTCCGCAGGCTCTGGACTTCAGCTTGGATGGGAAGGTGAACCTGACGGAGCTGACGCTGGCGCTGGAGAATGAGCTCTTAATCACCAAGAATGGGGTTCACCAGGCAGCCCTGGCGAGCTTCAAAACGGAGATCAGGCACTTGATGTGAGTCCCAGGGATCGCTGGATTTGCTGCTTCCTGCTCTGCCTGGCCAGGCAGGAGCTGAGGGAGCAGCTGATGGATGGGGATGCTCTGAGGGGCGCTGGGGTGGCCCTGGAAGGCTCAGTTCTCTGATGGAGTGCTCAGAAACTTCCAGCTGCCTGGTTTTGCCTGGGAAAAGCACTCAACCCTCCAAGGGTTGCAGAAAAATGTAGTTGAAGAATAATAAAATGGAAGCAGCAGGCTGTTCCCAGCCTGGGGATGGGCTGGGAGTGGTCACTGCTGTCCGCAGTGGTCATTGATGGCCAAGGAATGCACAGCTCGGGGCAGAGGCTGGTGGAGTTTATCAGTACCTTTAATCCAAACTGATTTGGGGCATTACAGAGGTTTTGCCACGTGATAGATGTGGAGGTGAGGTACAAACCTCACCGTGAATCCCAAGGTTTTTCCTTTGAAAGTCAACACAATTTGACTTTGTGCTGGACTTGCTGTGCAGTTTTCTCTGTTGAAAAAGAAGGCTCCAGGGAGACATCAGAGCCCCTGCCAGGGCCTAAAGGGGCTCCAGGAGAGCTGGAAAGGGACTGGGGACAAGGGATGGAGGAACAGGGTACAGGGAATGGCTTCCCACTGCCAGAGGGCAGGGATGGATGGGATATTGGGAAGGAATTCCTGGCTGGGAGGGTGGGGAGGCCCTGGCACAGGGTGCCCAGAGCAGCTGTGGCTGCCCCTGGATCCCTGGAAGTGTCCAAGGCCAGGCTGGACAGGGCCTGGAGCAACGTGGGAGAGTGGAAGGTGTCCCTGCCCATGGCAGGGGACGGAACAAGATGGGATTTAAGGTCCCTTCCAACCAAACCATTTCAGGATTTGAACTGGGGGGCTGGACCACAGCTGAGGGTCTCAAGTGTTGAGGTCTCAGGATCCTGTGGGGATACCAAGACATGTCCAGAGCTATTTGGGTACAGGTTCAAAGCCAGTGACTAAACGCAGCTGATGAGACCCTTGGAGATCTTCCCAAGCTTCCTCTCTGCCATTTCAAATACCCTTTTTGGGGGAGCAGTGAGGGCTGACCTAATCCAGGCTGGCTCTGCTCTGCCCAGGGAGAGGTTTGACCAAGTGGCCAGGGAGAAGGAGAAGCTGCGGTCGGACCTGGAGAAAGCGGAGAAGCTGAAATCCCTGATGGCCTCGGAGGTGGACGATCACCACGCCGCCATCGAGCGCCGCAACGAGTACAACCTCAGGTAGGGCATCCCAAATCATCCCTCCCTCCTTGGTGTCACTTTCCTGGCCTTGCAGGGACTCGGTGACCACCCAGCCTCACCCCCAGCAGTGTTTGCCACCTGCTTCCTCTAACGAGCTGCTCTCCCTCCCCGTGCCTTGGCAGGAAGCTGGACGAGGAGTACAAGGAGAGGATCACCGCTCTGAAGAACGAGCTGCGCAGAGAGCGGGAGCAGATCCTGCAGCAGGCCAACAAACAGAGGCTGGAGCTGGAGCAGGAGATTGAAAAGCTGAAGACTGATGAGAACTACATCAGGGACCGCCTGGCCCTATCCCTGAAGGTAACGGGGACTAAACACAGCTGGGATTCCCCCCAAAAAGCAGGGATACCCTGGGAGGAGGGGGAGTGCCTCTTGCAGTGTAGTCCTTGTTGAGAGGATGAGTTATGGGCTGTGTTTAGCTGGTCAAAAAGTCATTTAAGTCATCTTAAAAGTCATTTAAGCAGCAAGATGGAGGTGTGTCCACGAGAATTGGTGCTGGGGACACCTCGGTGGGTTGTTCTGTAGATTCCTAATCTGCAGCTCAAATCTCTGCTGCCCTCAAGTGCGGAGTGTGCGTGTGCACAGCTCTCAGTTGAGCTGTCCAGCCAAGAGATAAAACATCTTGATCAAGTTGAAAATATAGGTTTAAAAACAAATAAACAAAATAACCACGAAAAGCAAACTTGTTGTTATGCCTTTTGATAATTTATCTGAATTCCAGTGTTCACACTTGGCCGTGGCAGGTGTGGGTTGTGTGTGGATGGATTCATAACTCCAGTCATCACCTGAAGCTTAGAATAACGTCATGCTCTGACTTGATTGGGATTACCCTTATTTTAATGAGCTAGCACAGGCTGATTTTTCCTCCTCCAAGTGCTGAGGCTGTTGTGGGTTTTTTGTTTGGTCCAGGAAAACAGCCGCCTGGAAAACGAGCTGCTGGAAACGGGAGAAAAACTGGCTGAGTGTGAAAGCCTGGCAAGCAAACTGCAGAGGAACTTGGAAAATGTCCTGGCTGAGAAGGTAAATCCTCCTTTTTCCTGTGGGGCTTGCAGAATTAAATCTCTTTCTTAAGTTGCTGCACTCGAGCTGCCAGTTTAACTGATATCCAGAGGCTTTTGGGATCCCTATCCAGATTATCCAGGCTCAACCTGCCATGGTGACATGGACTGCCTTGCAGCTAAGGGAAATAAAGATATTCCACCTTAGCTGTGATTTTATTCTAATTAAAGCAGGGAGCCTTAGAGTGAAGCGATCATCCTGCAGATCTGCAGGGATTTTTTTTTTTCCCCCCCAGCACAGAGTTTTGGATAGGCCAAACTTGCAGGTCCTTTCCAGGGAAGATGATGCAGGAGTGAGGTTTTTTGTGGCATCTCTGCTGAAATTAGGTGAAAATCAAGGTGAACAGCTGATCGTGGCTGTATTACACTGAACTTCTCAGAATATCAGCTTCTCCAAAGGTGTTTGAGTTTGTGCATCCACAGCCTGAGGTTCAGATATTGGGATTTCCAGCCTTCTTTAAAGCTTGGGATTGTTTATCACACTGAGATGTGCAAATGCTAAGGTGGAAAGCTGTGATCTGGAATCAGAGTGAGTGTGAGAGCTGTGCTAGATGACACACAATGCTTTTTGGGAAATTACTTGTTCCCTGCTTGGAGGAAAGTGGAGTTTCTTTATTTAAATTTAAAATCCAGAGTGGAGAGAGGGTGCAGGCTGCAGGACTGCTTGGAATGGCATCCGTGCTGTGCTGAGCAGGGCTGGTGGGTGTCTGGGTGGATAACTGGGTATTCCATTCCTGTGTTCCAGTTTGGTGACCTGGATCCCACCAGTGCAGAGTTTTTTCTGCAGGAGGAGAGACTGGCCCAGATGAGGAGCGAGTACGAGCAGCAGTGCAGGGTAAGTGGAGCTGAGACCTGGCTCCTGTGTCCACCAGGAGCATCATGGAACCATTTAGGCTGGAAAATCCCTCTCAGATTGAGTCCAACCATTCCCCCAGCACTACCCATGTCCCCAAGTGCCACAACCTCACTACAAACAGCAGCACAAGGGGTGTTGGAAAGCTCTTCCCACAGAGGCAACTGGCTGAGCTAAGAGGATGAGGTGCCCCCATGGTGGGCTGGGAGGGGGTCCATGGAGCCCTGTGAATTCAGAGTTGCAGGAACTCAGAGGAGAAATAAGATATATCCACATTTTGCTGGTTTTCAGACCAGAAGTATTTTTTTTTAGATAGACCTGAGAATTGAAAGTTGCCTTCTCCTCCTCAAATCTTGTATGGTTGAAAGACTTTAAGGTGAGCCTGCAGGTTATCTATTTACACATCTGCTTTGTGATGCCTGCAGTGCTACCAGGCCATCTGTTGCCCAGAGAAGCTGTGGCTGCCCCTGGATCCCTGGAAGTGTCCAAGGCCAGGCTGGACAGGACTTGGAGCAGCCTGGAATAGTGGAAGGTGTCCCTGCCCATGGCAGGAGTGAAATGAGATGGGATTTAAGGTCCCTTCCAACCCAGACTGTTCTGTGATTCTGTAATCTGCTCTGCAAGATCCTTCCCATTCAATAAATGGCTGCCTTTGCAAAAGGCTGATGGATTGGAAACAGCGTGGCAGCTCTCTTAGGAAGCTGCAGTTTAAAAGCAAAAATCGTCTAGAAATCGGTGTTGCATCAATACTGCTCGATAGGCAGCTGATTTTTCTATTTTTGAGGATGGCAGATATAAATCAGTACCCAAGGTTCACTTGCTGGGCCTTTCAGAGCTGCAGGATTCTGTGTTTGCACACTCAGGGAGTTGTTTTCCTCAATAATTGCTGTTCCTGGAGCGGGGTGCACGGTGCTTGGCGCAAACCCTCGGGAGGTTCCGCTGGCAGGCGGGCGAAGGACCAGATGGTAAATGCAGTAACGAGGGGATCTCTCTCCTAATTTGATCTTTTGCTTCTAATTTGATTTTTCAAGTAGATGGTGTTTGAGGAGGCATTTCCCAACTGTTTGCAAACGTTAACTAAGCTGCTTTTTAATAAAAGGTCACAGGAAGAAGGAATGAAGGGAGAGGTCCTGGAGCGTGTTATGCCTTCATCTTAGAGAGTTGGTATTGGAGAATCATCAGAGAATCCCAGAATGGTTTGGGTTGGAAGGCACCTTAAAAACCTTCTTGTTCCACCCCCTGCCATGGCAGGGACACCTTCCCCTATCCCAGGTGGCTCCAAGCCCCATCCATCCTGGCCTTGGACACTTCCAGGGATCCAGGGGCAGCCACAGCTTCTCTAGGCACCCTATGCCTCCCCACCCTCATAGGGAGGAATTCCTTCCCAACATCCCATCTGTCCCTGCCCTCTGGCACTGGGAAGCCATTCCCCCATGTTTTGCTGATAGAAGGATGCCTGTGGCCCTCTGGATTACTGACAAGTCTTTCCCTGCCATAATTCCCACCTGAATATCTCATGATGGGACTGGGTCAGTGCTCAGCTGCCTTGGTTCCTTTCCCTCAGCCTTTTTTTTCCCCCCTCCCTCTCAGGAGCTGCAGGACCAGATTGATGAGCTGCACTCGGAGCTGCAGGAGTACCGTGCCCAAGGCAAAGTGCTCAGGCCTTCCCTGAAAAATTCCCTGTCAGAAGAGCTTGACCTTGACATGAAGAGTCACGGCAACGGCGGGATTGAGCCTGACCAAGGTAAAAACCACCTCCTGTAGGAGTGAGATCTGTGCTGTAGGTGTTTATAACATCTTAGAGGTAATTCCATGAAAACCTTCCCAGTGAGACTTGGTGTCCACCTCTATTTTGGTGTTTAATGCTAATTTGGGATACGACTGCTGAACTGTATTTAAAGGTGAAATTAATGTTTGCAGTTACTTGGCTGTGTTGGTGATGGGATTTTGAGAGCTGTTAAACGGTTTTAAAATGATGAAATAATTCTGTTGAGAATGATATACATTTAGGTATTGTATAAATAATGTTTTCTTAGTTCTATAAATTATTATCTAATTACTGTTTCTAAAGGACTTGGTTCAGAAGATTGCAACCCATTAAATATGAGCATAGAGGCAGAAATGGCCATTGAGCAGATGAAGGAGCAGCACCACAGGGATCTGCATCACCTCAAACAGGAGCTTGAGGACACAGTAAGTGTCAGAATGAGATGGTCTTTAAGGCCCCTTCCCACCCAAAACCAATTTGAGATTCTAGGATCCCAGTAAGAAATAAAGCTAAGCACTTGAACATTCTTTCCAGGGAAATCAATATAAGATGCTGAAGGGTAAATCAAAATATTCAGTAGAATGAATACATAAAACCAGATGGAAATACTGAGGGAAACATCCCTGTAGAACATTCTGTGGAAAACGAACGATCCCATCCTGTTTTCCCTTCTCTAGGTGAGCCATTATGAAAAGCAGCTGGATGAGACAAAAGCCCACTGGGAAAAGGAGCAGGAGGATATGAGGCAGAAGTACACTGAGGAGAGGAATGTCATGGAAAAGCAGATCACTGGCCTTAAAAATCAAATAGCAGAGCTGCAGGGAGAGGCAGCAGCGCTCCGAGAGCAGCAGGAAAAGCTCGACTGTAAATACAAAGAGGAGAAAAACAAATTACAGATGCATTTCGATGAGGAAAAAGCCAATCTGCAGGAACTGTTGAGGCAGGAGCATGAAGATGATGTCAGGGCCAGACTGGAGCAGGTGAATGAGAAGTTCAGGCAGGAACGGGAGGAGCTGATCCAAAACAGTGTTTGGGTGGAAGAAAAGATGAGAGTTCTGGTGCAGACACTGCAGGAGGAGAAGGGGGAGCTGGAACGTGGCTTCCACGAGCAGGTGAAGAGGCTGGCAGAGGTGCACGCCCTGGAGAAGGAGGAGCTGCAGGAGGAGCTGCTGAGGAAGCACGAGCAGGAGCTGGAGGAGGAAAGGTGAGTGTCACCTCTGGTGGGACAGTGCTGGAGCAGGGTCAACCTAGTGCAGAACCACTTCCCTGATGGGGAATTCCAGGTGTCCTGAGTGCACAGTGCTGTTCCTGCTCTATTCCTCAGCACTGGGCTCCTCTCCAGGGTTTTTTCTCTTCTGACCTTTCTCAAGCAGATCTTTAGATTTGTTTTTAGCTTGCCCAGAGGCATCAGTAGTGTTAAAGCATAACCAGGAGTGATTAACTTGAGCTCTGTTCGGGATTCCTGTGCTCCACAAATCCCTGCTTGGTCCTTTTAAAACTTGTGGATTTGCAGAGTTCTTTGCTGAAGAAGGAGAGGGGTGGCTAGGAAGTGCTTTTAGCCAACATCAAGTGTCAGAAGAAACTGAAACCATCCTGGGGTGATGGGGGTGAGAGCATCTGCCCCCAAAAAATTTGAGCATAGGAGCAGAAGGGCACATATTGCACATGAAACCTTTTCTGAGGACATTTCATGAGTTGTTACACTTTTCCAAGGCAGTTTTTCTTTCACCAAATTGCCTCAAATTTAATTTATGGCTTCCAGAAACACCCATCCAATAGTCAGTGAAAAAAAAAAAGTAAATTCCCAACTTGTTTTATTCAGCCTAAAAAGCCACTTTAATCTCTGAGGTAGTTTAGTAATATCTTATGTTAACCATGTCTAGGAAAAAAATGGCAAGTGACTATAAGAGAAGAGCATCTCATGCACAAACTCAGTTTTCTGTGGACACACAAACACTTGTAAATAAATATGAAGAAACCCTCCAGAGTCTGGAAGGACGTTACCAGCGAGAGCTGCAGGAACTTGCTGAGCAGCAAAGAGAGGAGAAATCCCAGTGGGAGTTTGAAAGGGATGAACTTGCTCAGGAGGCTGCTGAAGCCCACGAGCAGCTGAAGGAAAGCTTAGCAAGTGAAAAGGCTGTTTCTTCTGCCCTGACCCAGGAGAAGGATCTCCTGGAGAAAAATTTCAAGGAAGAAGTGAACAAGCTGGTGTGTGAGAGGGAGCAGCTGGAGAAGGAGCTGCAGGAGCTGAGGAATGCTGCCCAGGAGCAAGAGGAAAAGCTGAATGAGAAAATAGCCCAACTCCAAGATGCCCATGAAAAAGAGCTAAAGGAGAAAGATGAACATTTATCCACAGTGGAGGAAAATGGGAAGCTGATTAGGGAAAAGCTGGAGAGACTGGACAGTGAGTACAAGCGAGAGAAAGAAGAGCTCAATTCCAAACTTCTTGCTTTGGAGAGTTTAAACAAAGACATTTGTGAGAGGGCAGAGACAGAAAAGGCTGAGATGAGTTTGGAAATCTCAGACCTCCAAGTGAAAATCCAGAAACTGCAGTGGGAAACACGGAGTTTTTCTGCCCTGCAGAGCCATTACAGGGTCCTGGAGAGTGAGTATGCGAAAGCCAAGAGCCAAATCGCTGCTTTTCCTGGTGCAGCTCCTCTGGGAGATGATGGAGATGTTCTCCAAAACCTGCAGAAGGTGCACGAGCAGGCAGTGAAGGAGAATGTCAGGATGGCAGCCCAGATCCTGAGGCTGCAGCACCGGCTGGAAGCAGTGGAGGGGGAGCCCCTTCAACCTCCCAGTCCTGGCTGCTCCCAGTCTGGCTCAGAACCAGAGGAGATAGACCCCAGTTTTGAAGGGCTGCCCAGTGATTGTCAAGATGTAGCCATGGGAGCAGATTTCAGTGTCCTTCCACCTCTGGAGGCTGATACTACAGACCTGGAAGAAGTGTCGGAGATGGATTCGGATTTGGAGGAGGGATGTGTTACAGCCAGAGCTGGTGGCCACCCTGAGGCACAGGGGTGCTGGATCCAAGGATGTCAAGCAGCTCTGGATGCTGATGGCAACCAGGATTGTGACAAGAACCAAGAGCTCTTTTGGCAGCAGAGGCACCCAAGAGAGAAGAGAGATCTGGAGAAATTTCCCAGGCCAAAAACGCTACACAACGATGTCAATCAGCAGAAGGTTCATCTGCTAAATCACAGAATAGCTCCCAAAAATAAAGGGTTTGTTTCTGATGCTTTGAAGCTGCAGGTGGAGCTGGAGAAGGCTGAAGAACTGAGCGAAGCCTCTCTCCTGCTGGATCACACTGCAGGGGCAGCAAATGGTGACCTGAAGAGCGTAATAGCTCAGCTTTGGAAAAGGGTGGAAGAGCTGGAAGACAGATCCGTGGCACAGGCTGAACTTCTGTTGCTACAAGAAGAAATTCAGGTAGAAAATGAGGATCTGAGAGCTGAAATGATACAGCTGATTGAAAAAAATAAAGTGCTGGAAGACAACCTGCGTAGGCTGAGAAGGCTTCATTGTGAACAAGAAGAAAATGAGGTGGAAAGCGTCAAGTTTGAAGAGGAAAACACCAAGTTCCTCCAGAAAGTTAAAGAATTGGAAGATCTTAAAGAACTGGAAGATGTCCAAGAAGAAGATGCTCAAGAAAACACAGACAGGCCCAGTGACACGAGAGGTGGGAAGCTGGAAGAACACCCCACTGCATTTACGGGCCAGCAGGACAGGAGTGCCCAAAGCGACGGCGCGGCGACAGAAGTGGGCAAAGCAGGAATGAGGGATCCCAACCCAAAGGTGAAGGAGAAAGCTCTGGGTCACCCAGAGGCAGAGGAGAGGAAGGCAGTGACGCAGGGCTTGCAGAGCACGTGCACTGAGCTGCAGCAGAAGGTTGACCTGCTGAGGTAACGTAACCCAACGTTAGCCACTAACCCAGCGCTGCCTTGGCTGCTCCTTTAACCACCGTAGTTTAACTCTGACTTAGCTCTGAGTAGCAAACAGTGCCGTGGACTCCTAACTCCTCTAATCGTGGATACACACCACTGGGATACATAACCTGTGTGTGACTTACTCCTCTCTGTGCCCACCACCTAAGCAGGAGCACCTGCCAGCTGTCCTGTCTGTGGATGTCACCGTCGCAGTGTGTAGCTCGTGGTCCAGCTCAAACCCGTTGTATTTCCATGTCCAAAATCCATGGTAACACTTCCAGAGTGCTTTGTAGCTCTTACTAATATCACTCCACTCGGTTTTGTTCCCTCCTAGAGCTGAATGTTGCTCGCAAGGCTAAAATTGCTCCTGTTTTTCCTCAGTGTTTCTGGTTAACGCTGTGGAATGATGGTAATTTGAAATGCTGAAAGTGCTTCTGTTTCTCTCAATATTTAAATTAATACTAGAAAATTATATGGATTTTCTTGCCCGTTTAGGAACCCCTTAGGAGTGTGATATGCTAAATATAGCTATAAAACATCTATTCATTATATCTATGTATTTTATTCATCATAGGTTTTACCTACTTGTTTTTTGCTGCTGTATTTCAGCAAGATTTCTGGGGTTTTTTATGGATAAAGTAGTTAAAAGTGGCTTAATTATTGTTCAGCACCAGCTTCCTGCAGGAAATTGTTCTTTCAGGTGTCCCACCACTGCTAAGTTATTTCTGTGCAGTCGCCTGAGGACAGAAAAGGCACTTTCCAACCGTGCTGTTCCCAGAATTCTGAATTCCAGATGGGGAAACAGCTCACTCTCCTGGCAGTCTGCACATTGTGGTGTTAACTTTAAGGACTGAAAGATATGTAGAATATTAGTGTGACACTTCAGATTTTTAACTCACTTGAGCTGTACAAAAACATGCCCCAAACCCCAGGTTTTTTTAAAAAGTTTGTTGTAAAAATTCAAGGTTTTTTGAGCAAACTGGGGAGCGCTCTTGCTAAATTAATGGAAAATATAAATACATCATTTATACATAAGGCAGTTGTAGCTTTGTTTTTGAAGCATTACAGGTAGCTCTGACTTGTTGGACTTTCTTCCTTCCCAGATTTCCTACAGGAACTGTTCTCACTTGTCTCATGTCTCTGCCACAGGTGCGAGGCTGAGAAGCTCCGCGAGGAAAACGCTGTCCTGAAAAACGAAGTGACTTTATTGAATGAGGAAGGCAGTGCTTCCAGCCTGAAACTGAGGGAGTTGAATGGATCCAGGGAAGAAATGAGGTGAGAATTCCTTGGAGAATGTACCCTGTGATGCCTTCAGGCTGTTGTTGTGGCCAGGATGGGTTCATCCCTTCTCTCCAAGCTCCTTCGTCTGTTAGGTGCTGTACAAATCTGAAATGGGGTTATTTCATGGTGCTGTTGGAAATCCAACAACCTGACAGGTTATTCCTCATCCTTTTCCCTGTCCCAGCTTGTCCTGCCCGTTCCCTGAGCCAGGCAGGGGTTTTAGCTGCAGGCACTGAGGTGACCCAGTAACACACAGGCGCTGACCTGATGCAATTATTTGTGCTTCAGCAAAGGCAGGGAGAGGCTCATCTGACAGATTATTCCAGTGGTTGGGTCTTTGGCAAGTGCAGAACCCTCCATGATCCTGGGATTATTCTTCCCCTCTAGAAAAGACCCACTTGGGGCACCTTGAGAGGTGGAGCACTTGCCAAGTCGATGCAGAACAGGGATGCTGAGCAATGAACAGATAAATATCCACAACTACCATTTCTGGTGATGTTAAAAACAGCCCATTTTTGGAATCATTGGGGTTAGAAAAGACCTCCAAGATCATCAACCATTCCCCCAGCACTGCCAAGGCCACCACTGACCCATGTCCCCAAATGCCACATCCACATGGCTTTGAAATCCCTCCAGGGATGGGGATTCCACCACTGCCCTGGGCAGCTGTGCCAGGGCTGGACAACCCTTTCCATGAAGGAATCCTTCCTAATATCCAACCTAAACCTCCCCTGGCACAACTTGAGGCGATGTCCTCCTGTCCAGTCTTGCAGTTGTGTATATTAAGAATTGATTTTAATGTTAATGAGCTTTCACTTTTCCCTAGGCAGAAGATAGAGGCTGTGAGAAAGGAGAAGGTGGCTGTGCAGAAGATGGTTGACAACCTGAAAAAGCAGGTGTGTGGCCTGAGCCCAGAACCTTCTCTGTGGAAATCATCACTGCATCAAAGCTGATCCTTGGATGGTCACAAAGGCAGCAGAAAGAGAGCATTTTATAAATTTAAACTTTTTGATAACTGTTCTATTGCCTCTTTGGGATTGATTTGACCTGCTCATAAGACAACAGCTGTAGTTGTCCAGCTTACAGGTTTGAGAGCACTTCCCATAGTCAGCTTGGAAGGTTTATTTTGTAGAAATATAAAGTTTAAATCTTGTGTTTTGTAGTTTTTATGTGCTTCTCTGCAGTAGCCCATAGGAAATAGAGGTCATGATTCAACCTCTACTCATTTCCCAGCTTGCTGGATCTGGGAATGATCCCAGTTGTATCCATGTGGCTGCTACTTTTATTTTAGGAGTGGCTTATTATTAGAAGGTTTGAGTAGCTTTTACATTCATGTCATCTTGGTATTGCTTGGGAAAATACTTGCTCAGAATAATCTACTGGATAACCCTCAAAATCTACATCAAAGGGGAAGGGGGAGCAGTGGTGTGCTGGGTGACTGATTTGACTGGTCTAATTAAGGCCAGTTAAGAGAAATTAACTGGTTGGAGTCACTGTTGGAGTGACACTTGTCAGATCTTTAATCACCTTAACATAAAGCAAATATCCAAAATCTCATTCCCGGTGTAAACTCACTGCTGTCTCCACTCAGGTGGCAGATCTGAAGACCAGGAACCAGCAGCTGGACTCTGAAAATACAGAACTCAGCCAGAGGAACTCCAAAAACCAAGCAGATGTGCAGGATCTCAATCAACAGCTGGCAAGGGTGCTCGAGCAAAAGGAAAGGGAAGAGGGGAAGTGTACCCTGGAAGAATGGGAGAAGGAGAGGCTGCTGCTGAAAGAGGAACTGGAAAACTCCAAAGTAGAGGTACAGGATTTGGTAGGACAGTTGGGCTTCAGGTGTTGTGGAATTAGCATCCTTTGGAATTGTCCTGGGATGTGCATGGGATTTCAAAGCTGAGCTTTGCTAAGTCCTGGCTTAAATACAGCAGCAGGCAAAAGCCAGGAGGGAAAGATGTGCAGGTTTGTCTTGAAAACACAGCTTAGTGATGCCAGGTGTTTGCCTGCACTTTCCAGCATGGCTCTTGTTCATCCAGGGCCATCCCAGCTCTATCCAGTGGCTGCAGCATCCTCTGCTTAAACTTTGGTGCTCTGGGAGTCTCCTAAATTGAAATCTGAGCCTTTTGGGTTTTTTTTGCAGTCATCAAATATGGTGTCATCTTTGGAGATGGAGGTGTCAAAAATGAAGGTTCAAGCTCATCTCCTGGAGCAGGAGAACCACATCCTCAAGCAGGAGCTGGAGAAGACAAAACAGGTGTGGCATCCTATTGCCCAGAGGAGCTGGGACTATCCCTGGAAGTGTCCAAGGCCAGGCTGGACAGGGCTTGGAGCAACCTGGGATAGGGGAAGATGTCCCTGCCCATGACAGGGGGGGGAGACTGGGTGGGCTTTAAGGTCCCTTCCAACCCAAACCCTTCTGGGATTCTATTTGAGTGCCATCAGATTAATTTTCACCATCTCTTAATGGATGAAAATCAAGAGATGGAAATAGTGAATTTCTTTAAAGAAAGGTCATAAAAGGAAGGGAATGTAACTCCTCTTGGAACAGTTCCCAGGTGCAATGCACAATTCTTCAAATAAGGTTGGATCCACTTCAACTTTGCCAAAAGATTTTTGGGAGTAGTGGATCTACAAAGAGAAGCTTTGGTCAAGATAATTATTTAAAGCTCTAATCAAGGAATAGACAGGACAAATGGGATCCGCAGGAGAACATTCCCCTGTGTAGCAGGAGACATAACCCATATGAGCTCCATTTAAGGAGTGAGCTCTTCCAGCATGTCCTGTCAGGGAGAATTCCTGTTGCTAAACCCATCTGGAGATATCAGAGTCCCACAACGTCTGAGGATAATTTCCTGGAGAGCTCAGTTATCTCCTGTACAAGCACAGTTCAATTGGCTGTAAATATATGCTAATAAACACAGATAATGAAGGCTTCAAATGAGTCAGTTCTGTGATTAGGGCTCCACAAAGTCATTTTCTGTGCAGTGTAAAACACTCGGTTGGGGCACCCAGTGCTCAGGGTAGATAATGGTCTTAAAAGGCAAAAGCAGCTGAGGCCTATTCAGAAACGAGTGGATTGTGGCTGGAGTGTAATTACAGGCAGGAGGTGGAATGAGGAAAGGCAGTGATAAAGCACTGGGTCAGTTGGGAAAAGGATTGGCAGTCAGCAGTGCAGTGGTTTTCCCTCTGTGTGTTTTAACACATGGTGATTTAGATGGGATATTATGGAAAAATCCTTCCCTGTGAGGGTGGGGAGGCCCTGGCACAGGGTGCTCAAAGAAATTGTGGCTGTCCCTGGATCCCTGCAAGTGTCCAAGGCCAGGTTGGATGGGGCTTGGAGCAGCCTGGGATAGTGGAAGGTGTCCCTGCTTATTCCAGAGGGATTGGAACTTGATGACCTTTAAAGGTCCCTTCCAACCCAAACCATTTGGGCATCCCCTGTTTTTCATGCCAAATTTTGCAACAGCACAGAAATGCAACTGTGAAGGGTTTGTTTCCCACAGCTGCCCAGATGTCCTGATCTCTCTGACCTTCAGAATGAAGTTTCAAGTTTAATTACTAAAAATGAAAAGCTGCAGAAAGAGAAAGAAGCCCTGAGTGAGGAACTGAACAGATGTGCTGATAAGGTAAGAAAGAACTGCAAACCCACATCATGCGTGCTGTTAAAATTCTTATACCTTTATCTGTATCACCATAACCTATAAAACTTCTCAGGATATATTTTTCCTTACCCTCAAGCTGGATAAAAGCTTAATTGCCACTACCTGGTTTTTATTCCTAGCTGGTCTTAGAGAAGAAAGCTTAAATTCTGGAGCCCAGCTTTACTGTAATTTGATTATGTAGAAAATTCCAAATATTGCAAGGAAGAGAGGCCAGGATATAAATACTGCAGCAGGACAAGGAAGGCAGTGTTCTTGGACTTCTATTGCAACTCTACCACAGTGTAACTCTGAACTGCAGCAGAGGAGTCTGCACCCTGTAAATAATGATCCCATTGTGTGGAAATTCAGGGAGCCGAGGGGCTTTTTGCTTTCCTGTGTTTTCCTTCCTTCCTTCCCTAGCTTTAACTCCCTCTAGGGTAAAGCCTTGAAGTCAAATTGAGTCCAAAAAATTCCTGAGTGAGGATTCCTGATGTAATCTCGTTGCAGGTAGCTCAAGTCAGCTGCTTGGAGAGTGCAATCAGCAGCTTGAAGCAGGAGCAGAAATCCTGGGAGCAGCAGAGCCAGGCACTGAAAGCGCAGCTCTCCGTCTCCCAGGACAAGGTAGAAAGCAGGGATTTATGTTATAACCCTGGATAAAAGCATTTTCATCATCTCTTGTAGTGCTTGTTCTCATGAAAGCCCCCTTTTGATGTCACACAGCTGAGATTGGCTGCTTTGAGGGGCTTTCAAAGTGATGTTCTTAAAGGGCAAAAGGAAACTTGTTAAACATGAGGGACTTTTTCTCTCTGCAGCTGAGTTACTTTTGCCAATTCCCTCTGCCTGGTGGTTCCTAAAATACTGCAGAGACTCTGCTGTTGCTCCTCTGTCCTGGTGCAGGCTCATCCTTCCTCAGGCAGGGATGGGGTCAAGTGGTTCCCTGCCTGGCTGAGCGTTCCTGGAGTTTCTCCTTGGCCATGGGCTGCCAGGAAGAATAAATAATTCAAGGGAAAGCTTCTTCCCGGCATATCACAGTAAATGCTTGGGGCTGGAAGATGTTTCTGGTGAATGCAGCACTGTGGCTCTATTCAAAGAGAGTGGCTGTGAGCTTGGAACACAAAGTTGGAAAAGCATTTGGAATTAGAGTTTTAAGGTTGGAAAAGCCCTCTAAGATCGAGTCCAACCGTTCCCCCCAGCACTGCCAAGGCCATGTCCCCAAGGCCATATCCCCACGGCTTTTAAATCCCTCCAGGGATGGGGACTCCAGCACTGCCCTGGGCAGCTGTGCCAGGGCTGGAAAACCCTTTCCATGAGGAAATTTTCCCAAATATCCAATCTAAGCCACCTCTGGCACAACTTGAGACTGTTTCCTTATCCTGTCCCTTGTTCCCTGGGAGCAGAGCCCGACCCCCTTCAGCTCCACCCTTCTGTCAGGGAGTTGTAGGGAGCAATAAACTCAATTTAACATTTTCAAAGGGGGGATATCAGCATTTTAACTTCACTCCATCCATCAGAGATCCTAAATACATGGGATACCTGCTCCACACAGGGAATCTTGGCCCAGCAAAAGCCAAGCTGTGTTCCTGCTCCTTACAGGTTCAGAGCCTCGATGAAACTCTGCAGAGCACCAACCTCCAAATGTCCCGGCTGAAATCCGACCTGCGGGTGACACAGCAGGAGAAGGAAACTCTGAAACAAGAGGTGATGGCATTGCACAAACAGCTGCAGAACACCAGTGAAAAGGTAAAGGGCTTCAGGGCTCTCAGGAGGTAGCCATAATTGTTGTATATTGGGTGTAATGTGCAGGTTTTAAGCTGATTTTTAAAAACTGGGTTTTAAGTGTTGAACGTAAGCACAGGCAATGATCAGTCCCTCCCCTGAGTCTCTGTCCTTCCTTAAAAGAAACCTTTGGCCAATAAAACCCCCAAATCTGTGGACAATGGATTAATTTACACCTCTCAACTATAAAAATTAACCAACTGGTCATTGACAGAGGATCTAATTTTCAGTGCAACTTGGGTTTGAAAGGTACAGAATTATATCAACCTCTCAGCTAATGAGGATTTGGAACTGAAGGAGGTTGTAGACAGCAGTCTTGGGATTGCTGTTAGGAATTCAGCTACTAATTTGGCTTGTTTGCCATGTAATTAAGGAATATTTAATGTCCACGTGGAAAAGAGGCTGTTTCAGAATTGTACAACAGGAACTAAATTACAGGCATTACTGAATGATATATAATACTGAGTTCTGTTTGGCTCTAAAGAGAGTATAAATTGCTTTTTTTTTGTGTGTTGCTGAGCTCTGTGCGCTCCTTGTGCACACAGCTATTATCCATGATTTTAGCAGGGAAGCACTTGGGCTTTGCACATGGGATTTCTTAGGGGAAAACAATGAGTGGGCCGGGAGGGAGATGGGAATGCTGCGACTTTGGAGTGTGCAGCTACTGAAAATCCACCTAAACCCCACCTCTTCTCTCCATCTTGAGAGGCATCTTCCGTCAACTTTCTGCATCCCAGCAGGTGAGAATGCCTCTGTGAGATGCATCCAGCTTGGCCTTGGATCTACTCATGCCTGAAAGTTACCTCCAGGCTGTTCCAGACTCAGTCTCCTGACACCGAGTCCCTCTGCAGAGGTGCTTTACATCCCTCTGTGGTCGATGCAAAGTAGCAGAGTTCTGGCTTGCTGTCCCTTGACTGGTTTGCAGAAACATTAGCTCTCTCTTTTAACCCTGGAAGCTACCTCGACTTTCCATTTGGGAGGTCTTAATCAGTACAAAGACCTGAAATCCACTCTTGATGTTTGTCATATGGTGCGTATGTGTCTACATAGGCCACTGAAGATGTTCCTCGGCCTCCAACACAAGGACTTGTTTGATTTCTTTTAAAACTTTGTGGTTTGTGTTGCTGAGCTCTGTGCACTCCTTGTGCACACAGCTGTTATCCATGATTTTAGCAGGGAAAAGCACCTGGGGCTTTGCACGGGGGATTTCTTAGGGGAAAACAGTGAGTGGGCTGGGAGGGAGATGGGAATGCTGCAACTTTGGAGTGTGCAGCTACTGAAAATCCACCTAAAACCCACCTGAACAGAGCAAATGTCTGCTTCTTTGTTTAAGGCCTAACCCTGCAATTCTGTCTGTCTTAAGAACCGGGTTCTGGAAGTGGCTGTGCCTCCCTCAGGGCTGCAGGACCAGCGGGGGCCAATCCACTGGGATGAGCTGGAGCAGCCGCCGGAACAGGAGCAGAGGCTGCTCAGGCAGGAGAACGAGAGGCTGCAGAGGGAAGTGCAGAGCACTAAAACAGACCTGGCTCACTCCAGGGAAAAGGTAACCTGGGCAAGAGGACAGATCACAGGAGGGTTGGGTTGGGAGCTCTGGAGGTCACTTATTCCAAGCCCCTGCTCGAACAGGATCCCTCAGACCACTCTGCAGAGATCACATCCAGGCAGGTTTTGAATATCTCCAGAGAATGAGACTCCACCACACTCTTAGGGGATTTCTTTTCTTTAGAAGACAATCCTGATAATTCTTGTCTGAGATTTCAGTCCAACTTCAAGTTAACAAAAGGATTCTTAATATTCCTAACATTCTTCTTGTGCAATTTCTTGGCTCGCAGTAGTCAGTGGATTATGGGGAGGAGGAGGGGAGAGAAGGCCAAGATCTCAAAGCAAATATATCAAAAATAACCCAGAGTTGCCCAGAGAAGCTGTAACTGCCCCTGGATCCCTGGAAATGTCCAAGGCCAGGTTGGGCCTGGGATAGTGGAAGGTGTCCCTGCCCATGGCAGGGGGTGGGAAAGGATGGGATTTTTCCAACCCAAACCATTCTGAGATTCTGCAAGTCCAGAATCAACTGGTACTCGGTATTTGAGATGAAGTGGAATTATCTGGGACATCCTTCCACATTTGTTCATCTCTGATCTCCTCAGATCCGACAGCTGGAATCCACAATCCTTTCCCTAAAGCACCAAAAGCATCAGAGCCAGTCAGGGATTGTCAAAGCCATAGAGCAGGAGAAGCTGAGCTTGAAGAGAGAGTGTGAACAGCTTCAGAAGGAGTTGTCATCTGCAAACAGGAAGGTGAGTTTTGGGTGGCAAACACAAATCAGTGCAGCAGTTTCCATCTCAGGAGCTCAAGGGATAAGCTGTAACTTTCTTCTGCTCTGAATTTTGTGCTCTTTGCCTCTCACAAATCTGTGTCTCAAGGAGCTGACAGGGCTCTGTGCATCTGCTGTGAGACATCTCTTGTAGCAAAGCACTTGTCCAAATACTCCTGGTTTTTAGACTTGAGTTGTCTTGGTATTCATGAGGGGGGAAAAAACCAGATAAAATGAGAAATTGCTGCTTTTCTAAGGAAACTTCTTGTCTCTGATAGATCAGTCAGATGAATTCTCTTGAACGTGAACTGGAAACCAGCTCAGAAAACGAAGGGCTCAGGAAAAAGCAAGTCAAGCTGGATGATCAGTTAATGGAGGTACTTTTCAATCAGAGTTGACTGTGGGGCTTTATCACCATCTCACTGAATTTATTTTGTTTTAAATCAACTTACAGATATAGTAACAGACAAAACTAACTGAAACTAGAAGAATTAACCTCTCCTAATGTTTAACCTCATCTTTCATGACCCAGTTGTGTGGCAAACATCCTTCTCTGAAGCATGTTGTGATAAATTATAATTCACATATAGCTTCAGATATAAAATCAAATAGCAAAGAAATTTGTTTCTGTACTTGAGGCAAGGCTGACACTTCCCTCTTCCTTCCTGAAACATGTCACCTCAAATTTCCTAATTAATATTGGTGTAATGCTGCTCTTAATGTAGAAACCTGTTCTTATTTTCTCTGGGAATAATTTGCTGAATTTAAGTCTTATCTAAATTGTGATAAAATAACAATTTACACAGCTTACTGTTCATTTAAAGGCATGAGTGAAAACTACAGTTGAGATTCTTCCAAAAGCTGCTGTGAAAGTTCTGCTGGATTTGGAACATGCTGGCTATCAAAACTTAGGAGTCCTTGGTTATAGGAATGGGCAACTTAACTGTGTTTAGTGTGTCCCATAAGGTCAGCCGTGACTTCCAAGTTCTCTCTCAGCAGTCTTGTTTAAATTTGATGGCCTGGATTTGAGTTTAAAACACAATGTATTAAAAAAAAAATCAAAAACCTACAATTTTTGACTTGTTCCATAAGTCAAAGCATCTTTTAGATGAGGCTTCTATAACACTTTGTAAAAGGCTTCATGTTCCTCATCAAGACAGCAAATGGGAGCCATCAGGCTGAAAATCCTATGTAATTAGTAACAAAACTGTAAAAACCTAATTAGGAAAGATGAGATTTTGACAAGTTAATGAAAGACTGCTTATATTCCCTGTACATTTATTTATATCATCTTAATTAAGCTTTGGGAAAATGCCAAACACTTCAACCCATAAACACCAAGCCTGGGATTGTGTTCTCTCCTGAAATGTGCATTTCAAACACGCAGGATTCTGTTCCTCCTGGTAACCCTTTCCCAGCAGGTGTGTGCAATGTTCACTCAGTGCTCTGAGACTTCTAACTCTCTCTTTTGTGCCTGTTCTCCTTTTGTCCATGGCTAACCTGGCTAGAACTCAGTGGTTGGAACTAGCAGAGAAGGGGGCAGTTCTCTCTCTGAAATAGTGTGTGAAGGTAGAGCAATAATTTTTCATGTACTACTATAGCATGGAGAAAACATCCCTTTCTTTTTTTAATGGATTTCTTATTTTTTTTCCTTTTTATTCCATGCATCTTTTAAGTAAAGAAGCCACTATTCATTCATTGTCAATTTTGGGCAGCTGCACCGGGTTCCTTGTGGTTGATGTGTTGTGCAGTGTGGTTCTGTACTCCAAGGAGCTGCCTATTCCTAAGGGATTGCCATGAAAATGGACAGAAATCACCCCACTGCATCCCAAAAGGGTTAAAATTGGGAGTGAGAGAATGAAAAGTGGCTTCCTGCTTAACCCATTGACTATGAGGCTTGAAGGTGTTTGCATATTTACCTCTGGTGCCTGCATGCTTTTCCTCCAGACTGTCCAATGTTTCCTTAAATTAATTAATTTCTGATCCCATTGGGCATCATCCTGATAGTTTAGCAAGTTCATGGTTGGTCCATTTTCTTCCACAGAGGAATACAGCAGGGCTATGTTGTTTTCATTGTTGGTTCATTAGTATTTATTTTTAAGATGCTGTTAACACGAATTGACTGTTTCCTCATTAGTTACTCATGTGCTTCACACCATGACAGGAGCCCTGGAAGAAATTCCACCAAAAGCTCATTATTTTCACTGTTTATATTGTCAGGAAAAGCACAGCTCCTTTACAGACAGAGAACCCCTAAATAGCTTTAAAAAGTACAAATAGTTTTATTTTGAAGTATTTATAAAGCTATTTTCTGTTTATCTGGACCAGCAGAGATCTAGAGATGGTAACAGGGCCAGAAGAGCTGCACCACTGTGAAAATATTTACAGTTAGAGATGAAGTCAATAACTGAAATATTATTCCAAATTGATCATTTTGCCACTTTGGAAAGGAAAATTAAAATCGCTGTTGAAAGGAAAATTAAAATCACTTTTGAAAGGAAAATTAAAACCACCAAGATAACCATATACACCTTTTCCTAAGGCAACAGAGTAATGGTTTTGATATAACAGGTGACAATTTATGATGTGGTCAACTGGTGACCTTTATGGGAAGAAATTATTAATGTTACACAAATTCCACCTGCAAATGAGTTTGTCTGAACCATCAGGGATTTTTACTGTGCAGTTCTGGTCCTTTTTAGTATAATTAATTATTCCAACTGTGAGTTACTTACCTGGGTTTTGCTTTAGTCTGGGAAAATTCTAAATTATTTCACATGACTGTCTTAGCTCTTAATATCCCCACAGTCAGGAGTGAAAGGAAGATTAGTGATTAGGAAAGTGATTAAGAAAGATCTGTAGGGTTTTAAATACTGAATTCTGAATGTAATATAATCAGAGATAAATGTTCTCTCTCCCTCCGAAAGACTAGAAACAATCAGCACAACTTCAGCCTTCCTTTTCAAATGGGAAATTGGAAATGGGAAATTACTCAAAGCTCACCATAGGCCAACTGAACTTTGTTAGGAATGCATCAAAAATCCAGTGATTTTTTTATAATTCAGGCCTGAAATGACGAATCAAAGCCCAGCTTCCTTTAGACTTCAGCGCTGCATGTGAAATTCCATTTTCATTGGGAAAAAATTGCCTGCTCACCTTTTACCACTGAGTCCAGGCTTGTTTCTCTTGCCCACGAGAAATCTGAGAGCAAGCTGCTGCCTGGAGCACCGCAGGCAGAGGGAGCAGGTGCTGATGGCTGGGGTTTTGCCTCCCCAGATGCTGCAGTCCGGCGGGATGCGTAGCCAGAGCCCGCGCTCCCGGGAGCTCCAGCAGCAGGGCTGTGCCACGGTGCCCAGGGAACAGTTCCTGCAGCTCCAACAGCAGCTGCTCCAGGCAGAGAGGAGGAGTCAGCACCTCCAGGAAGAGCTCGAGAGCAGACCCTCGGGGACAAACATGCAGCAGGTAAGGTCCTCCTGGAAAGTGAGAATTTTGAAGGTATTTGGTTGAGTTGTCTCGGGTTTTTTTGCTTCCGGGGAGATCCGTTCTCTGTTTATGCCAGTTCAGAAATTGAACTTCATCCCAGTGAGGACATGTGCAAAAAATGCTGTTTAACCTGAGCCAGAGCTTCATTTTGAAGCCCTCTTAATTTTTTTGAGATCAGCCCACTCCCATCCACATTTAACTGGCATTTCTCCTTCTGCTCCATGTGCAGTAAGTGTTTATAGGGGGGTTTTTTTTGTTTGTTTCTTTACCTGATGTCCCTGTCTGGAGCTGTTATTTTTAAAATGCACCACGCCAGATATTGCACAAGCATCCATCACATAAAACCCCCATTTGGGCTGTTGCTGTCACATGGAGTTGTGTCAGTCGTAGCAGAGCAGGACACAAATTAATCCTTTTTTTAAGGTCAGTTTTCCTGATCTGGCCATGAGACAAGGCACTGTTACTGTTGTACAGAAACTTCAACATTGGCATTTCTGAGGGAAAACCAATTCCAAGGAAGATGAATTCATCCACTGCCCATGTTGGACAGAGTCACTTTTAGTGTTGTTTCGATTTTTTTACCTTGTAAAACTGAATTATAGGCAATAGAAAGGTTTGTATCTCCCATATAAAAATTGCCAAAGGATCCTCTTCTTCAAGAAGTAATTGGATCTCTAAATCTCTAAAGCTTTGGCTCAGGCTGTAGGTCTTAAAAGAATATTACAGCTCTCTATTATGAGAAAAGATGAAGCTCTAAATAACCTAAATGTATATTTAGTATTTTATCTATCTTAGATTTATTTAGATGAGATATTTATTTAGATTTACACTTAGATTAGATAAATAAATGAGATAAAATACTATTAGCTATTCATTCTTCTGTTAGCAGGAAAAAAACCCACCCCTCTTATATTTTAAACTTTGATTGCAGTTATACTTTAAAATATTACCTTAAAATAATAATAATAATAATACCAAGACTTTGAAGCTCAAAAATCTCTGGACATGGTAATAGGGTATTCCAGAAAAAAACAGTAACCAGTTTTTGAAGCTTCCAAAACTTGGAGTAAAAAGTCTTTTTTAAGACAGGCATCCAATCAAAATGTTTCTTAAAAAAATAATAAAAAAAACAACCTTAAAAGCAAACAATTTAAGGTTAAGTAGAAATAAATTGACTGCAAGGTTCCTTTCCAGAAGTGCATCACCACAGGCTGAGGTACTTGGTCCCATGCCACGGAGAGCAAAATGTGCAGTTGAATTTAGAGATCAATTAAAGCCACACTGCAGCAGGGGCAGCTGCAAATGAATGTGCTGGGATTGCATTGGGAGTGATGACTTTGTAATTTCACTTTTGAAACCATCTGCAAACGAGTCACATCCTGGAATTTGTAGTTCTAGAGATGAATTGCTCCTGCATTTCCTGGAGAAGCTTTGGGAATTTAAAAATACTTACAGAGAGGCTTTGCAAATGTTTGCTGTCTATGCACTAATGCACTTCATCCTTTTATTTTTTTCTCTTTTTTTGCTTCAAGTGAGTGGATTTCTCATTTATAGCACCCCTTTTTTCATGGGCTTTATTAGATAACTTTCTAAACCATTATTAAAGACTTGCAGTTATAAACATTTATAAAAAAAGTCAGATTTATTTCAGTTTGTCTCCATTTTGCTGCTTCTCGTAAGCACCTCCTGCTTTAATCTCTCTGATTTTTCTTTGCCATCCTGATTTTTAGGGTTTTAACATTTAGTTGAGCTCATGTCCCTTTTAATGTCCCCTTTAGCACCCTGAAAACTTGCATCCTAATCCCTCTCCATCATCTTTTCACCAGTGAGTACAAGGTCAGGTTCTCTCCATGCTTTCTGTGTAAAATGAATTGTTTAGTTCTGCTGCTGCTTTGCATTTTGCAGCTCTTTTAGATCCTGTGTAATGAGGTATCCAAAGCTATCCCCTTTTTTTTTAAATGGAATTATTTTGTGTTTATCCTGCTTTGCAGTTTTCATTGCTTTTTGATCCTGGCTGTCTGTGTTTTTTCATTCATTCGCAGTCACTCCTGCGTTATTTTCATCCAAAGGCTGCTGTTAGATGTTTAAATTTCATTAAATTAAATTATAACTCCTGAACTGTTTCCTACTGTGTTAACCTGTCTGGACTCTTGTGAATTCCCAGTGACTGTTTCTGCTGTGCCCAGTGCTGTGATTACCTCATATTCCTTGCTCAATAACTAAATTTGGGAGCCTGTTAATGACCCACTATTTCCCAGAGTCTGCCTAGAACTGGCTGATATTTGAGTTGCTCAACTCCCCGTTTGTACAGCTCTTTATTTCAAATTTCCTATCACCTCTGACCAGCTGCTTGTTCACTCTGAGGGAAAAACAACAAGGTTGAAGATAGAAATGCAGAGTTTTCAAAGGAGGGCCAGTTGAGCTACATTTTTCCTAAATGCTTGGCAATCTGTGAGATTTTATCTATAAGAAATGAGATTTTTATGTTATAGATGAGATTTTTAGAGAGAAAGGCGGGCGATTCCCTCTAAAAAACTTTGCTAACTTAATCACTGCCACTGCTCTTTTAAAAACCATGGATGAGAGTCTTTAGATGTAGAAAATGCCCCCTCCATCTCCCAGCTGTGTATGTGTAGTGCTAATACTCCTATTTACAAATATAAAATACAAGATACTCTGCATGTTTTTTCTCTGTGTGTGTGTGTGTAATTTTTTGTGTCCTGTGTTGCTTGCTTTGCTTGTATTGGTGATTTTTTTTTTTTTGCTTGAAGTATACATGTTTGGAAGAAAAACCTGGATATCAGGGTGAAGTATTCCCACTTCCCTTCTTTCTCTAGGCCTTGCTACCGGAGCAGCGAGCAGTGCATGCAGATTCCTACCGGAGGATCGGGCACCTCTGACACCTCTGGCTGCTTTTGATCCCATTCCTTTCCCATGATAAACACACACAAACACACGAACTGGCATAAGCTGAGAAACTTGAGGATCAAATTCTTTTTTTTTATTGGTTTTTTTCCTTTTTGTTTTTTCCTAAAAAACCAGCAAAAAATGAAAAAAAAGTGGCTCCGCAGTGTTATTTTCTTATTTATTTGTCTAGAAGCTATTTTGTGAAAGCTCAGAAGCTTCCAGAAGCTTTTTTAAGTTGTTGCAAATGGGTTTTATTTATGTTATTTAAAATGTGCAGTTGTTCAGAAGGGGAAAGAGCCTATTTTTCTCAAATGGTACTAATTTTATATGAGATTTGAAGAAAATCTGGGGTATTTATACTGCATTTTTGTATAAGATGTATAAACTTTTGAACAGGGAAAGATGACTTTTTTTTGGATGTAAATGAAAAATAAAATCTTTTTTTAAGCATAATGTGTCTTGTCTTCATAGAAATCAATGATTTCTGCTTCAAGAATGAACAGGTTTTAGACAAAATATTTATCTTTGCTAATGAGAATTGTTAGTTCAGGATTTCTGGGAAAGATTTGTGGTGGGCATGTACTAGAGTACAGAAACTCTGCTTTTCTTTAGCAGATGTACCTGAAAATATGAGAAAATGAGAGATCTTCTACTGCTGTGGCCATAAAGTAAAAAGGCAGTGCAAAAAGAAATAAGGAAGATTATTGTTTATTGGATAAAATTCTGTAGTTTTTATTTTGTCTTAAACTGCTTGATTAAATTAGAATTTTAATACTTTAATAGTTCAGCAAAACACCTCTTTAAGGCCTGTGATTTTTTTTAGTTGAGGCTGTTTGCTTGTAAAGATCTTTTTGCTCCTATTTTTACTGACCTTAAAGCTCCTGCCTGAGCTGACTTCTCCCATTTAACATGAAATAATAGGAAGTGAGAACATTTAAGCCAAAAAACCCCAGGGATCACAGATATTGAGACCTCTTTAATTCTTCTTTTCCACATAACTACTCACTCAAGGCTCCTGCAACCAATGGGAAGTGGAATAGTGAGTTCCATGGTTTTGAATTCAAATCAAATTCCATTAATTCACAAAAATATCCACTCCACCCACACTGTAAAACTGTTTTCTGTGTGACTCTAATGTATTTTTTTCATAAAAATGAATTACCACATAACCCCATACACAGATTTGAGTTGCTGATGTTACAGCAAATAAGATGTTTGGGCTTAAATCAATCCCCCAAGGGGATAATTTTGTAGGGATTTAGGTGAGGAACTCCCTACCTGAAGCAGTTTTTAATTTATCCTCCTCCACAGGTGGGATGGGTTTGGGTTTGAGGGTGTTTTGGTTTGGGTTGGTGCCTTCTCAAAGTTCATCTCCTCAAATGACTTCCTAGAATGTGAGTAACAAACAGCATTAAAATAAAGTCTCAATTTTCCTGCAGTCAGTGTCTAAAGTTCCTAAATCCAAACAAGTCTTTTTGTAATTCCTGATGTTCCTTATTTATTTGGGAAAACTTCCCTCGAGTGTTGGTGTAATGGTCTGATGACCAGAATTGTTATGCTTTTGGTTATGCTGTCACCTTGCTGAAGAAAAAGAGAAAAACCAGTTTAGGGTCGTGAAAACTAAGCTAAAAAGATGTTAAAAATGATGTTTGGGATAATGGAATCTTACTTTTTTTTGGATATTACTCAGTTTCAAGGTGCCTTTGGCATGGGAGAGTTACACTGTCAAACATGACCTTATGACTTCACTTTATTTTTATTCTAAAACCATTGGATTTGCACTTTGTTTCCCATGTTCACCAGAGATTTGGCAGCACCAAAGAACAAGAAAAGGAAATCATCCAGCTCTGACTATCACAGAGAAGACAGAACTTAGAATTTTATATCATTTTTCCTTGATCTGGTAATTTCAAGTGTAACTGAGACCTGGAAACCAGTGCCCTGCTGAGAGTGTCCTTTAAGTGTTGCCCATAATCTTTTGCTTCAGTGAAGGGTTTATTAATTTAGTTGTCTCCAAAACAGACTGGAGTGTGAAGGGCCAGCTATTTTCTTGAGCATAAAGTGGGTAAAAAAAAGAGACTGGTGAATGGGAACTGATTTTTAACTGATTTTTCACATAAATGTTGCTTTCCAGGGGGGTCACGAGCAGCTTCTAAAAATGATGGAAGAGCGGATGATGGATGTGGAGCAGAAACTGAGGCTTGTGAAGAGGCTTCTCCAAGATAAAGTAAATCAGCTGAAAGAACAAGTAGGTGTTCTTAGACTTCCTCAAACCTTCCCCATTCCTTCTGTAAACCCCTAGGAGGGCACAAGCTGCCAAGCTGTTGTTCAGAAGAAAGTTAAAAGTGATTTTATTTCATGCTTTTGAGCTCAATTACAGCATATTCACCCAAAACTTCATAAACCTCCAAATCAGGGACTGAATCCACTACTCATTAATTTCCTAAATCAAGAAACAAAACTCAAATTTCAGCTGAGGATCCTAGCTGGAAAAGTTGCTTAGAAAAGGAGGAAAACTATTTTCCTGAGGAGAAAATCAAGTATTGATTTCTTTGAGGCCTCCTGCCCCCAAATACATCCCTTTTTGGATGTGGTTTTGGGGTTTTTGGAAGTATTTCTGTGGGATCACTGGGCTTGTGGATTCTCTTGTGCACTAAATTTANGTGGGTAAAAAAAAGAGACTGGTGAATGGGAACTGATTTTTAACTGATTTTTCACATAAATGTTGCTTTCCAGGGAGGTCACGAGCAGCTTCTAAAAATGATGGAAGAGCGGATGATGGATGTGGAGCAGAAACTGAGGCTTGTGAAGAGGCTTCTCCAAGATAAAGTAAATCAGCTGAAAGAACAAGTAGGTGTTCTTAGACTTCCTCAAACCTTCCCCATTCCTTCTGTAAACCCCTAGGAGGGCACAAGCTGCCAAGCTGTTGTTCAGAAGAAAGTTAAAAGTGATTTTATTTCATGCTTTTGAGCTCAATTACAGCATATTCACCCAAAACTTCATAAACCTCCAAATCAGGGACTGAATCCACTACTCATTAATTTCCTAAATCAAGAAACAAAACTCAAATTTCAGCTGAGGATCCTAGCTGGAAAAGTTGCTTAGAAAAGGAGGAAAACTATTTTCCTGAGGAGAAAATCAAGTATTGATTTCTTTGAGGCCTCCTGCCCCCAAATACATCCCTTTTTGGATGTGGTTTTGGGGTTTTTGGAAGTATTTCTGTGGGATCACTGGGCTTGTGGATTCTCTTGTGCACTAAATTTATCTTTAGAAGATAAATGCTGTAAAGCAGAACTCACCTGACAAGGTTAATTTGAAACCCTCTATTATCTACCCCATCGCCTTAAAAAAAAACCTTTCCAGTCTCAAAATACAGCATCTTTAAAGATGGGTTTTTAATGAGGTGAGTGGCTGGGGTTTTCCTTTGGTATCTGAGCTATAATTTACACATTCCCCTGCTTCCCCACCCTCCTTTGGTGCTTTCCTTTGTCATTTGCTGAGTGCCCCTGTCCCACTCCCCACGCAGCTTTCCAAGAACACGAAAGCAGACGCGATGGTCAAGGATCTCTACGTGGAGAACGCGCAGCTGCTGAAGGCTCTGGAGGTGACGGAGCAGCGGCAGAAAACTGCAGAGAGGAAGAATTATTTACTGGAAGAGAAAATTGCCAACCTCAACAGGATAGTGAAGAACTTGGCATCGCCCTCCTTCAGCCCAGTGTCAGAGATCAGGTCATAGCAGAGCTGTTCTGTGTGTCACAGCCCCGTGCACTTTACTGAAATGGGAATGTTTCAGCTTCTCACTGTGTTGCCTTTTTTTTACTGAATGAGTTTTAGTTACAAATGCCTCCCAGGAAAGCACTGAGTTAATTTCCAAGCTGGACACTGCCAAATGAGGATTTTTTTGGTTCCCAAACTGGTTTTCTCCTAAGTTTTGCCTGAAAGTAATCATGGCTATGTAAAAAACCCCAAACATATGTTTTGCTAGGTTAACTTATTTCGATGCCTTGGGTTTCATTTAAAATCTAAATTCTGAATTTCTTGTACTGGATCATCTAGATTGAAGCCAAGGCCTAAAGCAGCAAACTCAGATTATTAAACTGAAAACTTAACAATATTTTCAACTTTCTAAAATACTACATGCTCCAAACCTAGAAATGCTGATGGGTCAGTCTTCAACACTGTCGGTAGCAACGTTACTGAAGGCAAGGCTTTCCTGGTGTGGTCTGTGTCCTGTAAACTGATTTTGGCTTCCTAATGATTCATGAGGCTTCTGCGTTATTCTTCATGGCTGTTTCTCTGCAGAGCTCAGAAAAAGAGGTTTTTTTAAAATACATAACTAGACTACTGCCTCCAACTAAGTGGGACAGTATTTCAGCTGAAGATGTTTCCCAGCTAGCAAATAAAGACTATTTTTTTTTAAGCTGTGCTGCCAGACAGCTCTGAATTATAGAGGCCCTACTGGTTTTGTGTATGGAAATAAGTTATACTAAACCAAGGGAGAGTCACTCAACAGAAGCAAAGATGGGGAGGTTTGTTTATGTGATTTGTAAATTCAGTAAAGCAGTGCAGTGTATTTATTAAACAGCTGGCAGAAGAATGAAGAGGGGCACTTGGATGATGCTGTCAGTGGGATCCTGTTGTTGGAATCCTCACGAACATGGAGCTTTGCCATGAATGCAGCATCTGTTTTGACCTGAGGGATCATTTGGAAAAGTCTTGTCTTTTGTGTTAATCCTAGAACAGAATCTGTCATTAATTGTGAAGAAACACATTCAGTGTGATTATGAAGAACTCAGGGAATAACAGCCTAAATCAGCTTCCTTCAGCTCTAAATGTGGATATTGAAGTGAGTAGAGGGAAATAAACACGTTAGGGAAAGCAGGATAAACCAAATTGGATTTGGGTGAGTATTACCTGGGTGCTCCTTACCCAACCTGCAGGGGAGCATCGAGGTTTGGAATGGGAGGTGGTGCCTCCTCTTGGATCAGTGGAGGAGGCTGGGAGAATGCAGATTTTTTGGGAACACCTTCACCACAGAGGGGTTTGACAGAGAAGCAGGTGGATAAGAGCCTGTCTGCTCAAGGATTTGTCGTTAACCATCCCTGCCTCTCTCAGACCAGTTAGACACAATTAAACACTGTAAATCAAACTGGGGTGGGGGCCATACTGAAATACTTGAACCTGGACCTCTTTAAATGCACGTGATTGAGGAAGGGGAGGAAGAGGTTTTGTCTCAGAGACCACTGGCAAGGTGATATTTCTGTCAGGAGCCAAAAGTCCTGCAGAAGCTGGGGTAACACTGCCTGCAGGCTGTGGAGGAACCTCTGGAAACTGAGTTTGACTGTGTAGTGATGTGGCTGTGGAGGATGTTCCCTGTGTCTCTGGGGTTACGTATCAATTTTGGAGGGTTTATGGACTGAATTAGACACAGGGTGTGACCCTTTCCTCCTCCTTTTCCTCCTCCATCGCTTTGTGCAGGCAACAAAGTGGAAATGGAAATAGAATTGTGGAAGAATCATGTTGGAGCATCACAGAGTCCTAAATTATTTCACTGCTGTGCTCTTCTAAATCATGTCGTGGAGATTCCAAATTCAAGGATTTACAGATTTTTCAGAGGCTGCAAAAGTCTTTTCACAAATTGGAAATGTCTCAAATGGATAGAAAGCTCAGGGTTTAGAAAGCTGGAGCAGTGATTTCTTGTTACTTTTACTATTAATCACCACGTGGTCTGAGTTATAATAAATCTTTGTGTGGGTACCAGGGCTGTGTGTTTGCAAAGTGGGAACAGAGCACATCCTAAACCCATTTTGCTGTGGAAATTAGCCAAGTTCCAAAATACTTCCAGGAAACACAAGAAATTAAGTTCAGAACTGTATTTGCAAAATAATATTATTATCTAGTACATTTTAAGACTACTTCATACCTTGACCTTGATTTACTTCTGCCTGTGACCAAAGTCTAAAAGGAAGGAATGAATATTTCCCTTAAATTATTGTGCAATTACTCCCACATTGCTCAATTTTAAAGGCTGGACTACTTAACTAATTCTTTTAATCTCCTGGTAGTTACCAGGCTTTTATAAACAAAACATACAGTCATTGCTAGAGCACAGCACCAAAAAGGGAGAAGGGCAGAAACAGGGAAAAGGGACTTTTGGCTTTTCCCTTTCTCTCTTATCCTACCTTGCTCTACTTCTCTTTCACTAAACTTCAAAAAAACCCAACTTACCTACAGGGGAGAGGAGGAGGAAAACGTCCTGTTGGTAAATATTTTTGAGGCAAAACTCCAGTTTCAGTGGAATATTTGTGTGAGTGAATTCTCAGAAGTGCCTTTTGCCTTCCTGTACTGTACTGGCTCGGATGCTACAGGACAATTCAGGACAATCCCTTCCCAAAGGGAGGGATCCCAGAGAAAGGCAGTGCTGCTTCCAGACGGGTGTCACGTTGCTTCTTAATTCATTGTGTCTGCTCAGAAGAGAAGCAGCTGTTTTGCAAAGTCCAGGCTACTGAAAATAAGCATAGAAACACGTAATTTATTAAGCATTAGCAGTGTTTTGTGCATGAATGTGTCTCCTATGCAGAATAGGCAAAAACCAAAGTATTTAACGTTATTGTTGCAGTCAAAAATCACTGAACTTTTAGGCCTTGTTCTTACAACAGGTCCTGCCATGTCAGATATGATCTACTTCATTACCAGAAGGTGTTTTAAATGTTTTCATCTCTTATTTTATGAATCACTGTGAAAATAAAGGCACATAGACATTTCAGGTTGGGGGTGGTTTTGGAAGGGGACTGACCCCAAGTTAAATTTAGGTGTACGAAATTCATGCAGTTGAAGTGCTACTCGTCAATTTAGAATGATTTAAAAGTCTATATTGTGGCACATGCCCCAAGTAGTACTTTAAATACAAGGAAAATTGAATGGTTTGAATTCTGATTGGGGAAAGAAAAGGGATTGTAACATATTTGATTTTAGACAGGTTATGTATTAGGTACAGCAGGGGGGAACAGTCTGGATCTATCAAGAGTAAAATCCTTTTGTTTACTTCCAGTAAATGCCATCCCTGTCACTCAGGTTTTCCATCATTTACCTGTTCAGTCTCCTGTTCGGTGTCATTTCATGAAAAACTACTTCTGTATAAATGAAAACAAATGTATATATTTTTTTCCATTGAATTTGTTTTGTTCTGGTGTAATATATTGTCCTTAGAACATCATGTAAAACTGAGAGACGAAGCAACTTACACATTATTTATAATGAGCAAAAAAAATGCATTAATGTATGATGCATACTTGTGTCTTTTGTTTTTTATCCAACATGAAAATCATAGAATAATTTGGGTTGGGAGGGACCTAAAGCCCATCCAGTTCTCCCCCCTGCCATGGGTGGGGGACACCTTCCACTGTCCCAGGTTGCTCCAAGCCCCATCCAACCTGGCCTGGGACATTCCAGGGATCCAGGGGCAGCTGCCAGCTCTTTTCCCATGGATGTTGTAAATACTTCAGGTAGTATCTGCAAATTTATCTAAGGCATACACACTAATAAAAAGGACTGTTTGACAGCTCTGAAAAGTAGTTTCTTCCATTATGAAAGTATGACATTTATTAAAGTGTAGAAAACTGACAGGTAGTGAACACACCTTGGCTTATTTTCAGCTGAAGTTGCATCCCTACTCTTCACCTTTGTGTGGGAAGTTTTGAGTGCTTGTTGCAAGCCTTTCACAGAATCATGGAATGGGAAAGGCTGGAGGGGACCACAGTGGGTTCCTGGTCCAGCCTCCCTGGTCAAGCACTGCTGTGTCCAGTTCTGGACCCCTCACAAGAAGACGCTGAGGGGCTGGAACATGTCCGGAGAAGGGAACGGAGCTGGGGAAGGGGCTGGAGCCCCAGGAGCGGCTGAGGGAGCTGGGAAAGGGGCTCAGCCTGGAGAAAAGGAGGCTCAGGGGGGACCTTGTGGCTCTGCACAACTCCCTGACAGGAGGGGGCAGCCGGGGGAGGGTCGGGCTCTGCTCCCACGGGACAGGACAAGAGGAAACGGCCTCAAGCTGAGCCAGGGGAGGTTTAGATTGGANTGGCAGCGGCCCGGGAGGTGGGATGCTGTCGCGGAAGAAGACGCGGACGGAGCTCTCCAAGCCGGGCGAGGTGCAGGGGAAGTACGTGAAGAAGGAGACGAGCCCGCTGCTGCGGAGTGAGTATCGGGGGGACCGGGCGACACCGGCGAGGGGCTCCGGGGGGCCCGGCCCGAGGCCTTTGTGTGCGGCCCG
>VZRS01014046.1:189459-209741 GCA_013398055.1 Ifrita kowaldi | reverse complement strand
AGGGTTATCAGGTGTTGGAAAGGGCTGCCCAGGGAGGTGGTGGAGTGCCCATCCCTGGTGTCCAGGGGAGGACCGGACGTGGCGCTCTGGGCTGGGTGACGAGGAGGGGATCGGTCACAGGTTGGAATCGATGGTCTGGGAGGGCTTTTCCAACCTAAACGATTCGGTGGTGCTGTCACTGTGATTCTGTCCCTCTGTTATTCCCGGAGTACTGTCATTCCGGGATTCCTGGCACTCCGGGATTGCTGTTATTCGGGGACTNCGGCCTTGGCGGAGTGAGGGGTGTGAGGGGGCGTTATCCCTGTGGGTCTATGTGGGGGTTATTTCTCCCTGCAAATGTGTGTTTAATCCTCTTGTGCGCCCTGGGAGATGACGGAGGGAAGTTAAAACTGAAAGGAAGCCCGACTTTCAAAGCGAGCTCTGCACGCGTTGAGCCGCCGGGTGCTCAGCGTACCCAGACTTGGTGGGTTTTTTTATTTTCTCGGTCCTCGGTTCCTCAGTTTTAGCAAGCCGGGGTTCGGACAGTCTCCAGGCATTGTTTTCACATGAACCGAAGTGGTCGCAAGGTCAGGTTGGATGGGGCTTGGAGCAACCTGGGATGGTGGAAGGTGTCCCTGTGGCACGGCTTGGAGCTGGGTGAGCTTCGGGGCACCGCTCCAAACCAAAGCAATCTGCGATTCCGTGACCCCGCGCTGTTCCCAGAATGGAGTGGTTGTATTCCCGGTCTGGGCACTGCGGAATGAGATAACTGTCCCGCCAGGCAGTTGCATAAAATCCCTGCGGAAGCAAACGCTCCAGGTCCTATCCATGACTCAACCTGGTGAGGTCACCTGGGATGCACGGATCTTCCCGTGGCTTTGATGCCACAGCCCTGTGCTCCTAGGGCTGGACACAACAGCACAAATTCACACTGAAAGTGCACTTAGGTTTGGTTTTGTTGGTCTTTGAAGACAACCCCTGGCTGAAATGGGTTTGTTTACACAATAAAAAAATAAATAAATTTATTGCCGACACCTTCTGGGGTGCACCAGATTTTAACCATAAGTTGTAAGAGTTTATTAATGAAGAGTAATTAATAATAGGCATAACCTCATTCTAAATGAAAGTTATCATTTGTATTGACGTACCTGGCAGGAAACTACTTACTTATATCGTGTTGAAAGTAAAAGTAGGGAGAGGAGGAATGTTTCACTTACTGAAGGAAGGCAGTGAAATTGTAAAGGAGAAAGTGAAATATCTCCATGATAGTTGGAGAATTTAACGTCTGTGGAATGACAGCATTTTTCTGGCTGAACTTCGTGACTCTGGGATTAGGGGGGCAGTGTGAATTCTGTTTCTATCCTGAATTCCTGTGGGCATTAACATCTTGTCATTCCCGGTTTGTAAGGACAATGTTCCCAATGAAGCAGTAGCCAGGATATTTGGATTTTCTTGACCCTTCTCATAGAGAGATACGAACCCTGACTGATGTAGCCACAGCACAGTGTGGGTGGTTTGGGGTTTTTTTCACTTGTGTGGTTTTTTTGATGGGTTTGGGGTTGGTTTGTTTGTTGTAGCTGCAGTTTTGCTGGGAGAACTGCTCTGTCCTGGCACCAGTCTGCTGCTGGTGTGGGGTGCACTGGTTTCTGCTGCACCAGGACGCTCTGCAGCACTACCATCACATTTACGTAGGCATTAGAGGTGCCTTAAGTGTGTTCTGCACATGAATTCCTCAGTTTCAGGGTGTAAATCACCGTGGCTGGTCAGGTACTGTATAGGCAGAGTTCTTACTTCTCCTCCATGCTCTCTGTCAGATCTGATGCCTTCATTTATCCGTCACGGTCCGACCATTCCAAGACGAACTGATATCTGCCCTCCCGACTCCACATCCTCTGCCTACGCCCCGGGGGGAGATGGAATTGTTTCCAGGAACCAGAGCTTCCTCCGAACTCCGGTGCAGAGGCCGCCTCACGAAATAATGAGGCGAGAAAGCAACAGACTGTCTGCACCTTCCTACCTTGCCAGGAGTTTGGCTGAGGTCCCGAGGGAATACGGCTCCTCCTCGCAGTCCTTCCTCTCCGAAGCCAGTCCCGGGCTGGAGAACGGCGACGCCGGAGCCCGGGGCTATTACTACGATCATTTCTACGACGCCCAGAGGAGACGTCAGCTGAACGACCGCCTGCACGAGGACTACAGGTATTATGAACACAACAGTGATCTTTTCCAGAGGATGTCCCAGAATCATGGGAGGCACACTTCAGGTAAGGAGTCGTTGTTGCTTTTGTTAAAAATACGGTTTTGGTGAGAGTTGGGGTGCAGAGGTGTGTCCGGATGGTGGGGATCCTGTTTGAGGTGTGTAGGACAGAGCTGCTTTTTCATGGCGTTTCTGGCATCTAAGTAATTAGAATTGAGAGTTTGATCACACATACCCAGAAAGGAAAAACAGACTTAAATCAGGATTATTTTATTAAGTAAACGGAGTAAGGTCAAGCAAGTTTTGGGTTTTTTGATGCCAGGCATATGTACATCTCCTCTACACAGCAGTTGCTGGTTAGCAAGGAATTTTATTCATTGAGGGACATCTCCTATTTTCATGCTGTAGAGAATAACAAACAGCTCTAAATTATATTGCAGCATTATTATTATTGTTATTATCATTAAATTTTAACTATGATCTTATTATTTAATTTCATTGTTTGAATTTGACCTCAATAATTAAAATAATTTCCTATAAATAGTCAAAGGGAGGAATGACTGCTTTGTGTAATTAGCAAATTGGCATCTAATTAGTGCTGAAATTGACTTCCCAGTCCTTGCCTCCTTTCTTTTAGCTTTTAAAATTGTTTGTAAATATGCCTCTTCCCCCCTTACTTTCACTGCAACTTGCCTTTGTTTTCTAAAACAAAACAGCATAAGAAAGAAGAATCCATTAAATACTACTTTTCTGAAATACTTAATTCTGTATTTGATATTACAAAAGTTGTGCCCAAGGAGGAGTTTGACACAAACATTTCAAACCTGTAAATAATGTACCTTCAATATGAAATTTGTTGTCACTTACAATCTGTAAACAAGATAGTAATTAGTGTCTAATAAAATAAACCTCCTGTCTAGGAAAATAAATCTGCTGGGAAGAACATCAACTTTAAATGCTGCTGACCTCGTGTGTGGGGTTAGAACCTGTCAGTGCTTTTGTTTTCTTCAGCACAGAAACACTTCCATGAAAAATGGAAACGCCAGCCAGGAAATTCTGAAGTACTGGGGTTTAAGGCCTGCTACTTCAATCCTCCTTTATTTTGCTAAATGTGATCTGCCTGGATTTTGTGGGCAAACCCTCCACCTCTGCCAGTTGATGCTCATCCGACAGTCATTAAACATTTACCTGGTCCAGGTAACAAGCACCTGGTAGTGTGTGCTGGGATATTTTAGGGAGGAGAGGCAGGAGGGGAGGATTTCACAAACCAAGTCATACATTTAACCTTCAAAATTAGCACAGTAGCTGTGTCTGCTGAGATTTCCAGAAATGTTTGGAAGTGGAGGTTAATATATCAAATTTTTAAAAGAAGGGCTCCACAGCCATATTTTTCTCAATTGTAGCAACATCTTCTTTCTAAATAGATTTTTTTTCCTGCTGTTTGTTGACCTGTGCCCTCTTAGCCCTGGAAATCATAGAGGAGCTGCTCCTGTTTGCTTGGTTTTGTCATTCACTCTCATACTTCAACATTTAATAGTTTGAACAAATTCTACACAGGTTTTGTGATGAGTGAGTATTTAATCTCATGCACTTGTAGGGAGAGACAAAGGTGAGCCTTTCAATTGCCAGTGTTTTCCCTTTCCTCAGTTTTTTTCATCTCCATATGAACTCTTAATGTCCTCTTTTCCTTTTTCTTAAAGAATTATGTGGCCCAAAGTAAGAAAATCTTAGGTTTTGTTACTTCCTTCATCTCACCATTAAGCTTCTTTTTGTTTGAACCTTCCATTGCCTTCAGACCTTCCGTGTTTTCCGTGAGTTACCCAAATCTCTCTGTAATTCCTTGTTTCTTTTTCTTGCATTTCCAGAATACTGAGCCTGTTGCTTTCTCTGTCTTTGTCTAAATTACTTTTTCTTTACACATCCCATTGTTGTTTCTCTTCATTGAGATAAATGATGGCAAAATTTCCTAATGCCTGCAGTTCCAAATGAAAAGTCTATTTATTAGCTGGAGTTTGTAAATGCTTTCTCCCTTTCCCTCCCCTCTCACCCTCCCCTTAAAGGTCCCCGTGGTCAGTTCTGGTGTGGTTTGGGTGGATTCCCAAGGAAATGTTGCCTTGTGAACACAAGGTGTTCTTGCTTTGGTGATATTTCATGGTAGTCACACTGAGATGATTTTTGGGTAGCTGCAGTCTGGAAGTGAAGAGGTGCCTGTGAATTTCAGCTTTCATTCAAAATCAAGATTCTCCTCTTTGTAATTTGGAGAGAAGTTGAAAACATGTTCTTACCGAGATCTTCAAAGTGCTCAGCCCAGTCTTTAGGGGAGCCCTGTGGTTTTTCAGCAGTTGATGTTTTAGCAGTGCCATGTCCTTCCATTGGCATTTCTCCTTGAAGTCATGTTTCCTCTCTCATTGTGATTCACTTCTGCCATGTCCTCCTTTCCATATTTTCATTAAATTTGTTTCTAATAAGCAATTCAATGCTGCTGATTTTCCTGACCAGTGTTTTCAGTTGAGATACCTCCTAATTTTGTATGTTTAGCTACCTCTGTGGCATTTCTTAAATTTTTAATTTTTTCTTTTTTTTTTATTAGTGTCCTTTTCAAACTTTTAATTCTAAGAGACTTTACCTGTCTTTCCTCGCCATCTCTTTCCTCTCTTCTAGGTTAAAGTTTTGGGGAGGTCTGTGGTTGAAGTTATACCTACAATGTAGATTGGAACTAACTTGTAACCAAGACCTCAGAGTTATTTGTACCTGTGTGAGCGGTAAGCTGAAACATTCTTCTGTGTCTATGAAAATTGCTGAGCTTGAAATCACGCTGTAAAGGCACTTTCTGGTGGTGGATTGTGATGAGTTCACTGGGATGTCACAGGAGAAAAACAATTAACAGAGAATCCAGTGTGCTTTTGGTTCATCTGTTAAGTTGTACCACTTAAAAATTGCAAACTTGTTTAATATAAGAGCAAAAGAGATACAAATGATGACATGAAACTCATTTAGAGCTGAAATAGCACTATTTTTATTTTTCTGTGTGTACACTTCTCTCATTTTTAAACAAATGGCAGTTCCTGCCCTGTTCTTCTTTTGTGCTGATTTTGCAGTAATTTTGCAGCATAATTCTTGAAGCTTTCAGAGTTCTTCCTGTCATTTCCTATTTGTGAATTTGTGCTTGCTTGGAACGCCCCATTCCCACCAACAAAAGAGGTGCTTGTTCTCAGGAAGTTCCTTCAGATGCCTTGGAGTGGGTTAGGAAGGCCTGGGACCTGCAGACCTGTCTAAACAGGACACTTATTGGAACTTTGTGTTACTTTATTATTACTTGCACCTTTAAAGTTAAACAATTTGTTCATCTTCTCTTCCTGCTCTTCACCCTGCTCTGATGAGGGGAAGGGAGAGGATTTTGGCATGCTGAAAAAAGGCTCTCAAGACAATTGGGCTAATTAAAGACAAATATTGTTTTGTCAGATTTGCTCTCCAACAGTTGGAAATTTGGGTGAAGCCACTTGTGGGGAGTTCCTGGGCTCTGAAGTTTCTCTGCCAACATCAGGGCATTTTCTACCCCAGTGAGACTTTCTCCTGTGGTTTTGCTCTTTCCCCTTTATGCTGGTGATGGGATTTCTCTGCTGTCCTTCCTACCTGACAGACTGAAGAACTGCCCTTAGCTGGCCTGGAAATCTTTGCTCCAAAGGGCTTGGACTTCTTTCCAGGCAGGGTGCCCTCAGAATAAACCCCTTTTACTGAGCTGGGAAAGCACTGACATCACTTCCAGTTCCTTTGTTCCTTCCCAAAGGAACAAACCAAACACAACTTCCTTGAGTGAAGAACACACTACGGATTGTTCACACTTGTGGCTTTATTAGCTTAAATTACATTTTTAAGAGAAGGAACTGCTTGCATTGATAAAGTGCACTGCAACGTGGTGCTCAAAGGTGATTCATTCAAGATCTTAAGTTGAAGATTTTAGAAATGGAAGGACAATTAAAGCCTCAAATAATTTCAGTATTGATGTTCCTTAAAAGCAACAGCTGAACCAAAAAAATCCCATTATATATATTATATTGTATTGTATTGTATTGTATTATATTATATTATATTATATTATATTATATTATATTATATTATATTATATTATATTATATTATATCATTATAAACAGAATTACCAAATGAGGCTGGACAACCTCGAAAGACACATTTTGAAAAGGTTTACAAGTGCATAAATTTAAATTAACTGTTGACCATCCTTGAGGTTTGATAGTGCCACTCCAGAGAGGGCTCATCCTTAAGCAGAGGAAAGAAGATATTTGGAAAAAGTGGGTAATTTAAGCAATTCTGTTCCTTGGGAAAGCAGGAAGAATGAGGATTTCTGTCTTGTTACAGCTAGAAGAGTGTGTGAGCAAGGAAACCCTAAGAGTTAGAATGAACTTGTTCAGTTTATCTTGTGGTAGGGATCATATCCTCCATGCCAGGAAAACCCCAGTTTTTACACTAGATGTTTGTATAAAAACTGTTCAGCTTTTATATTTGGGATACATAAATCTGGTGCCAGCCCCTAATCCAGGGAGTATCCCTGGTGCTTGCAGGAAAATCCTGTGTGGAGCTTTGGGCTGCTGTGGAAATGCTTTAGGGCTCAGACTTTACCTGGAATTTAAACACAGAAGGTGTCATTCCTGGCAATTTGCCATGGAAAAGGCAGTGTTCACAGTCCATGGATTTAGGCTGTCTTGGAACTTTCTTCTTTGGGTTATACTTTGGAAAAGGTCACATAGGAATTCACTCTTCCAAGTGTTGTTTGGTCTTACTGTTGATACTTACAGATATATATATATAAAAAAAAGTTAATTTTCCTCTTCTCTTACTGTTCAAAACTATAGGAGGAGCTTTTTCTCTTATGTGTGTATCCATTCTCCCACAAAGGAACAGCTGAGGTTTATCAGGAAAACCAACAGATAATCTCTTTTGATCTCTAAAAAAGAATTTCATATGAGAAAATGTCTAAATTGCACTAATTGTTGATTTTCATGCCACAGTGGGTTGAAGGCTTTATGGCCCTATCAGTATCAACATCTTAAAACTTCCAGCACAGAGAATATTCCAATATAATCTGTGATTTCAGGGAAAAATGATAGTTAAACCATCAGTTTATAAGTCTGGCCTTTGATTTCACGTTCATGGAACACTGTTCAAAACTGGTAATTTCTGCATCTGTATAAATTTATTTTAATAGTTCTGCTATTAGAATGGCTCTGCTGCTTCAAATATGAAATCAAAATGGCAAAAGGAATGGATAAAATATTTATGGCCTGGTGTTATTTTCGTTCTTTGCATCTTGGAAATTAAAAATAAGCTGGCTTTGGGTGAATCCATGTATCAGGAGAACTGCTGGTGCAGAGGATG
Source organism: Ifrita kowaldi (assembly GCA_013398055.1). Taxonomy (NCBI): domain Eukaryota; kingdom Metazoa; phylum Chordata; class Aves; order Passeriformes; family Cinclosomatidae; genus Ifrita; species Ifrita kowaldi. Next base: position 202,175 of record VZRS01014046.1, on the reverse strand, counting down.
GCACCTCTTCCAAATGTTGGGAAGCATTAACCTTTACCCCAAGGAGTAAATAGAAATATCTATGGATTTGAGGCCAGAATTTCAGGAGGAGGAACTGTAAGAAAAGTACAGGGATGTGCAGGTTTTAACAGTAAACAGAAAAATATGGATTTTTTTCCACCTCAGTTTGTGTTCAGATCTCCTGGCAGTGTTGATTTAACAGTCACTATTTACACATCCATGAAATTACAGCCCAGAGGTTCAGTTAATTGGGGAAAATCCTGGATTTGTTTATCCCAATCACAGCATTTTCAAGAAGCTGAAACATTTGTATTTTGTCAGTGGCATGAAAACCAAACCAGTGACTCCACTGTAGCGAGGGGCTGAACCAGCTTCCCTGTCCCAGTCCTTCCAGAGGTCAGGAAGCCTCCAGGATGTTTCTTTTCTCTGGAATTAAGGTCTAAATTGCTTAATCCTAATTAAAGATGGACACAGCCATCAGCTTCCCTTGATAATGCTGACAAATAGGTAAGTACTGAAACAAGAGGAAATCCTTTAAGGCCAAACAGCTCAGAACATGGCAATGCTGGAAAAAGATTTATGGATGAGCATAAAGTTTCAAAGAAACTCAGGAGGATGTTTTTGAGGGGGTTTTAATTTATTTTTTATTTATCCAGTTGTTTTGGAGCCTTCCTGTAACTTTATTTTCAATTATTGTTATATTTTGTTAGGAAATAGCTCATCCAGGTTTCAGGCTGTCATTTTAGATGACAGAGACTCTGCCTTTCCCTTCTTTCAAAAAATAACCACACAAAAATGTTATTCCTGAAAAAAAAGAAGGAGGGGGTGTATTCCTGTCAGTAAATGTGGGGGGGGTGGGGGTGATTTCTGACTTCTAAAAAAGTGGGAAAAGTGACTCCCAAATCCCTTCTGCTGGCTGTGGGAAATAGTAACACACAAACTCTGGTGATAATGGGTTTGAATAGATGCATTTGGTTGTGGGATGAAAAGATAATTGGAATTTTCTTTAAAACCAGACAGTGTTTAACTGTAGAAGTGTGAGTGACTGGAGGGAAGTACTTGAAATGAATTTTAAAAGAGAGTTGAATTTAGCCCAGCACATCCAGGACATAGCGAATTCCCAGGGATGGAAAGAAACCTGCACAGTTCTTGATTATGTCACTTGATTTTTGTGGTTGGGTGTCCTGGGGGTGGTTTTTATATGAGTTTTCTGTACTTGCTCATCTGGCTTTTATTTCACCCAGCTTCCCAAGTATCCCTAGGAAGGGATGGGAAAGGAGCTGTTTCTGTAGTCATCTCTCACCATCCAGCTGCTAATTTGTAAAACCTCTCTGTGTGTTACAAAAAAGTTACATATTTCAAAGTGCTAGTGAGCAATCTCTTAAATTTAGTGATAGGTAAATCCCAAATGTGCTCTGTTTCCAGGGAAAAGGTGGGAATTTCATCACCTACTGATTCCTGTCAGCTCTTGTACCCCCAACCCTGCTTGTCTCTCCTCTCTTGTTTTACCTCGTCCTGTTGCTGTTCTTGACTGGTTCACCTGAAAAGCTTTGTTGGGACTCAGTGATTTTTCTGCATGGATTTCATTTCTGACTTTAACTAGAAAAAGAGCTGTGGGGGGTTTTTTTGTTGATAAATGAAGCAGTTGTAATAATTTATTAACAGAAATTAAAATTTCTGTAAATCTTTAACTAACCACTGATCTCCCTTCGTTTTAGGCATCGGGAGAGTTGCTGCTACATCTTTAGGAAACTTAACAAATCATAGTTCTGAAGATTTACCTCTTCCTCCTGGCTGGTCAGTGGACTGGACTATCCGAGGAAGGAAATACTACATAGATCACAACACGAACACAACCCACTGGAGCCACCCTCTGGAGCGGGAGGGGCTCCCGCCGGGCTGGGAGCGCGTGGAGTCCGCGGAATTCGGGGTCTACTATGTGGATCACATCAACAAAAGGGCTCAGTACAAACACCCCTGTGCTCCCAGGTGAGCCTCCCACCTTCCCTCTCTGCCTGGCTTGCTTTGTCCACTTAGGAAAGTGGAGCTGGGTTTGGATCAACTACAAAAAATCCTCATTTTCAGCTTTGCCGGTTCTCAGTAAGGTTTTTAGAAGAAGTTGGGGTTTTGTCTCATGTTTCTGAAGTTTAGAAGCAGGATATTGCTCCTAAATCTAACAACGCAGCTCTTCAGCTGTCAGTAAAACAGCAAAGTTGCTGAGAACAGAATTGAAATGTAAACTGAAAGGAAGCTTGATCTGATATTCCTGGAGATGCTCTGAACATCTGAACCACGAATTAAATCTTGTCTGGAATTAAAATGGATATTTTAGCTACTTGTAATTTCAAGGTAAAATAAAATTAATACGCACCAAATCCAATATTAATTGTTAATACACGCCAAATCTAACAGTTAATTGTTAATATTTAATTAACAGTTAATTTCTCCTGCTCAGTCTATTCTGCTGATACCCAGGAAGAGAAAGTTCTTCAACTTGCAGCACAAAAGATAAATACATGGGGATATCTTTATATGGAATAACTGAGCAGCTGCTGCCTTAATACATTAAATGGTGGATTATATGACTCAATACTTTTTAAGAGCAGCACCAGTGCTTTGCTGTGCTCTGGTGAGTGGGGCTGAGGTGAATTTTCCCAAAACAGCAGCAGCAGGTTGCTCAGTGCAGGCCTGCTGAGGCAACACCCCACGTGTGGGGTTGCACCAGCAGCCTCTGCACTGATTACTGTCAGTAGAATGTGAATCACTCCGTGATTGCAGTGCAGGTGACCCTTTCCCTGTCCCTTGCAGCGTTCCCCGTTACGATCAGCCGCCCCCCGTGTCCTACCAGCCGCAGCCCGCGGAGAGGAGCCAACCCCTGCTGGTCCCTGCCAACCCCTACCACAGCGCCGAGATCCCCGACTGGCTGCAGGTCTATGCCAGGGCTCCTGTCAAGTGAGATTCTGCCTTTTTTTCTTCTGCGTTTCACACTGAAAAGGAAAAAAATTTGAATTTCCACCGCTGCCAGTGGAGCTTGTGCGGTACCTGGTTTTTAGCTGCGTCAGGGCTGAGGTTGACAGCGTGAGGGAGTTGTATCAAATGTTTATCCCATTAATTTGCTTTGTTTCAGGCATTACTTGAAGTGATCGCTTCTTGCAGCTCACACAACTTGCAGAAAGCTCTGTCAGAGAGTGAAGGATGTGTTTTGCTTTCAGAGTGTTTACAAGAGCAGTACCACGTGCTCAGAAAATATGTGAAACATTTTTAGGGTGTAACTTCCTCATGTCTCTTTTATTTCTTTTTAAACAGCACAGCTTTTCCTTCACCTTTAAGAATTTTAAATCACAGAATCATGAAATGGTTTGGGTTGGAAGTTAAAAACCATCCCATTCCACCCCCTGCCATGGGCAGGAACACCTCCCACTATCCCAGGGTGCTTCAAGCCCCATCCAACCTGGCCTGGAACATTCCAGGGATCCAGGGGCAGCCACAGCTTCTCTGGGCACCCTGTGCCAGGGCCTCCCCACCCTCACAGGGAACAATTTCTTCCCAATATCCAACCTAAATTTACCTTTCTCCAGCTTAAAGCTGTTCTCTCCTTCCCTCCATCCCTGGTCCAAAGTCCATTTCCAGCTCCCTTGGAGCCCCTTTAGGCCCTGGAAGGCCAAATACAGGCTGACATCTAAATTTGTATTTCTATATTTCTGTTCAAGAAACTGAATTAAAAATAAGTGGTAATAAAAAGTCATTTTGTCAAAGAAACTGCTACAGGAACAGGGAGTTTCCTCCAAAAAAAAGGTTTGAGTCAGCATAAAGAAATGAGATTTTCTAATGGGTGCAGCTCTGCAGACCAGTAACACTGAATAGAAAGCAATAAAAACCCCAAATTTAATAATTTTAAATCATAATATGGAGGAGAATATGGTGAAACTCAGTTTTACGGCAGCGAGGCCAGTCTGGAATTGCAGATTCAAGCTGAGATGTTCAGTGACTCCCACTAAAAAAAATTCCCTTTTTTTATTACCTGCTTCTAGTAACTACAATTTGAATGAGTTTTATTACTTCTTGTGACTGCTGGGTTTGCCAGCAGCCCATAAAGATTTAAATTCCCCTAAAATCCCCCAGTGCACTGAGGCTCCACACTTAGTTCCTGTAGCCTGTAGGATTTGTTCCCTAGAAATACTTCCAGGTTTTTGGCTGCAGCTGCATTTTTTGATTTAGCTCTTTGGCACATCCAGACAATGTAATTTTAAATAGTTCAGCCTGTGTTGTGTGGATTCTTTTGGATATTTGTCTTGAAACTTGAGAAACAAATAGCAGACAAATGAAACAATTTATCAGGGATTGCTTTCTATCAAGCAGGCTGAGACAAGCTGAGGCTTGCATTAAATATCTATTGTAGATTATTGCTGCTAATTAACCAAGAGGGGTTAATTGGAGAGGTTAAGCAGCCAAGAACACTCGTTACAGCTGGATTGGGAACAGTTGGTTGGGAGGGAAGGCTGGCACTGTCCCATCCTCTGGGAGGTACCTGCTGAGCTGCTGAAAGAATTCATTTTTCTGTGTCACACTGATTTGAACAGATGGTTTACAGTAAATGTTCCAGGTGTGCTGTGAATGGAATTGCTGTTCAGTGCTTCCAAAATGCATTCCCATAGAATCCCAGAAGGGTTTGGGTTGGAAGGGACCTTAAAGCCCATCCCACCCCTGCCATGGGCAGGGACACCTTCCACTATCCCAGGCTGCTCCAAGCCCTGTCCAACCGGGCCTTGGACACTGCCAGGGATCCAGGGGCAGCCACAGCTTCTCTGGGCACCCTGTGCCAGGGCCTCCCCACCCTCCCAGCCAGGAATTCCTTCCCAATATCCCATCCATCCCTGCCCTCTGGCAGTGGGAAGCCATTCCCTGTGTCCTGTCCCTCCAGCCCTTGTCCCCAGTCCCTCTCCAGCTCTCCTGGAGCCCCTTCAGGCCCTGGCAGGGGCTCTGAGCTCTCCCTGGATCCTTCTCTTCTCCAGGTGAACACCCCCAGCTCTCCCAGGCCGTGTTTTCCTGTGTTGGTTTATTGTGGTCAGTTAAGGGGCTCTCCTGTATTCCTGGAGATTTTTGGTGTGTTAGGTGGGACCGTGCTGTTCCCTGTGATGTTTCTCCTGCTCACTTCCAGCCACAACTCCTGGATTTTGTGTCAATCCCATAAACCGGGCTAATTCCGATTTTTGCTCAGGAACCAGCCTGGAGAATCCCTGTGCTCTCCCCGCAGGTACGACCACATCCTGAAGTGGGAGCTGTTCCAGCTGGCCGACCTGGACACGTACCAGGGGATGCTGAAGCTGCTGTTCATGAAGGAGCTGGAGCGCATCGTGAAGCTGTACGAGGCCTACAGGCAGGCGCTGCTCAGCGAGCTGGAGCACCGGCAGCAGCGGCAGCAGTGGTACGCGCAGCAGCACAGCGCCAACTACTGAGCTCCAGCCAGCCCTGCCACCTTCTTCTCACACTCACCAACAAACTCTCAAAGGAAAAGTGCTTTTGTTGAAAAGGCAGCTTATTTTTGTTGACGTTGCACCTTTGTTATTATCCTCTTGAGTATTTTTCTACATGTATTATGTGTTGTTTATAAAAGTGGAAATTGTTTGTTAATCTTTTTTCCGTACCAGGAGTAGTTTGTTATCCTGAGAAACCAGCAGTTTGATCGGTCCCCTGATCCTTGATCTCTTTCCTCCCAGCCAGCTGCAGTATTAAAAGCTGGCTATGTATTTTTTAAGGGCAATAGATGCAACTGTCGTGTCCTGGCTTCCAAACATTGTCCAAATCCAGATGCCTCGTTCAGGGTATTTCCCTCGGGATTTGGGATCCCTCTCCTGAGAGAGCTCTGCTCTTTGTTTACAGCTTTAATGTACAGAACACCAACCCTGGGCCTGTTCAGTCCCACCAGGAGCTGATTTCACCCTTCGGATCCGAGCGCTTCACTGAAGTGAAGCCTGAGTTGCCTTATTTTTTACTTTAGCTCATTAGTACTCCAGATTTACTCCTCATTTTCACACAGATTACTCAGAGGGGGAACACTTGTACCTTCCTAAAGACCAAGATCTCTAAGCAGAGTGCATTTCCCAAAATCTGACCCGCTCCAGTGGAAAGGCAATAGCATTGTCTGACTCACTGTGCCACCCCACGGGGAAAATCAGGAATGTAACAGCAATTACTGTTTTTTAATGAGCTTTTGTCTTAAAGCTCCTCACTTGGGGAAAATTTTTAATTGTCCAGTTACCCTCTCCAATAATTTCATTTGGTTCATTAATTGTCCTGATATGTTATTTATGGGTTCTTTTCAGTGCAATAAACACTGCAGACAAAAAAAGTACATTTCTTGTAAATCCTATTAATTCAATAAAAATCTTTTTGTTCCTTGAACGAAGGGTTGTGTGACTGAGTTTGTGGCCTCTTAAAACATCAAATAAACCGTTCTTACAAGCAGTAAAAGCCACACGGGCTTGAGATGATCAAAGCTCGTGGTGGCACCGAGCTCTGGGTCTGTCAGTGGGTGAATTACCCTCTAAACACCAACTCTGAAATCCCAGACCAAACCAAAAATGTAAAAAACCCCAGAGGAGAAGCTCTTGCCTGGCAAGTAAATAACTTTTCCCTGGAGAACCAACTTCTTAGGAACCAAAAGCAAACTTTAATAGTCCTGACAATAAAAGAATAGAACTGTACCACACGTCCTATGCACTATCATGGATAAATATGTACAGAAATACAGTGAAACTTCCTCCAACACAGCTACAAAGTGACACTTTGTGCAGACAAACAAACGGCCGCGTTCCTCACAGCACCGTTAACAGACCATAGCAGAAGTGCCCTTACAGTGTCTGATAAAGCAAGTTAATACATTTTAATTATGTTTATGTAATTAAACAGTTAAACGAAGGAGAAAACCGTGGTTACATGTTATAACTTGTTCAAGTACCTGAAATAAATTGGCTTTTGGATAAGCTTCGGCCATTTTAGTTGCGGTATCACGTAAATTATCGTTTCCTCAGTGGTGACTAATTAAGAAGGGGGAAATAAGGCTTCATAAACGAGCTGGGAGTCGCTGGCTATGACAAACCAAAGCTCTGGGCTGCGGCAGTGCCGTATGTACACAGGGACAGGACACATCCATGCTGGCCCTGCCCCGGCGGGGCCGCTCCCCCTGCTCCCGGCGGGATCGGGGACGGACACGGGGTGAGGGTGTCGATCCGAGGAGGAGACGTCCGTGCCTCGGCCATGCATGGCTGGGAACAGGCCGGGACTGCGCCCTCCGGGGTTATCCCTTACACCTTCTTCCTGTCGGCGCCGTCGGCGGGCTCGGCTCGCTGCGCGGGGAAGGCGTGGTGGTACAGGTGTCTGTGGGTGGCGGCCGCGCTGTACAGCTTGTACAAGGCCTGGGGAGAGACACACCGTCACTGGCCAGCCCCTTCCCACTCCCAGGGAGTCCCAAACCCAGGGAATCCCAATCCCAGAGAAACCCGATACCAGAGAATCCTGATCCATCCCAGCCCACCGCGGCCTCTGCGTGGTCTGTGCACCAGCGCCGTTGGGTCAAGCGTCCAACACACAAAGGGCTCCAGCTCACAGATTTAGGAGCTGAGGGAACGGCTGGAGCTAGGCCAGGGAGGGTTTAGGTTGAATTTCAGGGAAAGTTCTTCCCCCAGAGGGTGCTGGGCACTGCCCAGGCTCCCCAGGGAATGGGCACGGCCCCGAGGCTGCCAGAGCTCCAGGAGTGTTTGGACACCAGAGATGCCCAGGGTGGGATTGTTGGGGTGTCTGGGCAGGGCCAGGAGCTGCCCTGGATGCTCCCTGTGGGTCCCTTCCAGCTCAGGGTATTCTGTGACTCTACAATTCCAATTTTTCAAACACCTCATGCCCTCAGAGCTGTATTAAATCCATTATTCGGACTATGAGTGAGGGATTTGGGGGTTGTTTTTCACTTCCTGTTTCACGCACAGTTTCAATTCCTGCAGCCTCAGCATTTGCTTTCCCCCCTTCAGGCAGCTCCATAACTGCGTCACCCCGAGGGCTCAGGGTGTGACGGGTCATTGTCCCCATCATTTTTCTGCAGATGATGTGGATTTTTTCCTTCTGAATTTACCATTCTCCGTTTGTCCTGGAGCGAGGCCAGGCTCAGAACAGGCGGGAGCGCCTGCGGGGCTGCCCCGGAGCTGCGCTTCCCACATGGAGCCGATGGCACAGCACCCACAGGGCTGGGACCGGGCTCTGATCCCATGGGGGTGACGGGTGAGTAACACCCCCATGTCCCTCCCTGCCTGTTCCCCACCTTCATCCCAGAGCAAATGGCACAGGGGCTGCCAGGACATGGCTCTGGCTGCAGAGGATTTGGTGCGACCATCACGGCTCCCACATTCCCATTTCAAATGAACTTGTCGCTGGGGGAGGAAAAAACCAACCCAAATCCCACCAGTTCCTGCTGGGGACCGCTGGCAAGCCAGGATTAGCTCTGGAAAGGGTGGGAAGAGGCACCTGACCAGCAGGAACCCACACACTGACAGGGTGACGAGTTCCTTGTGTGCTCAGGGAGTGAATGAAGCAGGAGAGGCTGAAAGGGCAGCGAGGAGGAGGAGGAGGAGGGTGAGGGCTGAGACGCCTCCAGAGGTGTCCAACAGGATGCTGATCACACCCCAAATGAGCCTTTGGGAATGGAAGTGGCATTTTGGGATTGTTTGGGAACACAGCAGACTGGTGGAGGAGACGTCACTCAGCTTCTCTGCTTGTCTTCCTTGAAAATTCACCTTCCAGCCCCACCTAAGCGACCTTGCAGCATTTTGTGCTGTTTTAGAGGGTTTTGTGATGCCAAACCAGTCCCACAGCGCCCATTTTCACTTGACAGGGTTTGTTCAACACCTCATCCACAGCAAATCCCGTGTTCTGCCTCTTGCTGGGGTTGGGAGCCCTGGGGTCCCACAGGGCTGCCCTGGCTGCTGGGAGGGATGAGGGGTGGCAGGGTTTTAACAGCTGGAATTTCTTCTAAAGGAACTCCCCACAGAACCCAGTGGCTCAGGAGGTGGCACTGCCACGGGAAAACATGGAAATGTCTCGTGCCACACCTCAGCCAGGCTGGGGAAGCCCTTGGACACGGAGCTGGAACAACGTCCATGTGCAGGAAGGTTGTCTCCTGTTTTTGGTTTAGTCAGATCCTGGTGAGACTTTGCCCAAGGAACATTCCAGGAGCTCACACTGGGATCCTGCAGTGCTGGGCAGGAGGAGACAAGGAGCTGCTGGGGCTGTGATCATAAATCAGAATCCCAGAATGGTTTGGGTTGGAAGGGACCTCTAAATACCATCTAGCTCCAATCTCCCTGCCATGGGCAGGGACATGTTTGGCTACCCCAGGCTGCTCCAAGTCCTGTCCAGCCTGGCCTTGGACACTTCCAGGGATCCAGGGACAGCCACAGCTTCTCTGGGCACCCTGTGCCAGGGCCTCCCCACCCTCACAGCCAAGAACTCCTTCCCAATATCCCATCTATCCCTGCTCTCTGGCAGTAGGAAGCCATTCCCTCTTGTCTCCAGTCCCTCTCCAGCTCTCCTGGATCCCCTTCAGGCCCTGGAAGGGGCTCTGAGCTCTCCCTGGATCCTTCTCCAGGTGAGCACCCCCAGCTCTCCCAGCCTGGCTCCAGAGCAGAGGGGCTCCAGCCCTTGGAGCATCTCTGTGGCCTCCTCTGGACTCGTTCCAGCAGCTCCACGTCCTCCTGATGTTGGACCCCAGGGCTGGAGGCAGCTCTGCAGGTGGGGTCTCACCTGAGTGGGGCAGAGGGGCAGAATCTCCCTCTCTCATCCAGGTTTTCCTGTTCCTGGAAGGCCTCTACAGGGACCATTTTCCCTCAGAGCAGCTCCCCTGGCACACTGGGAGAGCAGGACTGTATTCCTTGTGCTGCCCAGGGAGATGCTGGGGGATGAACTGTGCCTCCCGAGCTCTGCATTCAGCTTAATCCATTATGGGGTGGTTTTTCCCAAAAAACAACAACCACAGCACTTCCAGCAGCACGGAGAGGCCTGGCCAGGCATGGGGGCTCCTCAGCTGTCCCTGCCTGCACCTGCACAGTTGGTGCTCCAAACAATCTGGGGTTTGGGTTTGACCTCCTGGCACAACAGGAAAATCCCCAGACAGAACTGCTGGGAGAAACATGAAAATCCCCATTGCACCCTGACGTTCCCCACCCGAATCTCTCTCCCACTTGGCTCCCAGCAGCGCCTGGAGCGCAGAGCCCACATCCACACCCTTCCCCAGGCATCTGGATCACAGGGAACAGCCAGAGCCAGCCAGGCCAGCAGCTGCTGCCCCAAGCCCTCGTGACTCCCATCCTCCAGCAGCCCAGACATGCTTTTGGGGCCAAGATGCTTTTCCCAGGAGCCCAGGGCCCGGCTGGGCCCGGCAGCATGCGGACAACAAGAGCCACTTACCTCATTCGTGCTTCCCTGGGAGAGGCATTGGGAAGGGGGAGACAGAAAGAGAAAGAAACAGCTCTGTGTATCACAGGTGTCCATGGGGTGTTCCCAGGGGGGCTCATCCCAAACTGGTCCCCTCTTGCAGGACCCCTCCCTGCTCCGTCCATCCCTCCTGCTCCTGGTCCCACTGCCACGGGACAGAGCCGCTGGCTCGCGGTGGGCACGGGGACACTGCCCAACCCAGCACCTCCCCTCTGCCACAGCTCCTTCCTGGGAGAACCTTCCCTCTGCTTGGAAAGCCACGGGGGCCTGTGGAAGCCAGGAACAGCTCCAAGCACTTTGCCCTCTTTATTTTCCCCCAGCTGGACACGTTGCAAGTGGGCAGCACCTCTGGTTTCCTGCCGTGTCCTGTTCTTGCTGAGCTCCCACTGCTTCCTGCACTGGGATGGGCTTAAATGTTCCAGCATATCCCAAAGGCTCCTGGGAAGTGTCCCTGGGCCAAGAGCCACTGCAGGAGGCTTTACTGGGGTGCTCAGGCTGCTGGGGACAGGGCAGCTGGGATGAACCCACCTGGGACACCAGGGATGTCTCTGCTGAGCAGCACCACCGCCCAGCTCCGGAATGAAGGAACATCAGTAAATGCTGCCTGCATTTCCCCCAAAGCTGCAAGGTCAGCTGCAGCAGCACAGGGAAGCAGGGAAATGTGCTTGCTCTCCATGAAAACCTCACTGGTGGAGGAAAAGCAGGGAAGGGCAGGTGGAGAAGGGCCCTTCCTGGCAGAAATCAGACCTAGGATGGCTCCTGAGGGATGAGCTCGTCCAGCTCTGCCGTGGGAAGGGCAGGAGGGCACTGCAGCCTTTTGGCTCTTTGGGTGCAGGGGGTCAGTGGGAGTCTGTGTGGGCCGGGCTTTCCCTTTTCTGCTGGGGGAACAGGGAAGGGCTGCAATGGGAAATCAGGGTCTGGTGCCAAAACAGGCAGAGCCAAGACCTGGCCTTTACCTCTGGCAGAGCTGGGAGAGCCAAAATTCCTGCCCTGAAGCAGGGGAGAGCAATGGCTGTTCCTCTTTAACACCCCCAGGCATGCACCCACCAAGCACACACAGATCTCCCCAGGGGGATCCATGGCAGAGCCGCCCATTCCCACAAGGCTCCACAAACTCACACTGGTGACGGGTAAGACAAGTAGGAAAGAAAAAGGCAGAACAAAAGAGCTTGCTGGGAGTTTTCTCGGATCTACACAGCTTGTTTTCCACACTGGACAGGAACCAGAGGCTCAGGGACACAGCTCCAGCCTTGCTCACCCCACCTGTGCTGCCCCGTGACCTCCCCCTCACAACAAACTCCACAAACTGATCTGAAAACAATTCCTCAGCCCCTTCTCTCCCCATCTGGAAGGTCTAAGGAACGGATTAAAACTTCCATTAAAACAGGGCACAGATCTCCCTGCACCGATCACAGCACAAGCAGCTGGATCTAACAACCCTAAAAGCCAAAACCATCTCAAAGGGGAGGAAAATCCCCAGGGAAACTCAAGACTTAAACCCAACGGGGTGCAGGGAGGGTGCTTTTCGTGCGCTGGTTCGAAATCAAAAGCTCTTTATCCTACCTGGTCCCACAAGGCTGCGGCCACTTGGTCTATTACTGCGCCCAGTTCTCTGTACTCCCCAGAGTATCTGATATAAGCCCAGGTACAGAGTGTGATAAGTGTCAAGCCCAGAATCATGTTGCACAGGCTGGCTATGATGTCCAAGCCAATGAAGCCGGTGACGCCGGCCAGCACGTAGGTGATGAAGATGACGACGAAGAGCGTGGCCGGGGTGCGGGCGGCGTGGAAGATGTTCTTGCTGTCGTTGTGTTTGATGTACTGGATGTAGAGCTCGTCGATCTCGGCCTCCAGCTGCTGCAGGTAGCGCCGGCTGAACTCCTCCCCTCCCATCTTCTTGACGCCGCGGAAAAGCCGCACGGCCTCGTCCTTCAGCTCCGCGTGCTTGGCCTGCAGGTCGCTGGGAGCCAGGAAGGGCTTGTCCCCTCCGCACACCTGAGTGGGGAAGGAGGGGAGAGCACGGCTGAAATGGCACTGCTGGCACAGGGAATCACCCCTGACACTGGGAAATCACTGCTGAAACAGGGAAATCACTGCTGAAATGGCACTGCTGGCACAGGGAATCACCCCTGACACTGGGAAATCACTGCTGAAACAGGGAAATCACTGCTGAAATGGCACTGCTGGCACAGGGAATCATTCCTGACACTGGGAAATCTCTGCTACAACAGAAAAATCAC
>VZRS01014046.1:166146-189208 GCA_013398055.1 Ifrita kowaldi | reverse complement strand
GGGAAATCACTGCTGAAATGGCACTGCTGGCACAGGGAATCATTCCTGACACAGGGAATCATTACTGACACAGGAAAATCACTGTTCCCACAGCGAAATCACTCCTGAAACGTCACTCCTAACACAGGGAAATCTGAAATTAGGGTTAGGGGTTGGGAAGGAATTCCTGACACAACAGGAATGTGAGGGTGTTGAGGCCCTGGCACAGGCTGCCCAGAGAAGCTGTGGCTGCCCCTGGATCCCTGGAAGTGTCCAAGGCCAGGTTGGATGGGGCTTGGAGCAGCCTGGGACAGTGGAAGGTGTCCCTGCCATGGCAGGGGTGGGACTGGATGGGATTTAAGGTCCCTCCCAACCCGAACCCTTCTGGGATTCCATGAATCCATGACAGGAGAGCCAGGAGACAGGAAGGAGCAGGAAGGAACACGCTCAGCACCACCCACCTCTTCCATCCTCTTGCTGTAGGTGTCTTTGGCAGTGGCAACTGCTGCTAAATTGTTGGCTTCTGCTGTGGCCTGTAAGGGCAAAAGGGGCACAAAGTTTAGGTGCAGAAGGACAGGGTTAAGTCATGCAAGTGCAGGGCCCCTCCCACGTGGACACAGCCAGGACACGTGTGTGGCACCCAGAATTAGCCAGGGGGGCTCTCCCAGCCTCCAACCGATCCCAAATAAACTCATCCCATATTTACACATCCAAAAGCCTGCACGAAGAGAGGATTCCTACCCTCCAAGCCAGAGCAATGAAAACTTTGGCTTCAGCTGTGGGAACCAGCAAGGCCAGAAATAAAAGGCTCAGCCACAAGTAAACAGCTCCAGCTGCAACCCCCAGCAAGGCTGTCTGGCTCCAGCAGCCACTTCCCATGTGTCACCTCCCTGTGTGGCCCCATGGATGCCATTCACCTGCAGGGAATCATTCCAGCTGAGCTGGCTGAAGCTGTGTGCAGCCAGCAATTCCCCACAGTCCATCCCAGCTGGGGTTCCTCAGCCATGTCAGCTGCCAAACGCTTCCCAAAGTGCTGTTCCTTGGGTGGTTACACTGAGGCATTTGGAATAAAGTCACAGCAGACCCACTGTGCTGCTCTAGCTGGACACCTCTGCCAATTCCTGGGAATTAGTGGCACTTCCAGTGCAGGAATTCCCACAGCTCCCACTCACACGTACCTGCAGCATCGACTTGGGGTGTGGCAACTCCTCCCCCTGGTAGATCTTTATGTACGCCTGGAAAAGCACAGGGAAAAGGAAATCATGGGGAATGCAGCACACAGGAGCAACACCAACCACCCCCACCCCAGCTCCAGACACAGCTCTGGCAGGATTTAGAAGCAGGGAAGAGGAGGATGTTCCAGCACGAGATGGCTTTGGTCAGAAAATGCCACTCCTTGGGTGGCCTGGGTCAGTCACCGGAGGCTCTCCCTCCTCCACTCACTCCCAAATATCCCTCCCAAAGGATCTGCACCTACCTCTGTCCTTCCCTGAAGGAGAAGGAGCCAAGGTAGCCCTGGAGAGTAGGTGGTGAGAATTACTCACCCATGTCTCGCATGGAAATGTCCCAGTAGTCATGACAACAAAAATAAGCTTTTTCCAAAGGCAACTGGAATACAGCCCTCAGCTTATCCCCCTCCAGCCCTCAATTCTCCAGGGGAGGAAAACAGCTCCTCCCACTTTTTGGGCTCGCTGTGTGGTCAAATCCATGACCATGAGGTGTTTGCCCTCTGCTGCAGTGTCAGCACTGTCAGTGCTGTCCTGCCTGCTGCTGCTTTCCCCTTTAGCTACAGCAAAACTCCACAGATGAAGAAATCTACTTTCCCTAAATAAATACCTTAAAATACTCCACAAGGCCTCGACAGGTGATATGGTTTCCATTGATCTCCTTAACGTCCAGGTTCTCAGGACTGAGAAGCCAAGGAATCAAAATCTTCAAGTTCTTGATGAACTCATCGTCTATTTCTGGAAAAAAAAGAAAAAAAAGGCATCACAGAACCCCAGAATAGTTTGGGTTGGAAGGGACCTTAAAGATGTTCCAATCCCCTGCCATGGAAGGTTCTTCCCCCAGAGGGTGGAAGGAACAGGTTCCCCAGGGAACAGTCACATTCCCAAGGCTGCCCAGAGCTCCAGGAGGGTTTGGACAAAGCTCTCAGGCACAGGGTGGGATTTCTGGGGTTTCCATTAAATTAAACTGTACAGGACTGGAGGCAGAAAAAACCAATGCAACAGCCAGATATTTGGCAGCTGAGGAAAGCAGGGAAGATCCCCCACATTTCTTCCACCAGAGCACAAAAAGCTGAGTACAGCTCTGAGGGAAAAACACAGTTGTGTCAAGAAGCTGCTGACAGCTCCTGTCTGCACACAGCACATGTTCCACACTCCTCAGCACCTGAGATTAAGGGGGAACTCCAGGGATCAGCTCAGTTTCCACCAGCCCATCTCCCTCCTGCTGCCTCACTGTCCCTCCTGCTTAGCACGGAGTTTGCCAGGAGAGCAAGTCTGAGCCAGACAAAACCAGGCAAAAACTCACATCTTTGCCTGCTAATTTATTTTAAGTAGCTAATGGTCCACTTTATTGCTATGATTGCAGCAGCCTGGAACCAGCCACGCTGGTAAGGAGCTCACAACAAACACCTAAAAATATCCCCAGCACGTGGCTCCTTTCAGGGTGGAGAATCTCACCACAGCTCTTTTCTCCTTCCCCCTTTTTTTGACCTGCTGAACCAAGCCTGCCCTGTAGGGAAACCACTGATCAGATAAGCCAGGCAGATTAAACATTCCCTGGAAAGCTTTTCAAAGTGAAATAACGTTCTGAGAGCTTGTGGAACCAGCCTTCCACCCACCACAAGCCTCAGCCTCGCAGCAACCAGGCTGTGCCTGTGCAGGTGAGGCACAGGAATTAACTGCAGGCTTAACACCACGTCCATAAACCTCCAGTCTCACCCCTGCCCTTCCCAGTTTTCCTGTCAGTGTTCTGACACTGGGTATTGCCAGCAGCTCTCAGGCCTCGTCAGCCTCCCACACTTTTTCTCCCTCCATGCCTGTCTGGTGCACTGGGAAGAAGCAGATGGGGGTGTGCCCATCACTGGGAGGAGGATCCAATTCCTCTCCCAGAAGTTTTTTCATGGAAAATACTTATGGGGGTTTCAGGAACAAGCAGGACAGTCTGCCAGGGCTTCTAAGGAATCAGGTTAGAAGCCAGAGCTTTGCCCTCGTACCTTTCAGTTTTCCATCGAAATTGGGGTTGGTGGCGACTTTGAGGCCGGGGTGAGGTAAGAGGAAGCAGGAGATTTTGGTGAAGCAGGAATGGATGTGCTTCCTGACATTCTGCAGCTCCTCATGCTGATTGCCTGACACCTGTGGGGACAATGAAGCACAGAATCCCAGAATATCCCAAATTGGAAGTGCCCACAAGGATCATCCAGTCCAACCCCTGGCCCTGCACAGACATCCCAACAATCCCACCCTGGGCATCCCTGGTGTCCAAGCACTCCTGGAGCTCTGGCAGCCTCGGGGCCGTGCCCATTCCCTGGGGAGCCTGGGCAGTGCCCAGCACCCTCTGCAGGAAGAACCTTTCCATGATATCCAACCTAAACCTCCCCTGGCACAGCTCCAGCTGTTCCCTCAGGTTCTGTCAGTGGTCACCAGAGAGAAAAGCTTGGTGCTGCCTGTCCACTTCTCAAAGTTTGGGGTCAGGGAGTTCCCTTCTGATAGGAATATTGGGATAATGCTGAGCCAGCAGTGCTGGCAGGAGCACAGGATACCCCACACTGTGGCTGCTTACAGTGGGGGAAAGGAACACAGAAGATCCCATAGACATGAGGACAAAGAGAAGGAACTGGAGCATCTCTGACCACATGCCCTGGAGCATGTTATTATCATTTGGAAAAATCCACATGCCCATGTATGACTGGAATACAAAAACATTTGGGATTTCCCACTAGGGCCTTCCTCACCTCACCTTTAATTAGGTTTCTCCACTACCAAATCACCCATGCATTTCCTGACTGATCCCAAGCAGTCCTTGCCCATCATTTTTATTGTACAACTATCTAATTACCAAAACATCATTCCCAGTCTCTTAGGGATCTGCAGACTCCCATTGCTGTCCACTTTCCCAGAGAGTCCCAGGGAGCTGGGCTTGGGCAGAAGCCTGAACGTGGCAAGGAAATTCATCCTCCCCAAACGCCTCCTCTGGGATTTTAAGGCACTGAGTGTGACCATAACCAGCACCGCAGCTCACACCTGACATCCAGTGCTGCTGCCACCCAGCTGAACAGGAAAATTATGGAATCTCAGAGTGGATTGGGTTGGAAAGGACCTTAAAGATCATCCCATTCCACCCCCTGCCATGAGCAGGGACACCTTCCCCTGTCCCAGGGTGCTCCAGAACCAAGAGCAGGCAAAACATACCTTCAGCCTCTTCTCCAAAAATCTTGCACCACCATCAGATCCATAGGAAAATTCATAAGGGAAGCTCCAGTCACGAACAAGGAATATAAGGGACTGGAAAACACAGAACAGTGGGGTCAGTGACCTGCTGCTCAGAGCCCACAGCAGTGGCTGAGCACCCCCTGCACCCTCACCCTCATTTCACACCACACCAAAACCTATCCCTGAGTCTTTTCCCAGCTCCAGCAGCATCTCCCACCTTTCCTGGTGGAAATAAGAGGTCCCTGTGTGCAGGGCCACCCCATCATGGCACTGAGACCACTCCACTGTCCACTCCACAAGGAAAAGGGGGATTTATCCCCCAAACTGCTGCAGCAGTTTGAGTCCCTGGCTGGGAGAACAGCATCAATCATCTAAACTGCCCAAGAAAAGGGATTGCTGCTAACCAGGACAAAAGGCAACAAGCTCCCTAATTCCAGCCACATTTAGTTCCATGCTATGGGAATTCTACAGGCTCATTTTTTCAGCCTTTTGCACTGGGCAGCCTTCCAGACAGACTTTTAATGAGAAGCAGATGCAGGGGAATGAGGGTGAATAAGAAATCATTGGCTTTTGTAATCTTTATTGAGGCATTCAAAGTTCCTGGGCAATAAATAAATAAATACCAGAACGGTCAACTTGGAATCTTTAAAAACAACAAAAAAAAGAAGTTTTCAGAAAAAAAAATCAGGTCTCCAGTGCCTCATCTGTGCAAGGGAGCAACATCCCATGTAGGAAATCAAGGGTTTGGACAGGGAAGTCCTGAGTGCCAAAGCCCAGGAGGGTCTGGCAGAGGTGCCAGGGCTCCTCTCACGCACATGGATAAGCAGGTCAGCAAAGTGGAACCCATTCCATTGGAATTTCCCTACAATTTGTCTATGTTTAGAACAAAAAATATAATAGAGACAGAGGGGAAATATTTCTGCTCTTTATTTCTCTTCCATAAAACATCAGAAAAAGTTCAAAAAGGAGAAGAGAACAGCGAGCTGGCTTTTTTGAACTGCAGGAGAAGCCACAGAGACTGCACCCAGTGAGCTGGTTCAGGACATGCTGTTCTCTCAAACACCATGAGCTGCTTAAGAGGCATGTCCATGTTCAGGACTTTTCCACAAACACATTATGCACGCCTTGAATTGGGAATTA
Organism: Ifrita kowaldi; assembly: GCA_013398055.1. NCBI lineage: Eukaryota > Metazoa > Chordata > Aves > Passeriformes > Cinclosomatidae > Ifrita > Ifrita kowaldi. Next base: position 183,653 of record VZRS01014046.1, on the reverse strand, counting down.
TTACTTTTATTTCTGAAGTAAAATTGTTCCAGGCAGGCTGTGTTTACCATTGCCTTTGTGAAGGCCCCACACTCAGGGCCAGCCCCTGGCGAGGGCTCCTCAATGTGAGGAGAGGAGGGAGACAAAGGGAAATGTGAATTTTCCACTGCCAAGTCTCACTTCCCTTCCAGCAGGATCAATGCCACTGCAGTTTATTTACCATGACACTTGGAGAATCACAGGATCCCAGGATGGTTTGGGTTGCAAAGGACATTAAACACCATCCAGCCCACCCCTGCCATGGCAGGGACACCTTCCACTATCCCAGGCTGCTCCAAGCCCTGTCCAACCCAGCCTTGGACACTTCCAGGGATCCAGGGGCAGCCACAGCTTCTCTGGGAAAACTCTGCCAGGGCCTCCCCACCCTCACTTTTTCTGCTTTCTAATCAACACACTCATGTTTAAAAACATGTTCTGCAGGAACCAGCCCTCGCTGGACGTGGACAGGAGCTCATTTCTCACCTGGCCACAGCACTCCTGACCCTTCTACCACATTTGTCACACCCACAAAGGTTCCCAGCATCGTTTGATAATTTTCCCCTGACCATTAATGAAAATGACATTGAATCAGAGAGAGCCTGGGGGGATCCCGAGGAAACACTTCTGAAGGATGATGATTCCCTGTTACAATTAGTTCAGTGTGCTCTGGCATCTATCAGTTAATGAGTTTTTAATCCATTAACAATGGATTAAAGCAGACAATGCTGACTTCATTTGCTTTTAATCAGCATCCTGGAGAGATAAGGCTGACAGAAGGCGACGGATCATGGTGAGAGTTACTTTTATCAACCCAACTCGTGGTCTTTTAAAAATTGATAATGGGATTGTTTGACAAGAGTCACCATCCACAAACTGTGTGACTCGACAGCAATTACAGTGTTTGGGAAAATCAGAGCCTATTATCCAGCCCTAATGATTTAAGCATGTTTAAGTTTCCCCTCACAGCCTCCTTGTTACTGATGGAGTAGGAAGTATCTCAGTTTCACTGGAATATTTGGCTGCATTATCCCCCCAGTTTTTAAAAAAGGAGCAGGAATATTTATTTAAGGTCTAGCTTTTTGCTGTACCATGTTACAACTTTCTTCAAGCTCTTGCCAGTCACATATTTTTACTGGTAGTTTTACCATTTATCAGTCACCAGCCCATGTCAGAATCCAACACACCTTCAAAATCTCAATTTGTCCATTTGTTGTATTTTTTAACGTTTTAATTGTATTTCTACTTCCTGGCCACAGACACCTTATAAACCCTCTAGTCCTTCCAGGACAACAGTTCTCTTTTTATGCTGGCAAGCAAATGTACAATAGCTGTAACTCATTCCCAACTGCTCTTAGGATTTTTACAGCAGGCTTTGTTCTCTGCTGGTTTTTACTTTGGGAAGTTCACAAACCCTCATCCAACCTAATCAAAACATTCCTGTCTTTAAAAACAGGCACCAGCCTCACCTACTGTGAATGCTCTTTTTTTTAACAGCAGCTTTTCACAGGTTGGGGAGCAGCAGGATGAACAGATGTCCCTTACTTGAATTAAAACCCCACTCAAACCGAGTTTTCCCACAGCTTTGCTAATCCTTATCCTTTCATTTCGCCAGGAGCAGGGATTCCCAGGGCAGGTGAGTTCAAACTTCTCAGAACAAAGGTTGGGCAGAGTTCCTGACTACAGAGAGTGACAAACCTGCTGCAAAACCAGCTGCTTTCCAAGCCTGGCAGGACAGGGCAGAGCTCTTGGGATGGCAAGAGAGGAAAGAAAGAGGGATGTAGGATGTACTGGGAAGCAAGGAAGCACAAAGCCCTTCCTTGGAGCAGCTGAGCCGATCCCCAGGCAATCCCATCTCCTCCCATCCCGCAAACTGCAGTGACACCTCGTGGTGAAGCCAGCGGGCTCCGGGACAAACGAGCTGGCCAGGACGCTTGGACTCACCTGGAAAGGCTTCTGGAATGTCTCCTCCATGGCCAGCCGGCCGTACTCGGTGAAAAGCTGGAAGGAGAAGGAAAGAACAGGACAGTGAGTTTGTCACTGCAGGCGCTGTGGGACACAGGGGCACCAGCACCGAGCTCTGCTCTGTGTGAGCAGGGGCAGGACCCAGGGAATGGCTGGAGCTGTGCCAGGGGAGTTCAATTGGATTTCAGGGAAAAGTTCTTCCCCCAGAGGGTGCTGGGCACTGCCCAGGCTCCCCAGGGAATGGGCACGGCCCCGAGACTGCCAGAGCTCCAGGAGCGTTTGGACAGCGCTGCCAGGGATGCCCAGGCTGGGATTGTTGGGGGGTCTGGGCAGGGCCAGGAGCTGGATTCCATGATCCCTGTGGGTCCCTTGAGGGAATTCTATGATTCTGTGAAGCAGTGAGGACATTTATGACTGGGGACTAACAGCACCACGCACAGAGCTGGACACAAAGTGGCTGTGGGCTCCCAGCTCCCATCCCAGAGGCACACGGAGCTGTTATGGACCATCACCCTGCTGAGCTCTCATGTGAGAGATCCCAGCCCGGAGCTTTTGGCTGCCAAATCAGTGGAAAATGGCTCAGATCAGCTGCTTGCTGCTGGTTTCATACCAACCAGAAACTTCTCGTGCTCCAGGGGGCTGCTGGAGCCCTGCTGCCTCTAAACACTCCAGGAAGGAGCGGAAATGAATTCAGAAATAAGTACTTTCCCTGCAAACCCCCGCTGTGCAAAGACTGTAAAATCAGCCTACCAGCAAGATTTGAAGACTCTCCAGTCTCTCTGCACTCTAATTTCTAACTGAAGGCACAATAATGTGTTTCACAGATGCCTAAAAATGGGTCAACTTGTTAAACAGTCATGGCTTAAAATCCAAACTGAAAGATCACAGCTACACTGAATAAATTCAGTGTTTAAAAAGTGTTATTGTTAATAATATTTATGGACTGAAATAATTCAGAAGCCTTCAAATGCTGACTTTTTCAGCTGGACTTTTGCTTTTCTTTCCTTAAGCTCCTGGAAAAACCTGCCTAATTAATCAATCAATCACCTGAACAGAAGAGAAAGCAGGAGGTAATTCCAGGAAACGGGCAGGACACCTGTGCCACAAAAATCCCATTAGCTGCTTGTCTCCAACAGTCAGGGCTGGAATCACCCTTAGAGGGTCCCCTGTACTGAGCCAGCACCAGATGGCAACATCCAGGCTGATAATTCACAATCACAGAATAAAATCCCAGGATGGCTTGGGTTGGGAGGGACCTGAAATCCCACCCAGTGCCACCCCCTGCCATGGGCAGGGGCACCTTCTGCTATCCAAGGCTGCTCTGAGCCCTGCCCAACTTGGCCTTGGACACTTCCAGGGATGAGGCAGCCACAGCTGCTCTGGGAAACTTGTTTCAGTGCCTCACAGACAACAATTTCTTCCCAATATCCCACCTAACCCTGCCCTCTGGCAGTGGGAAGCCATTCCCTGTGTCCTGTCACTCCAGGCCCTTGTAAACAGCCTCTCCATCCTTCTTGCTGGCCCTTGGAAGGCTACAGTTAGGTTACCCCGAAGCTTCTCTTACCTGCAAGTGCTGCAGATCATCCTCCTGCACATTCTGGGACAAGTTATAAACCTGTATTTAAATAATAAGACAACTTCAGATCACTGAGAACAGCCTGTCCTTGGGACTAACACATGGCTGGCGTGGCTAAAGCCTACAACATCCCCATGGGGACACGGGTAGGGTCCCAGGTGGTAGGAAAGGAAGCCCTGCCAGGCTCTGTGGTTGCTGGGCAGTGAACTCCTCCAGCCCAGAGGTTTCTTACCTGGATGGAGCTGATCATGGTGCTGAGGGCAAACACGGTGGCCGAGTCCCGCAGGGTGGACTGGCTGTCAAAGGTGCCCTGCGTGTCCATCAGCAGCACCGCGACCTGCGGGGCACAAAGCTCCTGTCAGCACCCAGGCAAACCCACCTCGTGTGCCACGGGGTGAATGCCAGCTGGGTCACTGGGCTGGGGTCTCACTGCTTCTGCCTCAGCCTCCTAACGGGAGGGGGACAAAGGAAAAGCACATCCCCAGGCACTCCTGACAGCAGGGGAGCTCCAGCAGGCAGCAAAATTAATGCTCTACAAGGCAGTGAGGGAACAGCTCTGCTCCTCAAACAGCTGCTGTCAGTGCAGAGGAGGCTCTGCCTGAGCCTGCATCAGAAACCAAACACATATTGCACCTCCCTAACCCAAACACACTCAAGCAGCGTTAGGAATCACACCCTGAATGACTCAGTGCCACTTCGGTGCCATGCTCTGCATTCAAGTGCAGATAAACACAAATATTCCTGGCTATAAGCTGAATTTTCAGGGTGCTGCAAATCCACTGTGACCACTCTGAATGAAGAAACTCCGCTTTACAGCTGCTGCCCCACGAAAGGGGAGTAATTTGCAAGGACATGAGATTCAAGATCTCTGGGAATAGTACAGAAATAAACTCTGGGATGCCCAGAGTTGAGGGACACCTAGAGAACATATCAGAGACATTGGACACCACATCACCTCACTGTGTTAAACCCATCCATGCTAAATTAGGGACATGGCATTGAAAACCTTCCCTAAACTTGCACAGCCACCTAAAACAAGGCAAGAGAGTCTCAAAAGCTAGAAGAGGAAAATGAGGTGACAGCAACAGAGACACAGACACACACCTTGGTGCCATCAGGCTTGTCCACCAGGAAAACCTCGCTCCAGATCTGAATCCCGGTCGTCTCCCGCTCGGAGCCGCCCCTCCAGGAGAACCCAGTCAGAGGCTCGTTGTAATCCCCAACCCAGTCCACTGCTTCCTGCAGGGAGGAGCAGAAGTTGTTGGAATTCTCATCTCACTTTGGTTTTACACTTTTCCCCTGTGCTGCCTCCGCCCCTGTGCTAGAGAGGGACAGTCCCTGCTGGAGAGGGTTCTTTATAAAAGGGTGAGAGGTTAAGAACCCCATAAGGGAGGTTTTTCCTTCCTTTACTGCTGAGGAACCTCAAATCCTGGGGGCAGTTTTGAGCCCCTTACAACAAGAAGGGCATAGAAGGGATGGAATGTGTCCAGGGAAGTGAGTGGAGCAGGAGAAGGGTCTGGAACACCAGGAGCAGCTGTGGGAGCTGGGAAAGGGGCTCAGCCTGGAGAAAAGGAGGCACAGGGGGGACCTTGTGGCTCTGCACAACTCCCTGACAGGAGGGGGCAGCCAGGTGGGAATCAGGCTCTGCTCCCAGGGAACAAGCAGCAGGAAAAGAGGAAACAATCTGAAGTTAAACCAGGGAAGGTTTGGGTTGGATATTAGCAAAAATATTTTCACTGGAAGGGTGGTCACACATTGGAACAGGCTGCCCTGGGCAGCCGTGGAGTCCCCATCCATGGAAGTGTTCAAAAGTCACAGATATGACACCTGGGGACATGGTTTAGTGGTGAATATGGTGGTGCTGGTTAGCAGCTGGATTCAATGATCTTAGAGGGATTTTCCAACCTAAATGATTCTGTGATTCAGGGCAGCAGATGTGAACATCCCTGCTCCAAAGTCAAGAGTCCACGAGACACTTCTTCCTGGGGAAGGATCTGCTCTGTTTCATTTTGTGAAGCCCACACTCATGAGAGGCTTGAGCATTCTGAGAGCACCAAGTCCTGTCCAGCCCATGGGAGCAATGAGGAACACCACGCCCTGGGAAGGGCCCCTGAGCTGCAGCCTTACCTTATTGTACATGTAGCGCAGCATGAAGTCCATCAGGAATGATTTTCCTTTCCTAAAGGCTCCAGCCACGGACACAGCCACAACCTCCTTATCTCTGACAGCCTCAGAGAGGAGGATGCGGTTCAGGGCGGCTTCATCCAGCTCAAAGGAGTGGTCATCTTTGACAATGAGGACCTGCACTGGCCCTGCCTTCCTCACGGATTCCTCCTCCTCAGAGCTCCACTCGTAAGCCTTGTCTGCAAAACTACCTGTGTGAACAGGGAAAACAAGAGGCTTTTGGTTCCTTCCTCTGCACAGTGAGGAGTCACTGACAGAGGTGGTAAGAGGCCCAATGGCTCAATTATCCATCCCAAAATGGCATCCTCCAGAGCAGATCTGCTGCACCTGGCCACAGACATCCCAATGGGGACTCCATGCCACTTTGGGGTCCTCTGACCACGTGCTCCACACAGGCAGAGCTCCCTGCTGGAACCTCCACTGACAGAACACACCTGCTGGATTTTATCCTACATGGAGAACAGATCCCTGCAACTTCCTACATACACAGCACCTGCTATAACACCTCCCTTAAGCCCTTTCTCCATTGGAAAAGAGAAGTCCAAGCCTCCTGACCATCCCTTCTACCACATTATCTAGGGATCTTCTCTCCTCTGGACGCTCCCCACCAGGTCCTTCCTGAAGGCTGACTCAAAAATGGATGCAGCTCTTCGGCTGAGGTGTCCAAGGACCTCACATCTTTATCAAAGGATGCTGCCTTTGTGTATCCAACAACACATTCCTGCTCCATCTGCAGCCTGCACTGATGCTCCAAGTGCAATCCGCTGTTCCTGCCATCAGCCTCGCCAGCAGCATCCCCCGGGACGCTCCCAGCAGGAACCAGGCCATGCAGACACAAGCCCATCCTGATAAAAGCCACTTCTCCACTCCCAAGTGGAAAGCACACACAAAGCACAGGCACTGCCCACTTTCCCACTTGGAAATGGCAAGGTTCCCTGTGGAGCTGCTGCCCGGGCTGTGGAGGGATCACACAGGAGGGTCTCACAGGACCCAGATGCATTTTAAGACCTGCAGCCCTGGGATTTGCAAAGAGCAGGCTGGCTCCAGTAATTTTCCTTTCCTGGTCTTTCCAAACTTTCCAGCACAGGGAAGAGATGCCAAAGGTGATTAATGTGCTGGTCAGCTCACCTAGAGCCACGTGAAACCTCCTTGCCAGCAGGGACAGGAGTGTGAGATGGAAAGTTCCCCCAAAAATCCAACAAAAACTTCCCGGATCACAGGCTTGGGCTGTAACTTTCCCAAGTTTCACCTCAAGCTAAACCTCCTCAGTCTCTGTTTCAGCCCCTGACCTTGGGGACCCAGTTTAGAGCTGTTTCAAAGCACAAGGACTGTGTGTGCACATGCTAAAAAAAAAGTTATAAATATCAAGAGGAATAGGATTTGCCCATTCCAGGCCTCTCTATAAAGAAGCCTCCAGCAGTAACTCCATATTTTAAATAACAGCAGCACTTTTGTGATTTCCTAAGATCCCGCAAGGAAGAACTGGGATCATTAAGCCTGGTTGCCAGGGGATTTCTGGAGGCTCTCGGACATATACTATGAGCTTTCTTAGCTCACAGCTGAAAGACAAAGATCTTTTCTTTCCAATGCTTGGAGGTTTTTTAGCTAAACAAAAGTCCCAAACGTTCTGAAAAGCGAGATTCTCCACCAGACTGCAGCACTAAAATCCCTTCGAGCACCAGCCCCTGCCCTGTGTCACTGCTTAGGGGCCTCCAGGAAAAAAAAAAATCCTTCCCAGCAGAGTCAGGATCCAGGAACACATCACCAAATGAAGGTGTTTGAAAGCAGGCAGGCACCAAACACCTTTTCCAGCACTGAGGCATTCCCAACAGGTAAGGATGGCCAGGTGCCAAAGGGCAACAAGCTCTTGTGCTCTTTTTAAGTACTGCCAAGCTGCAAAGGCCATATAAAAGATAGGAAATGCCTCCTCTCTTGTGGTGTTTCCCAAAGCCCTGTTCAGCTAACCCAGTCCAATTTTTATTTTCTTCTTCCAGCTGCACAGAAAAGACAGAGGAGAGATCCTTGGATAGGATGTGACTCATGGCGGGGGTAGGAAAAGATTTGTAAATCAAATTAAACCTAAATATTTTTGACTCTAACTCAGCCATCAGGGTGCAACAGCTGTGCCACCTTCCCAGACCAGACAAATCCCACCTCCGGGCACACAGACAGAGGGAAGTGGGACCAGCACTTTGGCTGGAGCCCCTCTGCTCTGGAGCTAGGCTGGAAGAGCTGAGGGTGTTCACCTGGAGAAGAGAAGGCTCCAGGGAGAGCTCAGAGCCCCTTGCAGGGCCTAAAGGGGCTCCAGGAGAGCTGGAGAGGGACTGGGGACAAGGGATGGAGGAACAGCAAACAGGGAATGGCTTCCCACTGCAAGAGGGCAGGGTCAGATGGGATATTGGGAAGGAATTCCTGGCTGGGAGGATGGGGAGGCCCTGGCACAGGGTGCCCAGAGAAGCTGTGGCTGCCCCTGGATCCCTGGAAGTGTCCAAGGCCAGGCTGGACAGGGCTTGGAGCAGCCTGGGATAGGGGAAGGTGTCCCTGCCTATGGCAGGGGTGCAACTGGATGAGCTTTAAGGTCCCTTCCCAACCTAAACCATTCTGGGATTCCATGATTTGTGTTTTAACTCATCCTGCACTAGCAGTGGGTACCGAGATGGGCACAGATCCTTGGATGCCCCTGGCTCCGACAGCTGAATGGATCTCCCAGTCCTGGCCAATGATCCAAGCACCAGGACAGGGGCCAGAGGGAGAGCTCATGCCAGATCCCCTCTCCTGGTGCCTAAAAGGGATTTCCCAGGTCTTCCTCTTCCTCTGCTCTTCCCAGTAGCTGAGCCAACAACCAGCGCAGAGGAGAAGGGATTGTTTTGTCCCTTCAAATCATCAGAATCTGAAGGAGAGTAATTTTTTTAAGCAGATATTAACAGATTTTAGGAGAACTGCAGGCACAGAAGTGGCCATGGTCTCCTAGGGGACATCCTTGTTTCCATCACCTGAACAGCAGGAAAACCAGGCTGTTTGCACAACACAAAGCATTATGAGCAGGATATGTTGACCTCCCACTTCCCTGGAGACAGCAGGAAAGAGAGATTATACTAAACAGGTCTCAGAACTAATTTCATCCCTATCTCTGCTTCTTCCACATAGGATAACGGCAGACAAAACTATCTTTCCCATATTTATTTTCACATTTCCATGTGATGAAACTTCCAGTTTCTGTTTATTAGATTATCTACCACACTGGAGAGCCAGGGATTATTTTATAAAATGGCTGCACACTACTGGAAATCAATTATTTTAACTGGTCTTTCTGGCCATAAATGAGTTATTTGCCTTGAAGGAAGCTGTACCTGGCAATGGCAAAACCTCATCTGGCCAAAAAGGAAAGGAAGGAGAGCTCAGCTTTCCTAAACACACTCTTGTTTTCACCCCTTTTCTAACTTGACTCCTCCTTTCTCTCGGCTCTCTCCCGGCGCCCTGCAATTACGTCAATTCTCCAGCTGCTCATTCAGAAATTGTCAGGACACAGCTCCTTTTCCCCATTTCATAACAGCTCATTTCCATGACTCTGGAGCGGGGTGGAAGCCACGTCTCTTTTCCATATGGTGATTCCAAGTGGGAAGGGGAAGAGATCAGGATTTGCGTTTGTGCTTACTGGGCTGTCAGACAGCATTAAAAAAAGCAAGGAATTCTTTAACTGGTCTAAGACTTGCTTTTGACTAAATTAATTAAATTAAACCAGCATATTTCACATTGTGCCTGTGTGCACACTGACAGACATGTCTAATGTATTTAGCTCCTAGAGAAGAATAAATTAAGTAAATTACATGCCACTAATTATGCAATGTTTGGTGGGTGCTTGCTGAAGCCTGTTCTCCCTCAGCCACGGGAGAACAGGTCACAGAAATGGTGACTGCTTCCCAGAGTCCCACTAAGGAATCAGCCCTGTCCTCAGCTGAGCCTGCACAATAAACACATTTCATTCCAGAGAATGAAACACAGCCATGTCCCATCATCTGTGCAAACACTGCATGACCAGAGCCTGAGGAAGCCAATTTGCCAGCCCTGCTCTCAGGCTCCCTGGGATCCCAGGAGTCTCAGCTATCCAAGCACTGCCTGTGGAAAGCAGGGGCTGCAGCCTAGGCTCCAATTCCCTCACTGAAAGCACAATCCCAGAATGGTTGGGGTTAGCATTAACCTTAAAAATCACCTCATTCCACACCCCAGCCATGGGCAGGGACACATTCCACTATCCCAGGCTGCTTCAAGCCCTGTCCAGCCTGGCCTCGGACACTTCCAGGGATCCAGGGGCAGCCACAGCTTCTCTGGGCACCCTGTGCCAGGGCCTCCCCACCCTCACAGGGAAGAATTTCTTCCTCATATCTAATCTAATCTCTCCCCTTTTAGTTTAAATCCATTTCCCCTTGTCCTATCACTATCTGCCTATGTACAAAGTCACTCTCCTTTTTTATAAACCACTTCCAAGTACTGGAAGGCCACAGTGAGGTCTCCCTGGAGCTTTCTCTTCTCCAGGCAAAACAACTCCAGCTCAGATGTCACACACACAAATACACCAAAGTCAGGCAGTGCTGCCATTCTGAGGGCATTCAAATCATGCCATTTCCATACTGCATGGAAAGCAAACTACCAAGGAGAGAAAATTGAGGCTTGATGGGAAGCTTTAACTTGCCGTTATTTCCTTGGAACAGAGTATCCCTGTATCAGCCGTGTCAGGCTGCTTATCAGCAGCTCTCAGGGGACCAGTTTGACCAGAAGTGATATCTCTGTGGGTCCTTTCTGGAGTTTCCATCCCAAACATATCACACTGCCACCAACAGCACCACGAGCCAAGCCCTGAACAGAGCCTGCAGTCAGCCTCCATCCCTCTGGACACTCTCCAGAGAGCTGCAGCTTGCAGGAAGCTTATCTGCCCTCCACAACGGCTCTGGGGAACACAGCCACCGCCTCCAAGCATCTCCCCTGCACTGGGCACGTTCAGCCTGGCTGCTGCTGGCACACGAGTTCTGCTCTCTGCATCTGTGATGAACTCCCGCTGCCACACGACGGCCAGAGATGATCAGCGGGGCTCTGAGGAGGTTGGGAGGGGCAGGGAGCTCCGAGCATGCACCAGGAATCCTCTCCTTCTCTCCGTGACAGGCTGGCACAGAGCTCGGCACCTGATGCAGCCAGCCAGGGAAAAATGGGGAATAAAGCATGGAAGCAATGCATGTGCACTGGAGAGTCAGAGCAGGGTGTTGTCCAGCAATAACCTGCCCTGATTCTGCACAAAGGATGCACCCCGAAGAGCTGAGTCTGACCTGGCAAATTCCCTCAGCAGGGACTGCCAGAAGGTGTCTAGACAGAGGTGCTCTTGGGAGACAGAGCCTTCCAGAGGGTGGAGCAGGGAAGCCTGGCTGGGCAAAGCCCTTTCTTACACCCATCCCTGCTCTGTGGTCCTGCCTGCACCGTGCCCTCTGAAGGTTCTGACCAGCAGGTCAGAGAGTCTCCCAAGCTGGGTTTAGCCACAGACACACACACATTCACCACCCCTTTCTGTGTCAGAATCCCACACTGGTTTGGGTTGGAAGGGATCTTAAAGCCCATCCAGTGTCAACCCTTACACTACCCCAGGTTGCTCCAAACCCTGTCCAACCTGGCCTGGGACACTTCCAGGGATCCAGGGGCAGCCACAGCTTGTCTGAGCAACCTGTGCCAGGGCCTCACCTTGATCACAGGGAAGAATTTTTTCCTACTATCCCATCTGACCCTGCCCTCTGGCAGTGGGAAGCCATTTCCCCTTATCCTGGTACTATATGGTCTTGTAAATCAGTCTCTCCCCATGCACTGCCTGCATCCAGGGCACAGCTGACCTCACAGCCACACAACCTTCCCTCAACTCTGCTCACATCTCTGCTGGGATCTTAGACATCTCCCCAGAACCCCAGATCCAAGCAGGGGAAACTCCAGGTGCTGCACATCAGCAGCATTCACTAACCAGAACCACCAAGCCCCTCATAAATGACACACCCACCCCTGTCAGGCCCCAGCCTTGCTATGCTGTCCCCTTACACCTGGGACTGGTGCTCTGGGAAATGCAACAAGGAATGGGAAGGCAGAGCCAGAACTTATAGCGCCCAACTAGGAAATCACCTGCACCTCCTCAGACTTGATGTAACCACAGCTGCCATGAATCTGTGGAAATGACGGATCAATGACAATCCTTGGATGAAGATCCTCCAGGGAGCTGCAGGGCATCAGAAACAGGTGAAGAAAACTGTCGTGGAAAAAGGAGCCCTGTCCTTCAGTAATCAAGAATGGCAGGTAAATAGAAATGGATGTGCAGGGACGTGGTGGAGTCACTGTTCCTTGAGGTGTTTAAGGAAAGACTGGATGACAAGGTGGTGTTTGGTCATAGGTTGGACTTGGTGATCTCGGAGATCTTATCCAACCTAAACGATTCTGTGATGCTGTAAAAGGCCACACTTGGTAGTCTCCCTTTGGGATCTCAAGCTGGCCTCTCAAAGTCAGGGCAAACTCCTACACCTCAGCTGCACAGCCGTGTTAACACCTCTGTCCAATCCAAGCTGCATTCCCACATTCTCCTGGCAAGGACCCTGCTCTGCACCCCGGGATGCCTGGAGCAGGGAGCTGAGCAGGGTGGCTGCTGCTGCCAGGCTTCACCCTCATCCTTTGCTTTTTTTGGAGCAGTGGAGATGTGGTGTGCACCTTCTTCCTGCCAGCCCTGAGTCATCCAGCTGGCAGCAGCACAGCTTCAGCTCCAGCGTGGCCAGCTCAGCCCCTTCTCCCTTTGGCAGAGGGAACAAGGGGATGAATGATTCTGCTGATAACAGAAGTGGTTTGGGACCTTCCCACGTGAATGACTGCTGACAGGAGCAAGAGTTCGGATGATAACTGGCCACCAAACCTGCCTGTTACAACATCTCAAATGCCAAAATCCAATGTGAAATTTTTAATTACAACACCTACTACATGAAGCTCCAGTGCTTAGCTGGCTCTGAAGCAAGAGCAATTCCTACTGCTGTCAAATTCCCAGGCTGAGCTCTGGAGACACAGGCACGCAACTACCTTGGGAACGAAGCAAATCAGAGGTTTTTCTAGAATTTTTTCAGGAAGTTTGAGGTCAGGTTAGACAGTTATGTGGCTGTGCCCGTGCCAGCTCACGTATCGGGAATGGCTGAGTCAGAGGCAAGGTGGACACCTCCCATTCCCACCTGTGTTAGTCACAACACTGTTGGAAGAGCACTAGCAAAAAGCCATTATCTATTTGTCAGGGACAAACCCTGGGCCTGCTCCCTTTCCTACATTTAAGCCTAGCCAGGCTCTGGTATAACACAGAATCCCAGAATGGTTTGGGTTGGAAGGGAGCTTAAAGAACCTCTCATTCCACTCCCTGTCAAGGGCAGGGACATCTTCCACTATCCCAGGTTGCTCCAAGCCCCATCCAGCCTGGCCTTGGACACTTCCAGGGATACATCTCCAGAACTCCCACTTCGCTCCCAGCACACGTTTTCTGCATGATCCTTCATCCTCTCTGTCAGCAACAGCCTCCCTTCATCTCCACCACCACTACTGGATTCAGTTTTTTCTGACATTAAATTATTTCTACTCTTTTGTTGCTAAAATTGCCTGAAAATAAAGTCTGGTAAACATGCCATGAAATTTTAGGATATAACATGAAAGGTAATTACACTCTGCATAAAATGCTTATGTATATAGAGTGCTTTAAATACGTTTTATGGGCTTGGCAGAGCTCAGCCCCTTCTCCAGAGCCTCCACCCCATTTGGGAGATTTGTGTTCAGTTATTTTCCTGCTGTAACACTTCACTTTCTCTGAACCGATGGCAAATGGGAGCGTTTCTGGCAGGAGCAAAGGAGCTGAGGGCTCTCTAGAGTGAAGTGACTTTCAGAAGTGATCCATGGGACACCTTGTGCCTTGCAGACCATGACAATACCTGCCCCAGCCTCCTTCCCCCACTGGAGAAGGTTCCAGTCAGTGATCCAGGAGAGTTAATATAAAGCTGGCTGCCTCTGAACATCACCCAGGCCCTAAACAATATTTAAGTGTGCTGTTTGTCACCCATGGGCTTAGCAGGGAAAATGCAGCAAGACACAACCAACGCCACACGCTGCTTCCCATTTCCATTAATCAGGGAGGCAACCAAGGCCGGAGCCACTCGTGGCATGGACATGACATGAGGCATGACAAGGGCACCACGTCACCACTCCGAGGCAGGCTCAGGCCATCCTGGTTCTTCTCCAGAAAGGAAAAGTCAGGCTGCTCTTGCTCCTGCTCATCTGGGGGATCCCAGCTATTCCAATTCCCTCACAATGCTGCTGCCTGCACAACAACCATGGGGGAGCAACTTTGGATGAGGGCCTGGAGGGACAGGACAAGGAGGAATGGCTCCCACTGCCACAGGGCAGGGATAGATGGGATATTGGGAAGGAATTCCTGGCTGGGAGGGTGGGGAGGCCCTGGCACAGTTGACCAGAGAAGCTGTGGCTGCCCCTGGATCCCTGGAAATGTTCCAGGCCAGGTTGGATGGGGCTTGGAGCAACCTGATCTACTGGAAAGTGTCCCTGCCCATTCCATGACTCTATAATCATATTCAGCTTGCAATGTTGACTTGTCTCTTCTTTCAAGTCCCAGCACTTCATTTTCTTTTCTCTTTCACAGGCCAGTCATTTGGTTGAGAATATTTCTGGGTTTTTGTGTAAAGGCCCCTCTGTCTGAAACATCTCAGCTTTCACTTGTCAGGTTCCCAGCATTCAGAGTCACAAAGAAATGCCGGAAGTGGAAGCTGAAAAGCCACCACAAAAGGGCAGAAATCAAACAACAAACAGAAAGGATGTTAACATGGTTAAAATAAAAAACAACCTACCAAAATCATTGTGTTCTTCCTGGTTTAACCCATTGTGTGCAGTCTAAGATATGGAAGTGATGATCCCTGGCCTGTGCTGGAGAGGAGTCCCTTCTCCTCAAAATAGTTCCTTGGCTTTTCCTGGCTCCCTTTAGGAGCTCTCCTAAATCCCCTATCCAGCTCGAAAACCCACACCAAGAAGCATCTATAACCTCTGTTAATCCCTTTTATGGTTTTAAAACTGAATTTTTGATAGGTGGATCATTCCAATTTTAACACAAAATTGGCCATGATGGGAAACATGAGATTTCACACGATTTGTTCCAGTCTGTGCTGTTTAAAGGAGCGAATGGGAGCAGGGATCTCACTGGATCAGAGGGACCAGGCTGCTGAACATCTGCAACTGCCAAGCACAAAGAATTTCAGACAAAAATCAGTGTAATCTATTACAAACCTTCAGGAGCTGGCTGGACTTCACCATGCCAAGCAGAATTTGGACTAATAACCCTTATTTTGGGAAAAGCAGAGTCCACTAATCACAGCAAGAAATTATTAGTTATTTTTTTTCACCATAGCTGCCTCTCCCATTCAACTGGCAGCAGTTGTGAGGTCTATGCACCACTTGGCACATTCAGGAAGAGCCTTAAATGAGGCATAACCTCATGCTGACCTTTAGCCCAAGGCTAAATCCTACTCTGGATGCATCACACACCCCTACACGAGCTCCCGGGGATGTGACAGCGACCCAGCTATGACCAGGGGCAATGCCATATACTCACCCTAATTTGCTCTGAGAGCTTTAAAAAAGCAAATTATTTTTGTGAAACAAAGGAGGGTTACACTAAGCAGCTGCCTGTTTCCAGGCCTGAGTAACTAGGACAAAGTTTGATCCGTTTCAAAATAGCGTTAATATTTTTAATGACCCATAAGCCCATTTTTAGAACAAAGCAAGGACTTTCTCCTTTCTGCCTTAGTTTCAGGAAAAGCCCAAGCCTCCTCCTTTGCCAGCTGAAAAATGTAGCACTGGAATAGTCACCCCATGGACTGATGTCACCACACAATGCTGCAGTCACTGGATGTAAACACAGCTTTCAAGGCAATGAGGTTTTGTTGTATAAGTTGAATAAATAAATTTATTAAAGGCCGCTTTTTCTTTTCTTTCCTAGTAAAAACCAGAAGCATTTCACTCTCTTAATTTCTTACTCGCAACGTCAACCAGCCTGGCAAAGAGCCAGGAAATCCTCTAGGAATAGGTGAATGTCTATGGGATATAGGGAATGATTTTGAGCTGTGGATGGATGGGTGGCAGCAGAAGGTGGCTGATCCCACAGAGATCCACTTGGAGCCACGGACGCTTCCAGATTCTTGCAGAGAAGCTAAGGAAGAGTTCATCCCATCAGTGACACATCACATTTCCCGGGAGTAGGGCTCAGCAGAACAGGCTGGGGGATGTGCCTCATTCCCTTGCCGGACCCAGGTTGTACTTCCCGGGATGATCCTTTCTCCGCTTCCATCCGGCATCATTTGCATTCCCTCCTCCTGCTCTCAGGATGTGCAGGGAAGGCACCGGCGTGTGTACGTGTGTGCAATTCCCAACACGCACGGAGTCAGGGCTGACACGTCTGTCACACGCTCCGCGAGACAAAGCTGAGAATGGCACCACATTCCCTGGCAAGTTTTCCCTCCGGTTTACCCAACGATCTGAGGACCTTCATTAAGTCACAGCTAAACACGGCACCGAGCAAATGAGCTTCGCCCATTTTCTCCCCCCTCTATCCCAAAAAGCCCATCACTGGATGAGACACTCCGTTATCCCAACGCTTCCTCAAGCATGCCTCTGAACTGTTAATCATTGCCATGGGAAATCCTACGCTCATCTACACAAATTAGAATGTAATTTGTGTATCTAAACATCACAGCTCAGCTCACCCGCTCTGCCTGAGGAGCCGGGATACCGCCGGCACCCGTGACTGAGCTCACATGGAATACGACTCCGGAGGAAACGACAAATTACTCCCCTCAAATAACGGGAAATGGCTGGATAAAATCTGATTTCCTACGGAACAGCGTGTCAGTGGGAGTGGGTGAAGCGATACATCGCTGAGCGTGGTCACAGGCAGGCTGAAGGTGGAGGAGCCCCTTGCTGGGTGCAGCCCACCTGTGGGACCACCCTGGGCTCCAGTGGGAAGCAGCAGCTGCTGGAGGATCCAGGCGCCTCTGGAGGGAACCGAAGCCTTGCAGGAAGACACCACAGAACTTCCTCCTCCCCGTCACCCCGCTCCGCTCCCTGGCAGGGCTGCTCCCAGCTCCCCCGGCATCAGGGGGCTGTGAGGGGATGGGTTTAAAATGGGCCCTGTCTGGAGGGTGACTCGACAACAAAATCCTACAGCTTCCAGAAATGGGGAAAACCCTCTGGAGGGGTGACAAGCCAGGGGTGGCCTTGTGGCTCTGCCTGCGGAAGGTGGGGCGAGCGCGATCCCTGCTCCCAGATGAGGTGGGGTGGGGTGAGCGGGATCCCTGCTCCCGGCCGAGGTGGGGTGGTGGCTGAGGTGACATCCCCCGTCAGGGGCTGAGGGGACAGCAGGGCCAGGGCAAGGAGTGTCACGGCAAGCCGGAGGAGAACCGGGGCAGCCCAAAGGCTCCCCAGGGAGCTGCCGGGGCTGTCTGGCCCCAGGTGAGTGATGGGGTCCCGCTGTAGCCACGCCGAGGGCGGTGACCAGCCCAAGCCGGGGACACCTCGCCTCAGGAGGCCCCGGAACGAGGAGCGCCCCATCCCGCACCCCCGATTCCCCTCACGCTGGCGGGGGAAGACGGGCGGACCCCAGGCCCCTCAAGGGATAGCGCCGGGGGATCCCACACACCCGTGTGCCCCCTCGGCACCGAGC
>VZRS01014046.1:147315-165972 GCA_013398055.1 Ifrita kowaldi | reverse complement strand
GAGTGCACAGGAACACTTGGGCTGAGAAAGCACCACAGAGTCCTGCCCTGGGGTGGGGTCAGCCAGGCCCTGCTCCCCCAGTTCCAGCTGTGCCTGCAGCATCCACAGGCAGCAGGAGATATTCACTGTGCATGTGCAGATGTGACACAAAGGATGCAGCTCAAGGGCTTGTACTTCGACACCTCTGGGGAGGATTTAAGTGCAGCACAGTTGATGACATAGAATCCCTGAATGTTCTGGGTTGGAAGGGACCTAAAAGCTCATTTCATTTCACCCTCTGGCATGGGCAGGGACACCTTCCACTATCCCAGGCTGCTCCAAGCCCCATCCAACCTGGCCTTGGACACTTCCAGGGATCCAGGGGCAGCCACAGCTTCTCTGGGCACCCTGTGCCAGGGCCCCCCCACCATCACAGCCAGGAATTCCTTCCCAATATCCCATCTAACCCTGCCCTCTGGCAGTGGGAAGCCATTCCCTGTGTCCTGTCCCTCCAGCCCTTGTCCCCAGTCCCTCTCCAGCTCTTCTGGAGCCCCTTTAGGCCCTGCAAGGGGCTCTGAGCTCTCTCTGGAGCCTTCCCTTCTCCAGGTGAGCACCCCCAGCTCTCCCAGCCTGGCTCCAGAGCAGAGGGGCTCCAGCCCTTGGAGCATGTCCATGGCCTCCTCTGGGCTTGCTCCAGCAGCTCCACATCCTTCTGATGTTGGGGGCCCCGGAACTGGAGGCAGCTCTGCAGGTGGGGTCTCTCACAAAAGCCGAGTAGAGGGGAATAATCCCCTTCCTCAACCTCCTGCCCACCCTGCTGGGGATGAGCCCATGCTGTGTTTGGCTTTCTGGCAATGCCAGCCTCAGGGAGCTTGCCCACACCCACCTGCTCCATGTGGACCAGCACAGGAGTGAACACACTTGTCCTCAGCTACTGTTTGCCCACACTTGGGATGCCAACAAGCTGCTGGAATCGACCTGACTCTGGAGCCACAGAGTCTTTGGAAGACATGGCATAGCACTCAAGGAACAACTGATTAAACCGGAAATGTGGTGGTCACCAGAGGGCCAAAATTTGGCAGGACAGGTGGGGAACTGAGCCCCAGACTGTATCTGCAAGAGGAGATTTTGGGAGAGTGCTGATCATTTCTGCACTGTGGCCCACAGCAGTCAGGGAAAGCCAGTGGCCATCCAGCTTTGTTGGATTCACAGGAGCCAGCAGGATCTGCTCTTCATTCCTGACAGCGGGAAGAACGTTCAAAAATGAACCAATTTTCAGTTCCAGGCGTCTGAGCTGTACCAAAGCCATGTGTTGTTGTGCTCCCATTGATATGCTGATACTTAATTCCTGAGTGCCTCCTCCACTACTCTGTGACTGCCTCCCGTTGGCCTCTTCCCTGTGTTTACAGCATCAGAAGGAAACATATAATTTTGGCTCTCTGAAGTGCTGGCTCTCTCACGTGGCAGACAGCTGAGTCCTGCCCACCCCTGCTGGGCACTGCGACCACGAGGAGCTCACTCGGCTTTGCAGAAGCTCCATTAGGATTTTTATAAATAATCCCTGAGATTGCACGTGCCTGTTGCTGCTTCAGTGCAGCAGAGAAGAGACAGGTGTTGTGAGGAGGGATTTCTTACGCTGGACACTCTCAGAGGGGTTCAGATAGGTTGAAAGAGGAGATTAAAAGAAAAGCAGCTGGGAAATGGACAGGGGAGAAAAAAAAAAGAGGATGGAAAAGGAAATTTGTTAATTTGAAAGTCTAATTAAACTGAGATGGGCTCAGGTCCTGTTTTCCTCAGTCTCTTTGAGAATTGCTGCTAAGGTCAAGCTTGTACTGCCCCATTTACTGGCATTTTCTCCATTTCTCTTGCCCTTATGGCACGTGGTATCCCAGCAAAAGAGGAGAGGAGAGGTTTGATGCTGTGTTGTGCCGGAGGGATTGTCTGCATGAACTCCCAAGGCCTTTTCCTGCATTATTTCCTATGATCCCAAGTCAAGGGGATGATCTTTTTTCCAGAGAGTGACTCAGCATTTGTTCATTTTCATCTATCCCTTCTCTCCACTGGTTCATCCTTCCTTTATTTTCCCAGTTGCAAACAGCCCTTCTTGGGAAGCATCTTTACATTCTTGCTGCCCAAGTTTCCAGATCACAAAGAGCTGATTTTACAGCAGATGTGCTGAATGGTCATGGACTGGAAGGATTCTTGAGGAAAAACGATGCTAAATGGGGGAAAGACAGAAAGAGAAAATACCCCGCAGAGGAAGAGCACAGCCAGTGGTTCAACACCGGCAGATACAGCGCTGGAAAGGCCTCAGAATTTCGGAGAAAACCTGGATTTAAATCCATCCTGTGTTCCGCTGGCAGGAGCCGTTTCATAATTTACCTTGATTCGAGTGTCCCACTTACCCAGGCAGCATTTCCAGTTGCTTTTCATATCCCCGGCCCTTCGCAAACAGAAACCGGGCGCGTTGTGCAACGCTTATGTAAGAGGTGCCAAAGGGACGCTGCCAAGGCTCTGCTCTTGCTCAGGTGCCACCACGGACTCGCTGGGACTTGCTGCTGAGGGAAACGCTGCCATCCACACGAGTTTTCCTTGGACAAGGCGCTGCCTGAGCCCCTGGGTGACACATCTGTTCTTGCAGTGGTTATCCGAGGTTCTGGGATGCGTTCGTTTCCTCCCCGCAGTTTTTATTGTCACTTCTGCCTTCTCGGGCTTTGCTCTTTCACTGCTTCTGCTAAATTGCATGGGAAAGTCAAAGGGATCAAGATGTCAAATGTGTCTGAAGAACATTGCAAGGGGATGTCTCCCTGGTGCTTACACTCTCTGGCAGGGATTCCTCATCACTGCTTTAATTTCTATACCCTTATTCTAGGGTTAAGAGGCCTCAATTCTTTGGAAATACCAAAAAGGGATAAAACAGAATCAGCTTTTTCCCCGGTCCTGAAGCTAAAACCTTCCTAACATCTTTTTGTTGTTGGTTTTTTTTTCTCTTACTGAAATATTTTAAGTGCAGCAGATCTTTGTTGCTTAGGAAATCCTGCTATTCCTGCAGTTCCCATTTCTCACCCCGAATTGTGCTATGACCGCCTACATTTCCATGGGCTTTGCAGCCAAAGGAATTATCTTTGCTGCTTCTGTAAACACGATGGCACACTAGGATGCACAGAGGTATTTCACTGTGGAGGAGACAGAATTCCAGCAGTTCATTAAATGACTTGTTTAATCAATCAGCGTGGAGGTTCTTCCTTCTGGAAGATGCTCTGTGAACTGAAGGAGCTAATTAAGAATAAAAAAACCATGGAGATAAAGAAGCGTCAGCCCAGGCCTGGTTTTACCTTGGTGGCTGCCTTTGCACTATCTGACTGTGATCTTCATATTTCTCTTTGTTAGGAAAAGGTTCTTTCCCCAGAGGGTGCTGGGCACTGCCCAGGCTCCCCAGGGAATGGGCACGGCCCCGAGGCTGCCAGAGCTCCAGGAGCGTTTGGACAATGCTCTCAGGCACAGAGTGGGATTGTTGGGGTGTCTGTGCAGGGCCAGGAGCTGAACTGGATGATCCTCGGGGTAATTCCATGATTCTACAATTTAGAGGTCAGCAAGGCAGAGGATCTCTCCTAAGCCAAACTTCCCATTTATTTCTGATACTGTTTTTAATTTGTTCCCTCTCCCCTGCACTGACAGGCAGATGGACACTATTACAAACATCCTTCCTCACCAGCCTCTTTTTTTGTTTGCAACGTGGCTTTAGTGAGCCCAAGCCAAAATGTGTGCGTGCCAAGTTTGTTTCTAGGATTTCCCCCTGAAGATACACCTCAGCTAGGAAGAGGCTTCCAGCTCCTCTTGGCAGAACCAAATGAATCCATCCTGCCTGGATGATTCAGCAAGATACTTGCTAAATGTTCCAGCCAGGTTTGTGCACCTGGAAACGGGGGAAGCAGTCGGTGCTTTGAATTTCCATTTTCAATGCTGTTTTTCATGGAATGGCCACATTTTCCTGCATCCTTGTGCTGAGCAGTTGCTGTCTGGTCTCACCTCTGCCCTCCTGTGCATGCACGTGGGAGGGAAGGGCATCCAGCTGGTTTCCTTCCTTTGAATGCAAAGAGCACAATCAGCTGCAAAGTCTCCTGAGATGCATCTACGTAAACGGAGTGACACAAATATAATGTATAGCCACAGCTCCCCTCTTCCTTCCGTGAAAAACAAATCCTGGCACACAGGGCTGAGCTGGGTCTTGTTTCATTCTCCTGCTCCTGCAAGGCACACAAAGCTCCTGAAAAGGCTTTGCTCTCCCTTTGGTGTCTTTTCTCTCTTCCCAGAGCATCTCAGCTGGGTGAGATCCTCAGTGTACAGCAGACTGATGTTTCCCTGAGCAAGTGAATTCCCAAGCTGCACATAAGAAACATCCAACAGGCCTGGATGTCTCCTCCTTCTCCTGCCCTCGGCTGTGTTCTCTCCATCCATCTTGCCAGGACTTCTCCCTCTTTCTGCTCTTTATTTTCCTTCAGGCATTTTTTGTACTTGTCATCACGTGCCCACATCTGCTGCCATCCCAACTGTCCCCAAAGGGCCATTCCAGCAGCAAGAAACCATTCAGGGTCCTGCAAAACCTGCCCTATTCCTCTTATTCTGGATTCTGATAGCAGAGCAGGTGAAGCAGCATTAGCAGCACTGAAAGCTGCCAAAGGGATGCCAAGAAGCTTTAGGAGGTTCAGCATCCTGAACTGGACTCAGGGGTGGAAAGCTGCCCACAGAAAGCCTGGGAATGGCTCCACTGCAGGCCCTTCACTTGTGGCCATGGGTGAACCAACAGTGTGTGCCATCAGAGAGGAAAACCAGCCTGAAAAACACAAACCACAAACTTTAAAAAAAAAAAAAAAATTCAAATCATAGGGAAGGTGCCGCAGCAGTTCTGAGTGCATTCCATGTGGGATTGTTAGACTGTGTAAAATTAAAGATATTTTAGCAGTCAGATAAAGAACTAGGGCTGAAGTAATTTCTCTTCATGCTGCTGTACCTCAGTGTCCTGTTTGCCAATAAACATGCATCCACAGGCACAGCACATTCCACTGCTTTTAAAACCACCTTCCTTATCTTGTTCAGTTAGAAATTTCTACAGCTCTGCATCCACCGTTACCTGGTGAATCTCGGAGTCTCGTTAAAATAACCTTGGCTGTTCTTCCTCCTCAGACTACAACACAAACAGATCACATTCTCCAAACCCACGTAATGCCTTATGTAAAACCACTTAACATTCCTTTTAAGGCTGGGACCCGTTCAGATGGAAGATGCTGCATAAAAGCACATTCCTAAACACGCTCGACCAGAAAAGCAACGTGGTCTGGGGTGGAAAATGCAGTGGGAATCGGTGTGTGCTCAGGAGTACGGGCCTGGCAGGGCACAGAGTCCATGTCTTGCACTGAAAACTTTGCACAACTCATTAGAATCATTAATTAAATCATTAAGGTTGGAAAAGCCCTCTAAGACCATTGAGCCCAACCCTTAACCCAGCACTGCCATGATCACCACTGCCCCGTGTCCCCAAGTGCCACATCCACACTGCTCTTAAAACCCTCCAGGGATGGTGACTCCACCACTGCCCTGGGCAAACAATGCCTGACCACCCTTTCCCTGAAGAAATTTTCTGTAATATCCAACCTCGACCTCCCCTGGCACAACTCCAGGCAGTTTCCTCCATTTTCCTGCATTTTCCTAATCATGAAATGGTAACAGGAGGACAGTCCCAGTGCTGCTTTTATCTATGTACACCTCCCAGTTGTGCTTCCAGCAGGGATTGAGACCCAGCTGGGAAAGGTGGATTAAAGCTCAGAACACGAGATGGGCTCTGAGAGCTCACTCTTCACCACTGGCAAGATGGGATGAGAAACTGCACCTCCAAGTGGGAAGTGAAACTTCACCCAGCAAGGACTAAATACAGGAGCTTTTGCAGTAAACTGCAGCCCCTTGGATCTGAGCGATGTTCTAGGAGGCCAAGTCTTAATGCACCATCTGCCACTGGAAAATGAAATGTCCTTTTTGCTGTGCTGTCATCTGATGGCTTGTCAGGAGCAGCAGAGTGAAAAGCAGCATCCGAACCCTCAGCTGAGGAAGGGAAAAGAAAAAGGACACAAACAGCTCCCTATCGGGAGCACAGGAAGTTGATTTATGAGGGGAGAGGTAATTGCTTTGTTAAAAATCACTTGAGGAAATACAGCTCTCTAAAGGGTAAATAGTTCCTTATTTGTTGGGGGTTCAGGAAAACTTAGGTATTTATGTTGGAAAGGACATACAGGATGCAGAAGGCTTGGAGAGTACAAGGGGAAATTAAATGGGAATCTCTTTAAGTGAGCAGCCCTGAGCTCCCCTGTTTTGGGGAAGCGGGGCAGGTTATATTTTGCAGCCCAAACGAGCCCATAAATAAATCCCAATAAACCCAAAGGCCACTATGCAATTCCCAGGAGTCTGCACACGTTGCCTTTGAGTTTAACCTAAAGCACCACAGTTCCTAATGAATTCTGCTACAGAGCCTGTGGTTTGAAGGAAAAGCTTATGCAATCCACACCACTCTGTCAGGTACTACATGTGGGATTTCTAAATGTAAGAGCAAGTTCCAAGCCCAGGCTCCATTTTAAAGCGAGGATCAGTGCCTGGCTACGTTGTCATTAGAACACATTGGACCTGCTTGGGCTGCGTGGCTGCCAAAGAGGCAGAATCTGTTCTGAAATAACCAACCCTGGACACCAGAGACTCGTACATCTGGCATCCATTTGAATTTTTTCTACCTAACTTCTGCAGGCGTATTTCCTGCGCTGAGTATGTGGAAGTTTTTACGCCTAGAAAATCACACCTCCTTTCAGGCCCTAATGACTCTCGGTGCAGTGAGTGCTACTGCGAATTCCAGCATTCCTCTACTCCCTATCCCCACCTTCGGGCTTCTTAAATTGTTTAGCATTGATTTGAGAGACCATAGGTGAGCTTTGCCCAGAACTTCAGCTGCTTCGCTCAAAATAATTGGGAAAGGCAGCTATAAATGCTTTCCACTTTGCAGTTTCACAGCAGCTTTTTTTGACTTAGGGAGCCCAGGGAGACAAGCCCCAACAAGTCCGAGGTAATTCTGGTGTGACTTTCATTGCACTGGCTGCCCACAAAGCCAAATGCCATGGTACCTGATTAGCCCATGAGAAGGATTACGCGACGTGGCTGCAAGGCTGCAATCCAGATCAGTCCTACATCCTCCTTCCTCCTCCTTTTCCTCCTCATCTCGAGCCTCTCTGGAAGCATCCCAGCCTCTGGTGTGAAAGATGGAAAGCTTGGCCTGGTGTTTGGTACAAGCATATGCACGGATATAAATATATATCATATATAGGTGGTGTAGCCTATGATGAAAGCAGGGCTTTCATCCTGCCTCAAGCCGAAGGGTACAGGCTAAAAGTCCTGCCTGTCCCCACACTTGTATTTCCTCAATGAAGACCTGTTGGAGCAGGGTCAGAAGAGGCACGAAGATGCTCCAGGGGCTGGAGCCCCTCTGCTCCAGGCTGGGAGAGCTGAGGGTGTTCACCTGGAGAAGAGAAGGCTCCAAGGAGAGCTCAGAGCCCCTTCCAGTGCCTAAAGGGCCTCCAAGAGAGCTGGAGAGGGACTTGGGACAAGGGTCTGCAGTGACAGGACAAGAGGGAATGGCTTTAAGCTGGAAGAGGGTAGATTTAGGTTGGATGGGCTATTGGGAAGAAATTCCTTGCTGGGAGGATGAGGCCCTGGCACAGGGTGCCCAGAGAAGCTGTGGCTGCCCCTGGATCCCTGAAAGCATCCAAGGCCGGGTTGCACGGGGCTTGGAGCAACCTGGTTTAACAGAAGGCATCCCTGCCCATGGCAGAGGCTTGGCATTGGATGAGTTTTAGTGTCCTTCCAACCCAAACCACTCTGAGGTTCCATNCCCGACCCCGCTCCCCGCCCGCTGCGGCGCTTCCTGGTTGCCCCGGGGAGCCCCGGGAGCCGCGGAGGGCGCGGCCGCCCGCCCGCCTTTGTCTGGGCCGCCCGGAGCCCCCTGAGCCGCCGTTGCCGCCGCAGGAGCCATGGGCCGGGGGCCGCCGCGTTAGGAGCATCCCGGGGCCGGCGGGGACGCGGCGCTGGACATGGAGCCGGCGGCGCGGGCCAGCGGGGATATCCTGAGGCGGAACCCGCAGCAGGACTACGAGCTGATCCAGCGAGTGGGGAGCGGCACCTACGGCGACGTGTACAAGGTGAGCGGCGGGGGGGCCGCCTCTGGCAAAGCCGGAGGATTCCCACTTGTGTGGAAAAGGATTGACTGTGAGCGAGGTGAGGCCGTGGCACAGGGTGCCCAGAGGAGCTGTGGCTGCCCCTGGATCCCTGGAAGTGTCCAAGGCCAGGTTGGATGGGGCTTGGAGCTACGTGGGATAGTGGAAGGTGTCCCTGCTCATGGCAGAGGGTTTGACTGAATGATCTTGAAGGTCCCTTCCAACCCAAACCAGTCTGGGATTGTGTGCTTGCAGCACCAGAGAAGGGTCTCTCTTACCGCCGCCCTTCTTGGAGGTTTGAATTGATGAATATCGCAGGCGATACTTCCCACGTTGCTGCGCGGGGAGGTAGAGGATGTCTCTTGACTGTACCTGTTTGCAGAACGCATCCAGTTAAAGCACCTGATTAAAAGGGTGCCACTTTATCCTCGAGGTTAATAATAGCCCGTGAAAGGCAGAAGCAGATTAAAGCTCTTCAGAAGCTGGAACGGAGCTCCAGCACGAGGTAGAGTTAGTGCAGCACATCAAGTAGATGCTCTTGGAATGGTGCATACAAAAAGTGACCCTGTCCCTGGCAGGGAGTTGGAACTGGGTGATCTTTTAGGTCCTTTCCAAGCCAAACCATTCTGGCATTCTGTAATTCTGTATCGGTGCGCACATCGCCGGAACCACAGGCGTGGGGGGCAGGAGGTGCAGGCAATGGCGTGTTCTCATAGGAGCTCTGTCCACAAACATCAGGGATGTTCCTCATACCTCAGGGATGCTCAGCAGCTTTTAGGTCTGGGTGGATTGTAAAGAAAGCCTTCAAGGTTTCAACCTGCGCTTGGCAATGTGCGTGTTCAGCTGCATGGAGAGGGAGGCTGTGTGATGTTTTCCTTTGTAGTGCTGTTGAGTGTGTTTAAAATAGACCTGACACAGCCAAGCGTGCAAGGGAAGGTGTGTTACTGTGCCACATGAAAGGCAGCAGTAATTGCTCCTGCTGGGGGAGGGCTCTTTGCTAATGTTCAAATTGAAGTTTTATAGATGGATTCTGTTCCCACCACCCCTTTGAAATGGTTACTTGTGACCTCAGGGAGTTATTTTTAAAAGTTTTTGTGGTGCATATTTACCTTCCTCTTTTATTTTTTTTTTCTCCTACAGTGTTGTGCACAGATCAGTCAACTTCTTTCCTAGGGATTCTAGCAGTAAATCCTTTAAAAGAACATTTCAGCTGTCATAAATCTGGAACTCGGCATACCTTGAGCTGCTTTGTTTGTGTGTGCCTGCCCAGTGCAGGGCAGCATGACAAGAAATAACCAGGCAGCACGACAAGAAATAACTAGTTGTGTTGCAGGGAAGTGTTTTTGTGTCATCTCTTTGTGGAAAAAGAAATATTCTGCTTCTCATTATGCTGGTAATTAGTGGAGAGCTGTGCTGACATGTCATCCAGCTTCCGGTTCCGGAGCTGGGTTGGATGCATGGCTCTGCTCCGTGCCATGTAAACACATCCATCCCCTTTAAACAAAAAACCCACAGCCCTCTGCCCCCCCCTCCACTCTTTGGGTTTTGAGAAATGCGCCTTCCACTCCTGAAACGGTTTCAGATTAGGAATAAACCCAAACTTTCTCCTCGTGCAGCCTGGCAAATTTAAATCAAAGGTTTTGGCAGCCTTTTCAGACGTTGTTATGAGTCTGAAACAAGTATAAAGTTAATGAGTTTAAAGTAGTTTGAGAGGCTGCATTTGTTTCTAGGTCATTGGTTTGCTCTTTGTTTTTGTAAAGGCCTGCAACAGGGAGGAACTCTATCAAGGGAATACTGAATCAGATGGCACTGCCTCTTATGACAAATATGCACAGCAAACTTATTTTTTAAAGTCATTGATGTTGTGATAATTTTAAAAGGTAACCCTTTTTTTCTTGAAAGGACTTAACGTATAAGCATTTTACTTTTATTTTTCTTAGTCCCTGGTAAGTCTCAGTGCAGATGGCACGTCTTGTGCTTGTTGAGGGCTGTCGGGAGTGTTTTTAAAATGCATTTATTAGTGAATATCCAAGTGTTTCTATGTTGCAGAGCTCAGGAAAGGTTTGCTACAGAGTGCTCTTAAATTAAAATGGAATTTTCCCCTCACCTCTTCAAGTGGTTTCTCTGCTCCTTCACTAATAATGAGTCACCAGCGTCTCCAGCACGGTTGTTTTTGGGATGTCTAAGCCAGGCAGCCTCTCTGATTGTGGGACATCTGCCTCTTCCTCGGATGCTTTTTGGTGGTGGTGGTTAATGCTTCAAATTCTTCTTGGGGCATTTGGTAGCTTTCAGAGTAGTTGGCTCTTTTTTTGATGGCGAAGACAGAGGTTAAGCAAATATTTCTCTTCACTATTAGGTTACAGAAGAATATTAAAGGCTTTTCTAAAATTCTCCTGCCCACTTTGCTTTTTGTTGCTACCATGAAAGCTTAAAACAGAGATGTGTTTTCTTAGTGTTTGTGGGGTTTATTTCTCTTGTCTGTCACATGGCACACAATGGATGATTGTAGGATTGCTCCTAAGTGCTGGGTTGTTGATGTTGTTTTAATATCTTTTTTTTCCCCAAAATGCATTTCAGGGCTGGGGAGAAACCATCTGTAAATAAACTCTTGTCTATTCACAGCCTGTGTAAATAAATTCAAGTTTGGATCTAGCAGTCTTGGAAGTAATTTCCATCACAATCCTAACTTGTTAGTTGTCTCATCTGTGGTGGGAAAGCTTTTTTCCTTTTAACAGAGGATATTAATATCAAACCAGTTCTGATCCATTGGAATAATTTATCCCTCACAGCATTGCACCAAGATATCTTGAATTACTGACTTGTGGAAGAGGCTGTAATAACAAAGATGAGAACTGGAACTTAATAATATGCTGATTAAAAAAATAGTCTTTTTTGGTCCCTGCTCTCTCACAAGTCTGCTCTGGCTTTCCTGGAAAGGTCTTCCCACTGTGGTCATAAAAATGAAAATCTCAAAGCAGTGTTTAAAAATGACATAAATTTGTTGTGTTTGCACTCTGAATTGCTTCTGTTTCATGCTGAGATAGATGTCGTGTGTGTGTGGTTAATGGAGAAACACCATTTGACTGGGGTCTTGGAGCAGAAAATTAAAAAAAGCTGCTGGAGACTGTAAATGGAATTTAACCTCCAGCACTAGGAAGTGGCTGGTCACGTCCCATCCCAGGTAAATTCCCAGTGTGGTTAGATGTTTCCCAGGATGGGTTTTCACACCAGCGTGACCTGTGAGTGAACCTGCAGCTTTTCAGTTGGGCTTTGTAGTCCTAATTTGTTTAAGGCTGGTTTGATAACAAGGTCACACCATCAGCTGTATGAGCACACGTTTCTGCAGCCCGTGGTATTTTCTGGAAGTACTTGGAATAGCATAAGGCTGGCCTGTTTTGCTTAACTTGTGGAATTTGGTTGCATCAGAACATCCAGTCATTTGGTTTTGTGTAGTTGTGGATCTTGGTGTCCTCAAAGGACTTTGGAAAACAAGAGTTGTATGTGGGGGATAATTTGCTGCTGCTCGTCCTTCCTGAAATTTCCTGAGTGGGTTTTTTTGTTAGAGTATTTCTGAATGGCTCTGAATAGGTTTGGTGAAGAGATGATGGGGAAATGTTCAAGTGTTCAAGGCCAGGTTGGAGGGGGCTTGGAGCAGCCTGGGATAGTGGAAGGAGGGGTGGAATGGGATGAACTTTGAGGTCCCTTCCAACCCAAACCATTCACAGGGCTTGGCTTTCTGTGTTTTTCATTCCAAGTGCCCCAAACAGAGTTTTAACTGATCCTCGGTTCTGCAGAGGGGAACAAAAGGGTGGTTGATGTAAATTGATGTAAATTCATCCTTGTTGAATGCTGTTGTTTGGCAGCTGAGCTGGAAGGCCGTGGATGTGCCGGGCCCAGCACCCTGGGCCGGCCGCTCCCGCGGGATGAATAGCGGGATGTCTGTCCTCCCCGATGATCAAACATGACCTTGTGCAGCAATTCTAAAGCTGGCTTGTTTGGGGTTTTCCAAGCAGGATTGTGAGCAGTGCCACAGTGGCTTTCTTTAAAAGTAAGCACAAGGGACAAGGAATGTAGCAAATTAATAGCAGAAACTGCCCGTAAACAAGAGACGCATTTTTATGGAATATCATGAAAATTTCATTCTTTCTGGAGTCACCTGCTCAGTCTCTCTTCTCTTGAGATCATTATCATTATTTTTTAATCTCCCACACCAAATAAAGGCATTAATTTAGAAGAAACCTGCAGTGTTTTGCCATTGATTGCTGCTGGAAAATAGTGAGCAATGACATTGCATTGTGGCACACACAGACCCTTTGCTCAATTGCAATTTAAAACAAACAACAAGAAGATTTGTTTTACTTTCTTTGTGTTTTCTTTTTTTAAAGGTTGCCATAGAAGTGTGACTGTCCAGTTTGAATCAGGCTTCAACCCTGCTTGTGTGGTCACTGCCTTGTTCTCAGAGCTCTGGATTATAATTCCTGCTGCAGCCAAAAGGCTATTGAGAACCTGTATTTGATGCTTAGAAAATAATTCTCAATGTCATTCTAATCTCTCAGATAATGAAAGTTTATCAGTTAAAGTGTTTTACTGCTTAAGTCAACAGGTTAAGAGCAGAGTATTAAAGCTTTTTTTTGTTACCAGAGAACAGTTATGGCTGAGACAGCTTTTAATCACATATTCCTAACTTTATAAAAATGTGTTTTGGCAGCTGCAGACCAATTGGATTTGGCCATCCCTGACTCAGCACTTCTTTCCCTGGTGAATATATGTTGCTTCCACATATAAATGACCATAAAACATCTGTCACATTGGGGGATTCCACTCTTCCTCTGCAGATCAAAGCCTTCTGGTCAGCAGTGTTTGCTGTAGCCATGCCTGGACTCCATGTGCTTTTTTTTCCATATGAAGGGGGTTTGGAATGACATCAAACCAGTGCTTTTGAGTTTTTTCTTATTGCTGTGGAGTTCCCCTTCTGGGAAATGGCAGGCTTTTCTTTCAGGATGCAGTCAGTAGGATTTCTCTGTTGAGAACTAAGATGCTCAGTGGCTTGTTGACACCCTCTGTGAGGATATTCAGGAGTGGAAGGTGAAACCTTTGCATTTCCATTTGTAATGTTTGTAATAGCTTTTTTTGTTAAGGATTTGGGTTTTGATGTGGAATTTGGTTCCAAGCTGCGTGGCTTTAAGTATTACATCCTGTCACTCATGTAACTCTTTAGCAGGAACCGTAGTGACAGGACAAGGAGTAATGGGTTCAAAGTGAAAGAAGGGAAATTTAGGTTGGATACACGGAAGGAATTCTTGGCTGGGAGGGAGGTGAGGCCCTGGCACAGGGTGCCCAGAGAAGCTGTGGCTGCCCCTGGATCCCTGCAAGTGTCCGAGGCCAGGTGGGACAGGTATGGAGCAACCTGGGATAGTGGAAGGTGGCAGGGATGGAACTGGATGATCTTGAAGGTCCCTTCCAACCCAAACCATTCTGGAATTCTGTGGTTTCTGTTAATGGGAAGTTACATGGTGGGAGTAGTGTTTCCCCTATGGTTATTTCTCCCTGTCTGTTGCTTTGAGGAGCAGGCAGTCTCCAAAATCTTTGAGATAAGGTCTAATTTCTTCTTAATGTGAGATATCCATTAAGAGGAAGCAAACAGTGCAGGTCACACACCACCCACCCCTCAACAGCAGAGACCTGAGAGGGAAGAGCAAAGAACAGACCAAAGATCAGAACATTTGCCTGCCAGGGTCTCCTTCCTCTCTCTCCAGAAGATGCAACGGTCATTTTCACTGCCAACATTCAGATAACTTGGAAAGCATCCAGGTTTTCTGGGATGAGTGGCTGAGCCCCAGTTCTGTCAGAGAGGTGCGTGGTAGAAGCTCACAGATCATCCCTGTCAGAGGGAGCAGCTCTTCCTGTCAGCAAGGCCGTGACGGAGTTTGGCAGCGCGTTCCGCTGACACCAGCAACTGTCCGTCCTCATTCCAGCTGGAAAAACAACCTTCCCTGCTACCTTTAGCCGTGTTTGGCACCTGCTGCTTGCTGAGGGCTGGGAGGGAAGAGGAGAGGCAGCATCAGCCCGACGTGATTGCAGTTCAGAACGATGCAGAGCAGGTACATCTCCATATTCATGAAGTTGTTCTTCAGCTCAAGGCAATCTCGATGCCTTGTGGTTGAGATTGCCAAGGCTTTTCACAAGGACATGGAGTGATAAGATGAAGGGGAATGGCTTCACACTGACAGAGGGCAGGGTTAGGTGGGATATTGGGATTAAATTCTTGGCTGGGAGGGTGGGGAGGCCCTGGCACGGGGTGCCCAGAGAAGCTGTGGCTGCCACATCCCTGGAAGTGTCCTAGGTCAGCTTGGACAGGGCTTGGAGTAGCCTGGGATAGTGGAAAGTGTCCCTGCCCGTGGCAGGGTGTGGGATGAGTTGGTTGTTAAATTCCCTTCTAACCCAAACCATTCTAGGATTCTGTGACTTCCTCCCACTTTGCCATTTCATTAGGTTTTTGGATTTTAAATTTTCCAAAGAAGAGTTCTTTCCCAGTTTCTGAAGGGTTCCTAGCAGTGAGAGCACTCAGCAAGGTTTGGTGGACACAGCAGCCTTCGATTTGGGAAGTTATGCTGCTCCCAAATCCGTTCTGGATTTCCAATAAAAAATCACATATGGGGACTGGATAAACTCTTCCTTCCTAGATGGACAAAAATTGGTGAGTTTGGCACAGAGAGGTTTCAGTTCTGCTCTTCAGCCTTCTAAATTCTTTCACCCAAGTGTTGCAGGGATTCATTTCATCCAGCACAGTGGATACTGTCAGCAGGGTCCTCCTCAGCCAAAGCTTACCTTTTTCCATGATGGATGGAAAACACCATGTGGAGAAGCTGCAGCTTGACTTTATTGTATCTCAGGAGCTTGTGTGAAAGAGCACGTGAGGGGATGAGCAACAGAATTGCTTCCAGGATTGTCCTCTTCCAATACTTTCCCCTAATCCCTTATCCTGTGTGTTGCTCTGTGTATTTCTACTGACTTCTGTTCTCCTAAAGGTAGTAAAAAGATCACACAAATGTAGTCAGGGATACCCTCAGAACACTCCAGTCCTGGTGTCCAAAACTGCTGCATTATTGATCCTTCAAAATGGCATCTTTAATGCCAGATTTGATATCTTGGCACGCTGGAATTACTCCTCCCCCAAGTGTATTTTTGTGTCTTCTGCATGAATATAGTGTTTGGGAGGTTCATGTTTTCATAGAGATGAGGAAGATTTGGCTGGAGAAAGAATGTCTGAATAAAGAAAGCTGAATGAACCATATTTTGAGCTCAGTGTGAAAAAGCTGGATTTGTAGCGGGTTTGAAATGTGAGTTTTGAGGCATTCCAGAAAGGCAAGTGCTGCTTCTCTTCAGAGTGAAGAGGTTATTGCAGGGGGACTCTGTTGTCTTGTTGGTAAGAAATCATTCCTCAGAGGATTTTTTTTGAGTAGCTTTGTCTTGTGCAGCATTAAAGGCATAACTTCTTACATTTGAGGGCATGGTCCACCCCAAAAAGCTGTAGTTGTGATGATCCACCCCAAAAAGCTGCATTATTGTCCTGTTCTCAGCTGTGTGTGTGATTCTTTGCTGATCATTGCTGTTGAAACAATAAAGAATGGAGTTATGTTTGCCTTAATTTGCTGTTTAACGTACAGACATGCAAGATCAGAATTCTAAACATCAGGCTCCCAAAGATATTTGGGGGATTTAGTCATTAATCCCAAGGGAAAATAAGTGGTAAAATCTCTTGTAGAGGCACAGAGATGCAAATGTGGTAGGTAAAAAGAATAAAGGGGGGGCCATACCATCTTTTATGGGTGTATTTTCTCTTGATAAAACTAAAAGAATTAAAATTTGACAGGAAGCAGTGGCTGCTGGGTGCTCACTGCTCTCGGTGATGGAACAGCTTCAGGTATTTGTGTTTTATTTATGAGGGGTTGGGAAGCAACAGCAGCTGAAATTTTGAAGTGTTTGGTCTACAGTGAGTAAAGGGAGAGTATTTGATGTGTCCCTTGTAGATATTCCCAGCCCAGACCCCAGACAGTCCCCAGGATGAGCAGTTTCTGATAAAACCATTTTGTTTTCTCAGGCATGTGTGTGATTAAATTTAAAGCTCTGGTTGAGCTCTGATCCTCTGCTTCTTGGTTAATTATGAAGAGGCAGGAATAACTTCTGGATTAACACAGAGCCTTCTAAACTTTGCCAAACAATTCCTGTCCTGAGAGTCTTGTTTTTAAATTTGGCTCACAGTATCAAGCAGGACAAAGGGATTTCTGAGGATGGATAAGGAGATCTCGATTTTTGGTTTCATGATCCATCAAGCAGCCGCCTGTTCAGGGCACACGAACGTGGATTTTTCCTTTTTCTCATTCCGTGGGTGTTGAGGTTTGTGTAAATCCTGCAGTGGGATGTCTTGAGTGCAGACTGACTGTGCTGGCTCGAGGCAGCTCCAGGAGGGATGGAGGAGGAGGAGGACAGCCTGTGGCTCTGCTCCATGAAAGCATTATATGAAATTCCCCATCCCTGCAAGTGTTCAAGGCCAGGTTGGCCAGAGCTTGGAGCAGCCTCGTAGTGGAAGTGTCCCTGCTCACAGGGGTGGAACGAGGTGGTGCTGAAGGTCCCTTCCAACCCAAACCATTCCATGATTTTAGAAGGAACTTCCCCTGTGTGCTTTGTTGTGCTTCCTCGAGCGGAGCCGAGGGATAGTTTTGGGAGCAGGGAAGCAGCCAGGCTGTGCAGAGTCTGTACCATGGTTTCCTCTGGCTCTCTCAAGCACATTCCTTCGTGGTGTCTGGCTCGGGAAGGCTGCTCCATGGAAAATGCACACAGCTGCTGGAGGGAGAGGATTGCATTCATTGGAGATGGGAGCAGTGCTAGAGCGGAGTGTCCGGGGTGCAGGGATGGGCCCTCCCCAGGGATCAAGCAAAGGTGAATTTTAAACCCTATAGAAACAGCATAAAGAATCTAGAATATAAATAGACAAGAGGAATGAGGCAAGATGGAAAATGTTCTCAAGTGTGTTAAAATTTAAAAATACTTCTTTTAAAATTCCACTTAAATCGTCAGGCCCAATTTACCAGAATATTCTAATTGTGTGATAACACATATTACCTGAGAGCATGGTTTTGGTTCATCTTTCAAAGTAAAGTGAGGAAGTCACTGGGCAAGTGCTTGAAATCAGGTGACTGAAGTGAAACTGGTGCTTGATCACTGTACGTGAAATGGTAGAAAAAAGATTCTTATTTTCAAGTGACATCTTGACAAAGTCTTGTTTTCAGGTGACATCATTTACATGAGTTAATCAGTTAAAATTAAGAAAACAATAATTTTAAAAAATCAGACCAGTTTTTTTCCTCTGTTCTGGCTAAAAATAAAGTGTGAGAGGATGAGATAACTTGCACGATTTTCAGTTATCATCTGTAATGAAATGGCAGCATATTTCCTCTTTACTTCATCAGCAGAAGTGCAAAACCTATTTTATCTGTAACCTTTCTCATGTAGCAGCACATTTAGAACTTCAATTTTTCCTCACTGAAAAACCTGCTGAAATGTCATTTCTGTTTTTTCCAACAGAATTCCAGGTTCTGATTTTGAATTTTCTCCTGAGTTAGAAATATTGCTGATCGTTGTTTCATCACCATAAAATGAAGACTGTAAAGAAATGCTGAGGCTTATTTTAGTAGAAACAGCTGCCCCAGTATCAGAAAGAAGCATCAAATCTTATCCATCTCCCACCCCAAGAAGGTGACAATTGATACAGTCCAGATGCAAAGCAAAGCTTAATTGTAGAGCAGAAAAAGAATCTCCCAGCTCCTATTTTTAGCTAATTTTCCTTTAACTTCTTCAATTACACATCTTCTTTTTACATTCTTTCTGTTCTGGTTGCTGTTTTATTTAACAATAACAACAATAAAGAGCAAAACACTGACCTGTTTTCTTCATTCAGGCAAATTTATGGCTTGTTCCTTTTAATTTTGTAATGTGAGTTCATCTCTGAGAATTTTAAGGAGGTGATTACTGAACAGCTTTGTTGGATGTAGATTTTTCTCCTTAAATCTACATTTTCCCCCTGAATCTCTCTAGAGTGTTTCAGATAAATTGTGATAAGGAAAAGGAGTTGATAGGGATTTTTGCCTTTGGTTTGGAGGGTTTGATGTAACACTTGCAATCTCAAAATTCCATTTTTTTCCCTTTAGAAAGCCAGTGGTGGCTCCTCAGTTTTGCCTTCCTGAAGAGACACCTCTCACTGTGTGTTAGCTCATGGTCACAAAGCAGTAAAAAATATCTTTTTCTTTGGTAAACAAGTAAATGATGGTCTTAAATCCTTTAGGTTTTAATTATAAAAAAGCAGCCCATTGCCTTTTCCTTCAGAAATTTGTTTTCTCCCTGCCTGGAAAACCAGATTTTTTTTTTTTTTTTT
>VZRS01014046.1:26557-147281 GCA_013398055.1 Ifrita kowaldi | reverse complement strand
TTTTTTTTTTTTTTTGTCAGTGAAAAGAAGACACATAGATATTTTCTTTCAAATATTTTGGTTGTCACATCTCTTAGTTCTTTCATCTCTAAGGAATAAATAAATTCCCCTGCAGCTGATGAAATATATAATCTTTTAATGTTACTTGGGTTTGTACTCCATAATACCGTGAGGGGTTTATTTCTGTCATGGTCAATGCATTCAACATAGGAATACAATAAAATTATTTTACATTTATTCTCCCTGTCTCCTGGTGAATAAACCCTTTTAAAATCCATCTTGGTTCATAGTTCAATGTATTTGAAGGTATATTTTCTTTTTTTTTTCTCTTTTTTCTTTTCCCTATTTTATATCCTGGCCTCTAAAGCTGGTGGGCATCTGTTCATTTTTAAGTATGTCAGCAGCTCCATGGGCATTCTTTGATTTTCATGATCTTATGTTCAAAAATGTTTATTATTCCCCAGGAAACAGAGCTATTTCCAGTAGCTTTTCAAACCACTGTAATGCACACAGTTGTAACTCGAAAAGGTTCTTTTCTGCTTTGGTTTTTGCTCCAGCTGAGTCAAAATTGGGGCCTTTTTAATTTTTTTTTTTTTTCTCATGTGGTATTTGTTTGTATCTTTTGTGCTGCATTAGTTGCTAAACAGTGCTTTTGTGGTCAGGGTCTGTTTCTAGCTTTAGCTTTTCAGTTTTACAAGGATGATGCCAAATATTTTGTAAAAGATGATCTGCCAAGAAAATTTCAGAGGAGAATAACCAACCTGTGCTTGGAAGCACATAGCTGACTTCTTTTGTTATTTTTTCCCCCTAAATAAACGTTAAGATGTGCATTGATCTTTGCTTTGTTATTGTTATCTTTATTGTCCCAGGTCTTTGTCCTTCAATAATTATCACCAGGGACGAGAATTAAATGTTTTAGTGGCTACTGAGACCTGCAAAATCCCTTTGCTGATACAAATCCTCAGTCTGGTTTTCTGGAGAATAAAGGGAGTTGGCCTCACATCGTTAATGAGCTGTTAATCCCTGATTGCTTGAGTTAATTGGCCTTGAGTCAGAAAGTGTCAGAAGTCTCTGAGTGAAAGGTAGGTTCTCCTCCTTCCAATATTCCCTGACAGAGATAAACGATCTAAATTTCACCAATTCCCAGCAAGAGTAAATATGTTTAAGCCTTATTTGCATTATAGCTGTGGTCAGGAGTGCCAGTCTGGATCCGGGATTCAGGTTTTAATGTGGGATTTATTTAAATCCCGGGACTTCTGCGTGTTCTGGGTTCTGTCCTTTCAACAGGGGAAGCTGGAAGTGCTGTAAATGTGGAAATAAGGAGGGACAGCTGGGAATTTTTCATCCTGCCTTGTGCTGCTGCATGTTCTGAGGGATGAGGACTGGCAGTATCCATCTGGAGATCACCAACAAAATCAATATTTGTCCTTGTACAATATTCAGCTCAGAGATCCAAAGTGATGGCTCTGATGCCACTACAGAATAAACTAAAATTAGCATGTAAATCTTCATTTTGGGTTTATCCCAAAAAGTAGTGACTGCTGGTTGTAGGAGATGATTCTCTTTTAGTGTCTTGAATCTATCAAGTCTCTGTGCCTTCCACTATAAAGGAGCCTGGTACTGCTGTCCATCTCCAAAAATCCAGCTGGAAGACTGCAGGGGAACAATTACCTCTGGGTCTTTTCTGCTTCCTAAAAGCCACACAGCTCTGCAAATTAGGAATGGTGTTTGGGTGTCTTTTTCCAGCAGCAAGGAGTGACCAGATGTCTGCCCCAGGTGTGAGCAAAGCTCCAGTGAGGAGTGCAGCATTCCAGTGAGAGATTTGGGATTGTTCAACCTGGAGAAGGGAAGGCTCTGGGATGACCTAATTGTGGCCTTCCAGTGCCTGAAGGAGCCAAAAAAGATGGAGAGAGGCTTTGGGCAAGGGCCTGGAATGACAGGACACGGGGAATGGCTTCCCACTGCCAGAGAGCAGGGATGGATGGGATATTGGGAAGGAATTCCTGGCTGGGAGGGTGGGGAGGCCCTGGCACAGGGTGCCCAGAGAAGCTGTGGCTGCCCCTGGATCCCTGGAAGTGTCCAAGGCCAGGTTGGACATTGGGGCTGGGAGCAGCCTGGGACAGTGGAAGGTGTCCCTGTCCATGGCAGGGGCTGGAGCTGAGCCATCTTTAAGGTCCCTTCCACCCCAAACCATTCTGGGATTTTGTGATTCTATGACAGTTGTCTCTGTCTGGCACAAATCAGCCTATCCAGTGAGATTGGCATTAACATTTGCCAGAGTTGTCCTACTTCTTTTGGGGTGTTTTTTTAAGCTTTCCTCCTTTGTTCCTCTTCCATTTTTAATTCATCCCCAGACCTTCAGAGGTGAAAGGATATGTTCAGCATTTATTACAGAGACACTCAGCACCAGGCAGGAGGGTCTTACCCACTCTCATACTCTCTTCAGGTTTTCTGGGGATGGGGCTGTGGGGAATTTTGGCTTGGTTTTGCTCATTTGGTCTTACACAAAAGAGAAGTAAAACCCCCAATCCAAGAACTGCACCTGGTTTGGTACAGGCATCATCAAGGGGGTAGAATCTATGGATTGTGTGCCATTCCTAGGAGT
The DNA here is from genome assembly GCA_013398055.1 of Ifrita kowaldi. Classification (NCBI taxonomy): domain Eukaryota; kingdom Metazoa; phylum Chordata; class Aves; order Passeriformes; family Cinclosomatidae; genus Ifrita; species Ifrita kowaldi. The sequence continues at coordinate 144,676 of VZRS01014046.1, read as the reverse complement.
CTTCTGAGGGTGCTTTGGGGTGTGCTGGTCCTGGGAGAGGAAGCAACACACTCTCTACTCACTCCAAAACTGGAAAGCAGTAGTGGGAGCTGCTATTTTTGGCTGGAGCCAGGGCAGAGGAGCTCTGCAACCACACTGGGACCTGGACAGGTGATTCTTCCCCTTGACACCATCCTGACACCAAGGTTTGGATCTGCTCTGAGCAGATCTGGCTTGGCTCTGACCTCTCTGCTTGGGTTAACCTGCAGATTTCTAAGGATTTTTTTGTTTTGGAGAGTTTGGCTTCTTTTACAAAATGTTTTCCTAATGTACAGCACTGCGGTGTCCTCCTGTGAAGGATGGCAACTTCAGGCTCACACAGTGGAGATTAACTCTTGTTGCTGTTAATCTGGGTTTTCTGAGTAGTTTTCTGGCTTTAACCGGCATTTTAGGAATCCTCAGCTCTACAGTTGGGGTGTTAAACTGACCTGGTACAGAGATGGTTTTTGAGAAGAATAAACATCTCCTTTCCAATCATTAAGAATATATTGCTGATACTTGTTTCATCTGCCTGATAGTTTTCCAGCTCTAGTTACAAAGCATTTTTTAAATCTGTCAGATTTAGCTAAATCACAAGAGTAAGCAAAATTGTATCATTAATTATAATAAACACTATGAGTATTTATTTAAACTTCTGCATTAAGACATAATTCAAATTCTATTACAGTCTGGCAGATCACCATCCACCAAGAATTCCCTGGTTTCATGGTTTTAGGGCAGCCCAGGTGAGAGGCATTTCTAGGGGTCTCTTCAGTTGGGTGAGAGCTCTTAACTGTGGTAGATGTGAATTCAGAGATGTAGAAAGGTGAATTCAAGGGTCTGTTTGATGATGCTGTGAGATATGGAAAGACAAACACAGCCTAGTGGGAGTTTCCAAACCACACAGAGCAGGTTAAGAGTTATAAAGTGTAAGAGGTCAGAAACTGGAAAGCAGAGGAGCTTCTGTTTCAGTCACAGGGCAGGAGGTCAGGTACCTTTTGAAGGGATATTCAGTAGCTGGGGACAAGCAGGCAGCACTTGAGACAGCAGAATGTCGTGGCCACTGGTGAGTGAAGCTTGGCAAGGGCTGAATAAACTGGGGAGGGATGGGAGGCCTGCCACAGGAGCTGCAGTTATGATTCAATTAAATGAAGACACGCTCCAACAAACAGCTCCTCTGCTGAATGGGGCTGTTGATCCAAGGCTGAAGATGAGACAGTGACGTTGGGGAGAGGAGAGGGTTTCACCATGGAAGTTGAAAATACTAATTTAGAACCTGTGAGAGGGATATTGCTGCATGAATCTTCCCTTTCTCTTCCTCGGTGGTAAGCAGAAAGTGGCTGGAAAAGGACACTGAGCACAGATTCAAACGTCCAAGATTCCCCCATTTTTGACCATCTCACGTGGCTCGGTACCGTGGACCCCCTGGGCTGGAACTGTTTGCCTTGCACTCTTGAAAACAGATGAAACACAAGTGGAGAGTGCATAACTGGTTCTGAAACCAGTTTTCTGTGTTATTTCTGGTCGTTGGCTGCAGAAAATGTCCTACCCAGAGTGGTTTTTCTCAGGTGTGGTGTGTGGGTGTGCGGTGGGAAGCGTCACACACAGGGATTGCCACGGGTCTCACCTCGGCTTTCATTGTCCCACAGCAGCTGTCTGGGAAGAAAATTAAGTGTTAATGGGAAAACCCAATGATTTTTTGTGTGTAATACTACAAAACTCTCCCAACTCCCCAAAAATAGTCCTACCAACAGTGCTGTCACATTAATGGGGTGGGTGTGCTTGGTCACTACAGCAGCTCAAGGGGATATTAAAAAAAAAACCAAAAGGATGAGTACTTGTATTTCTTATTTTGAACACAGAAATCCATGTGATGTCCTGCAGTGTTAGTATTCAGCTGCTAAAATATTCTGAAAGAGCTCTGCTCAGTGGGATGCTGTCACTCATCCTCTGTCAGGCTGTGGGACAGCTGAAGAGGTGACCAAAAGGCTGCTGCCAAACTCTTCTTTCTCAAGAAATGCACTCTGTAAATGACATTGAGCAAAATAAAATTTGGCTGTGGTTCACCTCATTCAAATATATCCTTGTTCTGATCCCATTCTTGTGTGGATCACATTGGAGCTTTGCAATCCTTCTGCCAAAATCCTGTCGTTTTGGTTTCCATTCTATAGGGAATGTGATTTTCAGGTTTGAGTCTCATTAAATGAAATTAGGATCAACATTAATAAAGGGTAAAAGCTCTGTCTTCCTCTTGGGGGAAGTCTTACAGCTAATGTCCTGGGAATTTGAGATCTGCTTCTGTCATGTGGAGCTGGAGCATGTTGCTGATGGAGATGTGGACACCAACACTGAGTGTTTCAGTCTTTAGAGTCACATGAATTCTTAGGAGACTTCCTTAAATATTGAATGGATCAAGGCCAGAAGAATTAAAGACAATAAGACATCTAACAACTTTTATCTTTCTTAAAATTGAATTATTAGATTTCAGAAGAGAACATCAAGGTTCTTCATATATCTGTCATCTTTATGTGATAAAGGTATATAAATGATGATTTTCTCTGTCAATAATAGCTCATGAGATCCTGAACAGGTCTGGATTGCTTGGCACGAAGTAACATCTCCCCTGGCCTCTGGCTGCTTTCAGCTAATTTGAAATTGAGACTTAAAATGCTGAGGAAATTCCAAGGGTTGAGGAGGAGGCAGATATTTTGCTGTTGGGCTTGGAAAATGTAAATAACATGAGTAGAAGAACTGTAATTTCTTAGCCTGTAGTTCCCCCTCTGCTGTGCAGAAGTATATGAATTAGACAGACTGAGAGATCATTAACTAATTTTTCACATCAGGGACTTACATTTTTGTCAAATATCGTTTCTAGTCAAATTTCAGGTTTGATTCACAAAACCAGTGACGTTGATGTGGTGCCTTCCTGTCTGTGACTTCCTTGATAACTGCACAGTTCTTTTTAAAAACACCCAGAACGATTAAAACTGCAGTGACTCGTGGGAAATGAGGATTTCTGTAACTAACACGTCCCAAAAGTGATCTGAGGAATCCTGAGCTGACACTTTTCATATCTAGGTGTGTACACGGAGAACCAGTTTTTAGCCCTCGCCTTGTTGCATTTTTAATGAGAGCAGTAATTCATTATTGATTGAGCATTCAGCTGACAGGTGGGAAAGGGGCAAGGTGGAGCTGTGTGTGCCTGTGCAAAGCTGCTGCCAGCCAAGAGGAGGGGACAAAAGCCTCAGGTGACATTTGGGGCGGGAGACGTCTCTAGGGAATCATTTTGGGTGATTTGCTGCGTGCTCACAATGCCAATGTCTAGACTGGAGATCCAAAACCATTCCTTATCTGTGAGCATCCACACAAGGCTTTGGAGGGTCAGGGAATACTTGGGATTTTGCATTTGGTTCTGGCAGTGACAGGAGTTAATGATCACATGTGGTCTCGGTGTCATCAACTCAGGAATGTGTCTGGTGGAAGATTAAAGCTTTGGGACCAGAAAACACAGTGGCTCAGAGAACTTCATGTGTTTAGGTCATAAATAGCAACCCAGTGAGGACTTTCCTGTTCCAGCAGGCAAAGTTTGATGATTGAAACCCAAAATAGTCCATGTCCAAGCTATAGATTTATATATAAGAGCTTTATGGTGATACTGGAAAGCAGCAGGACACGATTAGTTGGAGTTGTGTTGTGTGTGAGAGCTGAGAGCCAGGAATCACAGTGATCCTCAGCCTGAACCTTCAGATCCTGGCCAAGCAGACCTTTGGCAGACTCCATCCATTCCTTCAGGCTTCAGCATGACAGTGGCAGTTACTGCTTGTATGGAAAAGGAATATCTGTAAGGAATACGATCCTTTGAGTACTCCAGAAGTGAAGCTGATATTCTGGAGACGGTGCAGGCGACTTTATCTGCACAGCTGAGCTGCTGGTGGATAAAAGTGTGGATAGGGGAGCATCCCTGGTGTGGGAACCCAAAGTGCAGAGAACATTTCTCTGCCTGTTTTGAAGGTTTCTACCCCCCTGGACAACACTGGTTTTCACCTTGGTCCATGGAGAAAATTACCAACACTCTGGGGAGAATTAGAATCTACCCTGGTGTGAACTAGATGATAGAGTAGCTTGTAAGATTGTCACAGGGGGAAAAATTTAGAGGTTTTGAGTCTGTTAATGTAGTAAATAGATAAAAGCTAAAAACTTCAAAATGGAGGATTGTTGTTGTTCTCCAGGCCTTCTTCTTCTTCTTCTACTGCTCCACATTCTGCAGTAAAAGTAATTTAGGGTGATTGGATAAAAAATTCCGCAGTTCCTGTACATGCAAGAGGGTGATTTATTGAACATTGGGAGAAAAGTAAAAATATCTTTCATTTTAAGCTTTCATTGGGTGATTTACTTTTAAAAGGGCTGTGTAATCTTGGTAATTGGGGCTTTCTTCTGCATTCTCTACTGGGTGCTGTGTCCAGCACTCTGTTCCTCTGATAAGACTTAATAAAACAACTACCTAGGAGCAAAGAATCTTGAAGACTCCTCTCATCTTTTCGACTTTCTGGCCAGGACTCTATAAATCCCCCTCATCAGGGGAGATACAATGAATCACTGCAAAGTGATACCTGGCTTCACTGAGGCACAGTGTGTGTCCCTGCTGGGAACATCCCTGTTTCCCATCATTGGTGTAACAGGACCAGAGCAGTCCCAATCCTTTATCCCACTGGGATCCCACCTGCACCTTCTGGGTGTTGAAGGACACCAAAGATTTTGCTGTGGTCTAAGAACACCTCGGTAGGAAGGTGCTTTCAGAAGTGGTGAATGTTTCCTTTGTGGTTTGCAGATGACTCTGAGTGATTTGGTCTGCAGTTGTTTGGGTCCTTTGTAGGGTTGCTCAGGTTCTCTTTGAGATCAAGTTGAGTCGTATTTGTGTCCTTGGGCTGCATTTTGACACCCATCTCATGTCTTAGCACTGCAAGGCTTTGAAGGGCTGATCATTGGCTTGGTTTGGTTTTTTTCCTGGCTGGAAAGCCTTTCCCTATTTGGAAGCTTGATAAGTGTTGATAAAACTCAGGGGTTAATCCTTCAGATTCTTGATTTCTCTGTTTTTAAGACTGCTTCTTGCCCATGCACAAGAGAAGAGTGTTTGTTCAGTAATGACTCCCTTCCCAGGGCCAAATTTCCTCTACATTCTCATCTTAAGTCCAAATTGATTTAACTTAACCCAGTTTCCCCTCCATTTTCTGTAATCCACCTCTTCACCAGATTTCAGCTGTTCAGAAGACTCTGCAGGTTTGTTATGGTAAAAATGAAACACTTGGGTTTGGATTCCTGTGACTCCTGGATGCTCAGCAAAAGGGGAACACCACAGTGCCTAATTAAATCAGGTTGTGTGTCCAAAATAACAGTTTAGCTCTGGTGATGGTGTCTGATTTAGATCATTAAAAAGTGTTCATGGAATCCCCTCTTAAAACTTTCTATATCTGAGGTTCCTGCAATGTCTTCTTCCAGCACTGAATTCTCAGTGTGGAGTTAAGAGCGTATCCAGAGAGGACAGTTCTGAAAAGGCTTAACTGGAGCTTCTTCTTCTTCTTCCTGAGGATTGTGGGGACCAAGGGCTTCTGGAAGGAGTTTGTTTCCAGCGTGAAGTTGTTGCAGGGAGCTGTCACTCAGCTCTGGTGCATCTGCAGTGCTTCTCCTGCCCCTCTCGGTTCCACTTTCGGGGCACGCTGAGGTTTGGCACCATGAGATGGGTGAGCCCCTGGTGCATCTGTGGGTGGCAGAAACTTCCCTTAAAAATGGTGTTTTGAGAGGTGTGAACTCTCATTTCCAGGTTTAGGTTGCACATCAAGAGGAATTTCTTCCTGGAAAGGGTGATCAGGCCTTGGCAGGGGCTGCCCAGGGAGGTGGTGGAGTCCCCATCCCTGGAGGTGTCCAAGGAAAAACCAGATGTGGCTCTCAGTGCCCTGGTCTGGGGGACAAGGTGGTGACAGTCACAGGCTGGATGACCCTGGAGGGCTTTTCTTACCTCAGTGATTCTGTGATTTGCTGGTTGATGTTTTAAAGTCTGGAGAAGAACTGCCAGGAACACTTCACAATTCCAGCCAGGCTGGTGCTGTGCTAATTCCAAACTGAGATTATCCTCACCCACGTTGGTCTCAGCTTTGCATTGTATTTATATCAGACAACATTGTATTTTTGCACAATCTGTAAGACTGTGAGGTGCCTTTTAATTATAATTAAATCTATTTTAACTCTCTTGTTTCAGGCTAGAAATCTTCATACAGGAGAACTGGCTGCTGTAAAAATAATCAAGTTAGAGCCTGGTAAGTTTTACATTCTTTCCTGTATTTTTGAATTGCATTTTCATTTTTTCCATGTGTTTATTTTCACCGACTGTGAAGTTCTAGACAAAAGAAGTGTTTGGGGTTGGGTTTTGTTGTAATTTCAGTGGTTAGATGGCAGGAAGCCCTGCAGGATGTACCACTGCTTTTGGCTGTGTCCTGCTCTCTGTTTCCTTGTTTGTTCTTATCTGCCTGATCAATTGCTGCATAAAGAGATGTTGCAATCACAACAGTGTTGTTAGTACAAAGAGAAGATTAGGGACAGATGGTAAATTGGGAGCTCTGAGACTCTGAGGAGCTGGTGGGCTGTGGGAGTTGAAAGGGGGAAGGGATCAGGGAGTGATGCTGATTCCCACCAAGGGTGCACTGGGAAAACCAGAGCCCTGTGCCTTTGAATGTGTCATCTTTTCTCCAACCTGTGCTGAGGGAGCGGGAGGGCTCCTACTGTCTCTTCCCCATGGGGTTTCTGCCACTCCTCCTAAAAGCAGGAGACCCAGGAGATCTCCCTTGCTGCCGAGGAGATCTGCTGAGCTGAAGTTTAATCTGAGTCCTGCACAGAGTTGAAATCTGAAATTGTGTCCTGAGTGGAAATCATAGAATCCTAGAATGGTTTATGCTGGAAGAGTCACAGAATCCCAGAATGATTTGAGGTGGAAGAGAGCTTAAACACCACCTAGGGCTGAAGGGCCTGAGGGGAGGGGTAATTTTTATGCCTGTCTGGTTCTGTGCAGAAAAAGAGATGGGTTTGAAGGCTGGAGGTAGAAAAAGCATAGGGAGATTTGTGGGAGAAGTGAAAACCACTGCCTTTGGGTGACTGTGACTGCTCACCTGCCCTTGGCAGAGCAGGGCTGGGTTTGTTATGTGGATTGCAGTGATAAGGCTAATTAGGCAGTGGGAACACAGTGGGAATCCCTCAAACCCTGTGTGAAAGGCTGTGGCCAGAGTTTGGGGCAGTGGGGCTGTGGAGAGCAAACCACTTTTCCCAGCAGGGCTGTGATGGGGCAGAGCGATGCTTTAGTGACAGAAAAAGGACAATAATAACCCACTGAGAAGCCTCCTCCAGCATTGTGTCACTGCAGCCGACCCAAGTGAAGTATATCTGGTTTTATTCTGAATTTGAAGAACTGTTTTGAAAGCTGAAGTGAAGCAGAGGCTGAATCCTCTGTCGATAGAACTGAGGGAGGAGCAGGATCCCTCATTTCCTTGGTGCTGCTTAAGCACTACAGTGATAAATGCAAGCCTCTGGCCTAAAATCTGAGAACCCCATCTTAATTAGCACTGATGACCGTGTCTTATGTTTAATTATGTTGGTCTGATTGCCACAGGGAAGCGATTTCTTCTAGTTTTGTTTGGTTGGTTTGGTTTTTTTTTAATCCATCTTCTTTTAAACGTTGCCAACCTGATCTCCATCCATAGCATGTACACCCACAGCCTCTTGGCAGGGATCTTGTTGGGTGTTTTGTTTTGAAGGAGGATTCACTGCATTTATTTACTTATTTATTCCTTCTTAGCTCTGATGTTCAGAATATTCCAGATTTTTAAAGAAATAAACAATTGGCTGCTACACACTTCAGTCTTCTGACTAATTTTAAGGGCTTTGAGTAGTTTTTTAGGACTGTACTTGCAAGGCACTACTAATTCCTGGACAAGGTCAGGAGCTCTTGGAATTACCTGTGGTGGTTTCCTAGGAAGGGCAGCCCCCTCCAAACACCAGCACAAGCTGCTGTCATGCTGTAGGGCACAGCTGGAAAAAAAATTGATAATAAATTCTCTGAATTAGTCACCGGAGAAACAGGCTTGTGAGTTATATACAGCATCTTCTGGAGAGGAGGAGGAGGAGGAGGAGGTGTCTCATCCATGGGAATTAATCAGCAGATGGAAAAACAAGAGCTCCAAACTCAACACTTGATTAATACATAGACAGGGGAATTGGGAGCAGACGACAAAAGACTCTTGAAGCAGAGAGTGCTCCAGAGGAGGTGAGGAATGAGTTGAATGAAAGCTCAAGGAGCTGCACACAATAAAATGGCAGGATTTGAGGAGATTCAGGATATTGCTGGCATAGCAGGGGTAAGTCCTGCTTTGTTCCTGTTCCTCCCTCATCTCCTGCAGGTAGTGAGCGAGTAGGCAAAAAGACTCCAGCTTAAAACAGATGCCAGCATGGATCTGTGTTTTATTTCATCAGCTCTTACCTTTGTCTCTTCTTCACACAAAGAAAACAAGCTCAGCTTCGAAGGTTGCTGTCACTAATTTATTTGAATTTGGGGCAGTTCTCTAGGTCTGCTCCCACAGTCACTTGAGCTGTGCTGCTGGAGACAAAATAGTGTTTTTCCCTTTTTTTTTTTTGGCATAGACTTTGGAGAGCATTAGGCAAAAGTATTATGGCACGCTAATGACATTTCCCAGCATTCCCTGAGTACAAATGCTTCAAATAATTTGGGAGCCAATTCTATTTCAGAAGCTAATCCAACTGTACTCAGCAGCATAGCAGCCAAAACTGTCTGAAACACTAAAGCCTCTTCCTTCTATGGGTTTAGCAGATGAATTGAGAGGGGACTCGATACAAAGAGGGAACTATTTGCCAGTGGAGTTTTCAGCCACGGAACTTTCTCCCTGGGAGAATATCATAAAAAATATTTTTAAATATGCCAATGTCTGTTTTAAATACTGCTGTCATGATAAATAATGCCCTCTGTAGTGCTCCGAACCTTCTGCAAGGGGACAGAAGAATCTCACTGCTGGGGTTTTGGGGTTTTTTTTTGGTCCAATGATTGCATTTTCCATTTGAGATCCCAGAAATAGCCAGTTACCTATTTCAAGTTGGATCTTAAACTGGACCTGGAGCTGTCGGAGGCAGAGTCATCCAGAGGTGTGTGGTGGTGTGCTCGGTGTGTTCCAAGCCAGGCTTGGTTCATGAGGTGTGTGTTGAATCCCATGGTTCCGCTCAGGAAGGTGATTTTCCACCCAGGAGCACGGCCACGGGGCTGAGTCAGGGTCAGACAGGGGTCTGGCCCCTCTGGACCACGAGAGCAGCACAGCAGAGCTGCACTGTCAGTCCAGGGCCTTTGGGGACTGAGGCAAGGCAGCCTCGTTTTCCATATAATAAATTCCCCAAGGATGACATGAGCTGTGGAGAAGAACCAGCCTGAGGCTGATTCAAACTAAGCCCGAGGCTGATTCAAACTAAGCCTGCTGGGCTCGAACTCTTGTTGGCAGCACCTGGGGTTGAAGAAATATGAAAATAACTTCTCATTACCACACACACCTTCCCTGCCTTGTGCTGTGCAGCCTGGTTGGGTTTGGGATCATGTCTGGGGCCGAATGCCTGAGGTTCCAAGCGTTCCAGAGCCGTTAAAGCCTGGACATGGCCTGTGTGTTCCATTCCATGTCCCACGTGGTGCTGCCACAGCCTCAAAACTGGAGCAGCCACAGAGCAGAGGCAGCGTGGACTTCAGATCCAGAGTGCCCAGCATTTTAATAGTATTTAACTTGTTGAAATGGGGTCAGATTTTACTTTGCATCCTTATAATGAGTTTATAATCCAGTGTTCTTCTTAAGAAGTGTGTGGATCCAGAGCAGGATCCAGGTAGTGCAAGTTTTCACTTAAAACAGAGTTTCTGGGATGGGGAAGGTCGACAGAAGGAGTTGTGGTGAGGGAAGGAAGTGCTACGAGTAGGGAAGAAGCTGGAAGGTCACATTTTAGTTGGGAAGTAATGCAGAGTGTGACACTTGGGGTGAATTAGGAGAAAAACAGCAGTAGTGAAGAGGGGGAGTGGAGATGAACGACTGAGATGTACAACAGCGAAGTAGGTAAGGCAAGGAAGGAGGAAAACTGCTAAGAGAGAGGAATCCGAGAATCCCAGAATGGTTTGGGCTGGAAGAGACCTCAAAAGTCACCTTGTTCCACTCCCTACCATGGGCAGGGACATCTCCCACTATCCCAGGCTGCTCCAAGCCCCATCCAACCTGGCCTTGGATGCTCCAGGGATGGGCAGTCACAGATTCTCTGGTTAATACCAATTACATGTTGACATGGCTGCTCATAAATAGAACCCAGGCAGGGCAGAAGAGAAAATCCACAGGGAAATTGTTCTGGTGTTGGACCACTCACTCCAAGCTCTGGTGTGCTCCTTGCTGTGGAGCTCCCGGCAGCACATCACCATCGGGGATATTTTGTATCAGCACAGAGATAATGAGGACCATCAGTGGTTAGCAGTTGGCAGCTCCATGCCCAGCAGGAAAATCTGCTGGTGGAAACATCACTGTTTCCAAATAGCTGTTTCCTGCTTGGAATCAAGTTTCTTGAGTTTCAAGTTTGGGGAATTTAAATTCTTTCTGTCAGACTGCAGGTTTCCCTGAGTCCTGTGAAAAGCAGTCTGGATAAAACAGCATATAAAAAACTTATATACAAGATATGGATAAAACAGGGTGACAGGATGATGATTTCCCTGCATTTTGGGAAAGCCATCCCTTTCATCAGCACAGCCTGAACCTTCCTGAGGTTCAGGAGAGTGGTTTGGAGTGAGTGATTGGGATCTGTTGAGCACGGAGATGTCGGGAAGTCAGCACAGACCTCACCTGTGTGAGAGGTTGGGAGAGCTGGGGGTGTTCACCTGGAGAAGAGAAGGCTCCAGGGAGAGCTCAGAGCCCCTTGCAGGGCCTAAAGGGGCTCCAGGAGAGCTGGAGAGGAGCTGTGGATGTTGCTTGGATGTGGAGTTTGTGGACCGGGGCAAATAGTTGTCATTCCCATGGGGATTCCTCTGCTTGTTTGGGAACTTAGGTTATTGAAATAAGCAATGTTTGAGGAATGGCCCCCACAGAGGCTGCGATGGTGTGACCCTGCTCTTTGTCCTTCTGTGTCCCTTACAAGTGTCCCTCCAATCCTGTTGTTAAATGTCATCTCACTTTCAAATGACAAATGTTAATTGTAGTGTTAAAAATCCCAAATTTTCATTGTAGTATTAAAAATCCCAGGTCAGGCTGCCTGGAGAGGTTTGGGAGTCACATTTCCATGTCCATCAGCGTGGTGGGGCCTGTGAGGGAGTGGACAGGAGTGCAGGAAGGGTGGCTGCACCCTGAGGGTCTGACCTCTTCAAATGTGCCTCTGTCCCACCCTCGGGTGACACTGGGATGACTCTGAGTGCCATCACTACTCTCCTGCTGGCCTCCTGTCCCTCCCTCTGCTCCCACACAGCACCAGCCCCGTGATGCAGCTCTGAAGTGGTGCAGAATGAACCAATTTAAAACGAAAATGAGGAATTTCTCCCCCAGGAATCACCTTTTGGACAGCAAAAGGATTCACAGCTGACCTGGGGAGAGTTGTGACAAGTGACCTTGCAGGATGGGACCACACAAAGCAGTGGAGCACGTGAAAATATGTGCAGGAATAAATTTGACTGAAAACCATCAGGATCAGGAATGCCCAAAGACCCAGCAGTGCTGTGTGATAGGCACTAGAGCCATCAGAGCCTTCCCAGGCTGTGGGATCCAGGATGCACGTGCTCTCCATCTAGGAAAATGTGGCAGGATCTCTGTGCATTCCAGCTCTGCATAGAGTTTTGGAATCATGGAATGCTTTGGGTTGGAAGGGACCTTAAAGCTCACCCAGGCCCACCCCTGCCATGGCAGGGACACCTCCCACTGTCCCAGGCTGCTCCAAGCCCCAATGTCCAGCCTGGCCTTGGACACTTCCAGGGATCCAGGGGCAGCCACAGCTTCTCTGGGAATTCCATCCCAGCTCCTCCCCACCCTCCCAGCCAGGAATTCCTTCCCAATATCCCATCCATCCCTGCCCTCTGGCAGTGGGAAGCCATTCCCTGTGTCCTGTCCCTCCAGCCCTTTTCCCAAGTCCCTCTCCAGCTCTCCTGGAGCCCCTTTAGGCCCTGCAAGGGGCTCTGAGCTCTCCCTGGATCCTTCTCTTCTCCAGGTGAACACCCCCAGCTCTCCCACAGGTGAGATCTACAAATAGAATAGTTCACAGCTGTCCGTGTGCCACCAGTTTTCTCCATGATTTCCCATTTAAATATGGATTTATCATGAATTTACCAGCCCTTACCTTGCTCAGCTCCTGGCATGGGCTCAGATGCCACCCCTCATGCCAGGGCTGTGGGTTCCTGCAGTGCCCTCCGTGCCAGCTGGGAAAAAGCAGCCGGTTGTGCCACGCAGAGCGGCCGCCATCCGAGGAGAATATTCCATTGTGGAATATTCCCACGTGTCCCTCTCTGCAGAGGTAAAATTCCATGCCAGAGGAGGCTGCAGTGACTCAGTTCCTGCTCGTGGGCCTTGCAGCATTCCCTGATGGATGTTCCCACCCGGCGTGCCACACATCCCAAATCTGAGAACATGTGAGCAGGCAAAACCGAATTTTCCCAATTCCCTGTTATTCACCATCCAATCCCTGATGGCTAAAACGGAGCTCTTTGAATGGATATTTTGTCACCTTTGGTCTGATTATTTTTATCTTGCTGTCTCTCTCTCAGTGAAGTATTTTCTACAAATTCTGTCTGGGTTTTTTTCCCTGCTATCCAAGAATATTTAATTTTTGCCCTATTGCAGCATCTCTTGCCAAGATTAATACTCCAGCTGCCTGGAAACTCTGAATTCGTTTGTTTTGTATTCATTCTTGTCGTCTTTGAGCAACTATACATCTTCTCTCCTATCTCTGTGTCTCATCTTTCTGAATAATTTCCTACCTATTTTAGCCAAACTTTTCTCATGGATAACTTCTCTTCTTTCCATCTGTTTGCTACTTCTCTATCAGCTCCCTGTCTCCTTTCTTCTCTCTCTTCCAAATCCTTTTTCTTTATAAGTAGCCTCCATTTCTTCCATGAATTCCTCATGTATTAATAGGAAATCACGAGATCATCTTTGCTGTCTCCCTCTACTACAGGCAGGATTATTCCAAGTCATTCCTGGTGGGTTTTTTTGAGTGTTTTCTTCATTTTTTCTTTTCATTTGTTGGAAATTTCACAGATGCCCATCCCTTCACATTCAGTGCTGCGATTTTACTCCAGCAGGAAAACCTTTTCATCTGCCCAGGGAATGCATGTTAGGGCAATTTAAACCCATTGCTGATTGTCCTATTATAAAACTGGGGATGGATTATCCCTTCTCCCCACTTCCCTGCTATCTCTTATGTGCATGAGGGTTGTTATCTTTCCACTGTGAGTCCTTTTCTAGCCTGAATCTCTGCGTTTCCTTCCATTTTCCCCCATTAGTCATGGTTCCTAGAACTGCCTTGGCTGGTGCCGCGCACTCGGAAGCGCAGTCCATGTGTTATCCAGGGGCAGTTCCAGCTGCTGCCTGCAAGGTTTTGCTGTTTTGGGGATGCTTCTCAACCATGATTTTCACGTGGGTCAGGATTCAGCTGTGCTGAAAGGCTGCAGCTGACGTTTCAAGGATTCTTTGATTTGAAGAGGCCGCGGGGATTTGGCATCGGATCTTCTGAACTCGTGGATGACTGGTGGTGGAGAAAGATGGAATTTTTTCAGTGTGGGGTGGGAGGATTATGTTTTCAATCTTGTTTAGATTTGACTTTCTTGAAAATACTTGAGTGGTTTGAAAATACTCCAGTTGTTGTCTGTGAGAATTCAACAATTTCCCTTAGGAAGTTTGTTGGTGAAATGGGAGGAACGAATCCATCGGAATTAAAGGATCTTATAAAAATGAGTGAAAGGGACTTTAAACAAGGGCCTGGAGGGAAGGAGAGGAAGGAAGGAATTCCTGGCTGTGAGTGTGGGGAGGTCCTGGCACAGGGTGCCCAGAGAAGCTGGGGCTGCCCCTGGATCCCTGGCAGTGTCCAAGGCCAGGTTGGATGGGGCTTGGAGCAGCCTGGGATAGTGGGAGGTGTCCCTGCTCATGGCAGGGGTGGGGTGGGATGGGATGGGTTGGGATTTAAGGTCCTTCCAACCCAAACCATTCCATGCTTCTCTAAACTCAGAAATCCTTCTCTCACAGTGATCATTTATAAGCAGGATGTGTGAATTCAAGCAAAGTTGTAGCTGCAAGGGTAACTCCTAAATCAAGCCCAGTGTGAAACCTGCACTAAATTTATGGAAGTTGTGTTGCGTTTTCTCTTTTTCATTGGTTAAAAAAATACTACTGATGTTTATAAAAAGCCTCTTGACATTTGCAACTTCTCTACTACTGTTTTCCTGCCCTAGTGAAGTGTTTCTCCATGTAATTCAACATCAAGAAGCCCTTGAGGATTTACTTAAATTGGTCAGGGGTGGATTCTTGCGAGTGGGTTCCCTTCTACCTTGGTTTTTCTGAGTTATTTCCTTAAATCAAAGTCTGGCAGTTGCTGAGACATAAAGGTTGTGATAATTTCTGTTGTAACACACTGGTACTTTTTTTGCCAGCGCCACTGTTCTCAGGGCAGCTGCCTCAAAGCTCAGCAAATATAAACATCTATTTTAAAAGAGGTTATTAAAAAATATTAGCTGTGCTGTTACTTAAATAAACACATGAAGAATTCAATTTACAGCAGTGCTTGAGTCCTCTTGGACTTGTCAAAATCATCTAAATTAAAGGGAGCAGGATAAAGCACTTTGTGTTTTCTGGGTTGGACATCCCTGACTTTAATATAGGAGGGAGCTTTACTGGGGAAACTTTAAACAAAAGTAAACATCCCAGAATAATTTGGCTGGGAGGGGACCTTAAATCTCATCCCATTCCACCTCTGCCATGGGCAGGGACACCTTCCAGTGCTCCAGGCTGCTCAAGTCCCATCCAACCTGGCCTTGGACATTTCCAGGGATCCAGGGGCAGCCACAGCTTCTTTGGGCAACCTGAGCCAGGGCCTCCCACCCTCACAGCTGAGAATTTCTTCCTCATTTCCCATCCAAATGTCCCTTTCTTCAGCTTGAAGCCATTCTCCTTTGTCCTTCCACGCCAAAGGATGAATAAAGTTAATAATAAATAAAATATTACAGCAGAGCTGCAGGGTTTGAGTTCAGGATTCTGGGGAGAACATCCTCTGCTTGGAAATTCTCTCAAGGGGATTTATTATCTATTGAAATACAAATAGAAACTGCATCTCTGAAATTACTGCTTTTTTAATTTATATTTTCATTTACCTTTTTATATTAAAGTGGCAGGAACATGCCAGGCTGTTGCCCTGCTCGTAATGGATTTTTCAGTAGATTCTAAAGATATTTAGGATGTGCCAATGTGCACAAGTGTCGTCACCCAAAACCACCCTCGTGACGGGTCTGAGTCAGCCGAGTGGGCGTGCAGGCCGTATGCTCCGTCCAGGTCCTTTGGGAATGAAATATTCCTAATAACCAGCCTGTGGAATGTGGCCTCCACTCTTTTTCCAGGCCGAGGAGTCTGGGATTAGCAATTCCAGCAATGCTCGCTGTGCTGTGAGCAGCTGGGCCAGCTCCAGCTGGGGCTCTCTGATGGATACCCCGGGGCTGCTCCGGGGTTCCTCCCGTCCTTCCCTGCGGTCCCTGTGCTGCTTCCCCCAAGCTCTCCGAGCGTGCCAAGCCCTCTGAACTCACGGATCGTGCTCAGGCCACCAGGCCAGCCCTGCTCCAAGAAATCTTTGTGCCTCATGAAAGCATGGAGGAAAGAATTCTGCTGAGGGGATGGTGGATAATGTGCTCGGAAGGGCCTGGCCGGGATCCAAACCCTTGGCATGTTTTCCCAAGTTCTGTGCATCGCTCCAGAGCTCTCCGAGTGTTGAGCCGTGCGTGATGTAACCCTGGCTGCTTCCTGTTTTTCAGGAGATGACTTTTCACTGATACAGCAAGAGATATATATGGTTAAAGAATGCAAACATTGCAACATAGTCGCCTATTTTGGGAGTTATCTCAGGTAAAACCCCACTTTTTATATCAATATTCCTGCTGGTTCTCTCCCAAAACAATCCCAGTCTGGTTTAGTCCTTGAATCCTCTTTAAATCTTCTTCCAGAGGTTGAATTGCCCTTGGTTTTTTGGGGTTTTTTTTTAAGCCAACACAATTTGCTTAAAAACAAAAGTGACTAATAGTTTGTTTTCTCTGCTGGCCAAAAGGCTGGAATATTTTTATCACTAGGAAGAGAAAGAAATTTTTCCCTTGGAGACTCTTGCAACATACCCAGTCCTACTCACACATTTATCAGTTCTAATATAGAAGCAGCTCGTTATTTCTCTAGAGCAGAATTGCCTTTGGATATTTTATTTAATTATGGTTCTCTGGGCTATGAAAGTATGGCCAGGGAGTTAAAAATTTGAGCTGCTGGTAATAACATTTTTCACAATTCTGGTGTAGCAGAGACAGAACCAAGGTGATGTCAGCTGCCTGCACCTTCCCATGGAATGTTATACAGGAAATTGGGGAATATTCTCCATTTCTGTGGAACTCTGTCATTTATCAGTTGCCTCTGTGGGAATAAAAATCAGCACTTTGCCTGTTTGGTCTTTTTTGTACAAGGCTTCATCTTTAGGTTTCTTGGAGGGCTGCATTTAAATAATCCCTACAGCCCCACTGGACTCAACTGGAATTAAATGGCTGAATTTCTAATTCCCCGTTTTGGAGAGCATGAAGAGTTTTTTAGGTTTAGTGAAGTAATTTCAATTTAAGATTGGAACACTGAGTTGAGTGTGTTACTTAATTTAATTTTGCTGATAGCAGCTAAACCTCAGGTGTTTTATTGTAGAGTTAAAGCACCACCTTTTAGGTTTGATAATGTTTGAACATTTCTCAGGGAGCTTGGCATGAAATTTTCATTTTTCTTGGTGAAAATTTATATTGGTAACCTGAGAATTTCTAATCATAACACGAGAATTTGTATTAATAACAGTGTAACTGCTGCTCATGTATCAGAATGGGTATTTTTAACAGAGAGTGATCAAGACCAAGAGACAATAATTTAAATAATGATGATTAACTTTGTTGTGTATCCAAATCAATCAGCCTCTGATGGCTGTGTTTTCATTTTGTTTTGGTAGCCGTGAGAAGCTGTGGATATGCATGGAGTACTGCGGTGGGGGATCCCTCCAAGACATTTACCATGGTACTTATTTTCACATTTTTTACCTTGGGAAGAAGAAAAATGACTAATAACTAATAATAATAAATAATTCCCCTACAGGGAATGGTTGGCACTGGATGTGGGGGTTTGGGGGGGGCATGAACTGTGGGTTTTAGCTGCAGTCAAGGGATTTTGAGAGCACTTTTCAAATATGGTGACAAGCATTTTGGACCAATGTTTGATATTTTATGGCAGAGCAGTTGGATGTGGATGCTGTGCATGGGCTGAGGAAGCAGTTTGTGCTGGGAAATCTCAAAATTTGATCTTTAAAGGGGAAAAATTACTCTTATTCCTGCCCCTGTGAAAATACCATCTCACTCTGGTATTATTTCCCTTCCTGAAGCTTCGTCTGGACTTGTTGATGCTGCAGAATAATTTATTGGAGTTGTTGGAAAAGCAGCTGGGGACTTGCTCTGCCTTTAAATGATAACACTGAGTTTTTGGATGCCAGAGCTCTTTCTGCTTTATTTTTCAACTGCTTAGTACAAATCCTTTAAAACAATTCCAAGTCCCTGATACGAAACATTCCTATTTCTAATATTAAAATTTTAGCAGAAGTCACTTTTATTTTCCTCACAATACAGAATTCTACAAAATCACTTGTAAAATAATAATTAGGATCTGTGAAAACAGGTTTTCTTCTCACTGTGGGTATTGTCTTCTGTTGTGGTGCTGTTTGGGTTGGGGTTTTTTTTACAGAAAGCCTTTCTGTAAAAGAAGCAAACAAACCCCTCTTTTCAGCTCGATGTACAATACAGATCATGTAAAACCAGCCTGTAACTTTTGCATGGACACACCATTTTTTGGCTGCTTCACAATGTTATTTCTGTGCTGTGTGTTGTAAATTGACTTTTGAATCTTTATTTCCAGTAACAGGACCTCTATCAGAGTTGCAGATTGCTTATGTGTGCAGAGAAACTCTACAGGTACTGTACTTCTGCAGGTGCACAATCAAGTGTTTATTCCATGGAAATAAAGCAGATACAGGAAATTATTTCAGTTCCATCACTTTGGAGCTATTGGGAACCAAGCAGGAACCAATTAACCAGGGGTAACCTGTTAGTTTCCATACTGTAAAAAGAAATTAGCAAGAAATTCTAGTGTAACATAATGCAAATATTTGCTTAAAGTTTGAGCTGCATGCCTGCTGTGTGGTGGTGAATTTAATGTTGTGTGTGGGTAAAATACTGCAACCAGATAAATAAAATTCCCTTTGGTTTTGGGACTGCTGATAACTGAGAAATACAAGGGAAAGCAGCCCTTACCTGCAAATCTCAAATGTCTCAATTTCCAAATAAAATACATTGAGAAAATTAAATTTATTCAGTGGGACTGGCTTTATAGGATGGTAACAAATGGCACAATAACTCATTGTGTCTTTTATTTCCAGGGTCTTGCTTATTTACACATGAAGGGCAAAATGCACAGAGATATAAAGGTAACTTGGACCCCTGAGAAATTCATCTTGCAGTTCCTGGTGCAGGAAAAAATATTCCTGATAAAGATTTTTAATTTCTTTTGTTTTAGGGTGCAAACATTCTACTAACAGACCATGGAGATGTTAAATTAGGTGAGTTGCCTGAATTTTGTGATACGGATTTAAGAGCCATGTGGATGTGGCACTTGGGGACGTGGGGCAGTGATGGCCTGAGCAGTGCTGGGGAACTCCAGAATTTAAACGTCTTTTCCAACCTAAATGATTCCATGATTATTTGGGGCAATGGATGATGATGGAAAGTGATGACAAAGTGTGTATCCATGGCTTGGCTCTGTAGGAGATGAGAAGTTTTGCATTCTCTCAAGAAATTACAGATAATTTCATTATTCAACCACCGAGCCTTGAAGCTTCCCAGATTTTCTTGGAATTTTCCAGGCTGGGGTTACCTGGGTATCAGTGTTTTTATCCCTGGCCAGGATGGCAGTTGTCCCTCAGAGCATCTCCTGAGCCTGGCAGCCTGTGGAACAGTGGGATCTGGTCCTGGCTCTGTGTGTGGTGTCAGGCAATTCCACAAAGGTGGAGGAGAGGGAAACTCGGGGGTCTACAGGGAAAAGCTGCCATGGGATTCTCATCATCCCACTGGAGTCAGGGTGGTTGTGCATTAGTTCAACACCTCCACACCCCTGTGGGGAACCAGGAATGCTGTGTTGGGAAAGGGCAGCTTTTTAAAGAAGGGAAAAACAGGAGTAAAACCTTGACACTGAGAGGAGATTCCGCTCCCTGCATTAAACTTGGGATACGCAGTGGTACCTCCCTTTTGCCTGGCTGGATTTCCCCAGGTTGGCCTCCAGCTGTCATACCACCAGTCAATCAAAATAAAATGGATTTTAATGATTTTTGGCTTTTCAAGACCACCTGATGTTTGGGAGTTCTGAGGCCAAGGGATGATTGGCCCCTAGGCAGAGTCTCCGGGGCAGAGAACAGATGCCCCATCGCAGAACAGATGCCTCCATAAATAACACACCTGTCTTGGTTTGAAAGGACAGGTGTCTGTGCAGGAGGGCAGGAGCCTCTNGTAGCGAAGGATCGGAACAGCGACTGAGGCAGGGCAGGCACAGCCCGGCTCCCAGCGAGCAGGGGGAGATGGGCTCTGGAATCCCGGGGTTTCTCCGGTAGAAGGAAGAAAACGGCTGAAAAGCAGAAAGGTTCTGACGAACTGCGTGCGAGCCCGGCTAGCACCAACAGCGCTGACTGTACCCAAAACCAGGTGAAAAAGGCCAGTAGTCCCAGCGACCCCCCACCCTCTGTGGCAAGGTCCTTTTGTTTGGCTTAAGCACCGGCAATTTATCGTCCTGGCAACACTTATGGGGAAAATTCCCTAAGAGAGAAAGAAGAACAAAACAAAAGGGAAACGCCCCAAAACCCCAACACCAGTCAATCAAAATAAAATGGATTTTAATGATTTTTGGCTTTTCAAGACCACCTGATGTTTGGGAGTTCTGAGGCCAAGGGATGATTGGCCCCTAGGCAGAGTCTCCGGGGCAGAGAACAGATGCCCCATTGCAGTTCCTCCATAAATAACACACCAAAGGTACTTTCTGTACCTTTTCATCATGCCAAGGATGATGCTGTTTCTCCTCTAAAACTGAATATCCACGAGTTCTGGTTGAGGTATTGTGAGATGGCAAAATGATCTAAGAGAGGAACTGTGTGTAGAAAGCAAACTCTGTGATTTGAAGTCATGTCAGTGAAGACATTAATGATCCTATTATTAATCTTTAACTGTTTCCCCTAATGAATTTTTAATTTGGATGAGACCCGTGATTGTTCTTTCATAACACAGTAAGATTGCAGTCTTAAACTGGGATTTCTAAGCCTCTGATGATTTGATTTTATTTTCCAGCTGACTTTGGAGTAGCAGCAAAAATAACAGCCACTATTGCAAAGAGGAAATCCTTTATTGGCACCCCTTACTGGTAAGAAACCACTTTGATTGCTGTGCTGCAAAGCTGAGTCTGTATTTATGCCAAAACTTCTCAAACACACACATACGTATATAGAAATTGCAATAATTCCCTTTCTTCCAATGAAATAATTCCCTTTCTTCCAAGTAAAATGCCCAAAGGCTAAAAATCTGGGAAGCACTGATTGGTGCTGATCTGCTGCTGTAACAAAAGCTACTTGAGGTATTTGAGGCAGGGTTGTTGTTCCTCCCAAATTCATTAATGCAGAATATTCTCCTTTTTTGGGGGGATCCCAGTGGTTATTTAGTTTCTCAGTCTTACATTTTTAATGACTAGAATAGTGTCTCTCTGATTTCTGTGCAGAAAGGAAACCAGCTTTTTAAATTCTCTTTTAATCATCCCTACTGATTAATGTCTGCACAAGGCAACATTTAATATGCAAATAATCATTGTAAATCTTGAGCTGGATTAATATGCAAATTTAGCTGGTTTTAGGCATCACTGGGATGCAGAGGAGCTGCCTGGGGTGGTGGTTTTGGGCAAACAGCTTCATCCAGACAATGGCTTTTAATTGTTGCTGCCCTGCTGGAGAAGGAGAGTTGAGGGCAGGGAGATTATCTGCTCATTAGATTTCCTGGGAATGCTGAGCCCGGTGCTATTCCCAGCCTCTGCCCTGGGGCAAAACACCTCTGGGTGCTTCCTGAGGACCTCTCCAGGTGGTTGGGAAGGGGGGGTTGTGTGCAGAGGTGCTCTGGGTGACTCCCGTTGGTTTTCCAGGATGGCCCCCGAGGTGGCAGCGGTGGAGAAGAACGGGGGGTACAACCAGCTGTGCGACATCTGGGCCGTGGGCATCACGGCCATCGAGCTGGCAGAGCTCCAGCCGCCCATGTTCGACCTCCACCCCATGAGGTTGGTGTTGCTCTGCCTCCAGCACCTTCCTGAATCCCTGCAGGAGCTGGCAGGATTCAGTGTAACCTTCTCTGGAGCTTAGAATTAGGAACTCACACCAAGATTGCTTCACTGAATGTCTGTTTTCGTGTCTGACTTCAAGGCACCAGACTGCAGCTAAAATCTTACATTTGGAATGGAAATTATAACCAAAATCTTGACATTTTAAAATTTTTGGTGGCACCTGGCCTAGTGGAAGGTGTCCCTGCCCATGGCAGGGGTTTGGGATGAGATGGGCTTTAAGGTTCCTTCCAACCCAAACCATTGTGGGATTCCGGGATCAGGAATCTGATTAGGAACAGGGGCAGGTTCTCTGGTGATAGCAAACCACTAGAGAAGCTATAGCCTGATGTTTAACAGGCTTATTCATGGCACTAAAAATACTTTATTTAAAGCTAAAATCAACAGATTCCTTGTATCTCTCCTTTAACACAGTGCAGACTCTAATCCAGTTTCAGCAGTATGATTCTCACCGTAAAGTGTTCAAGTATTTCGATTTTTAAATGAAATTAATTTATTTTTTTACCATATTATATCATTATTCTTTGTTTCCCTCTAGGGCTCTGTTTTTAATGTCAAAAAGTAATTTTCAACCGCCAAAGCTAAAGGAAAAAGCAAAATGGTAGGTGGAACTCTTTCCTTTGTTCCATATTTTGTTGGAATTACGCCATCCTTAAGGTTCCTTCCAATCCAAATCATTCCATGATTCTATGACTTATAGATAAAGGGAAAAAATACTTATTATTATTGAAGAAGAGACCCTTCTTTGGTGCTGTTTGTATGTTCTAGAAGAAAAATCTTTATCCTTTCCCCTTAATTACTGCCATGGGGCATTTGCTCCTGTCAGTGGGACAGGTAATGGTTTCATCCTTTCCTGGTTTCTTTGCCCTGTGATAAATTCCTGGTGCCATTCTTGGTTTATTTTCTGTACCAAAATGTTTTCCATGCAAGTTCCATGAATCAAGTGGGGCTTTTTCCCCTATTTTGTTAACTTGGAAATGTCATTATTCAAACCTGAGGTGAGATACCTGCACAGCATTCTGCTTTATCACACCCTTTGTAATCTGTTTAGCAACTGTCTTAAAATCAATAATGCCTTGAAAAATTCAACATAAACCCTCCTTTTTCTTTAAGGTCAGCAACATTCCATAATTTTGTCAAAATAGCACTTACAAAAAATCCAAAGAAGAGACCAACAGCAGACAGACTCCTCTCTGTAAGTGATTTGGGGCATTTGGTGAGCTCAGGAAGGGATCTCTTGCTTCAAAATGAGCAACAGAGGAAACCAAAGGGGAACCATTTCCTTTAATCTTACTGCATGGGGGTGAAATCTGCAGGAAAAAGATGTTGATCAGCTCTTAGCAAGTGGATTTTGTTCAGTTTTATACAGTTTTGTTCAGTTTTATACAGTTTTTGTCAGGAATAATTATAGAAATTGGCTTTGTGTTCTCAACCTTGGCCTTCCTTGGGTGCCTCAGCCTTGGAGCTGTGTAGAAGTTGGACTTTGCTGACTCCCAGAAATTTCAGCAGCTCTTGATGTATCCCTGCTTTGCCAGACTCTGAACTACTGATGTAAAAAATGAAATTCAAGTTTAATTATTGGTTGGACTCGAGTTTAATTCCCAGTGTGGCCCAGAGTGTGGCGTTTCCATGTTTGTGTTATCAGAAAACCCAGCCGTGAAGGAGTCATTAAAAAAAGTCAAACCTCCAGAAAGCAGAAAAGAATCAGTAACTATAATGAGTGTTAATTACTGAAAGTTACCCATTAATTGCATATCAAAGCTTCTTTTTTTTGTGTGTTCTTTCCTGTGGTTACAGCACAGCTTTGTAGGGCAGCCTGGGCTGTCGAGGTCTTTGGCAGTTGAGCTGCTGGACAAAGTCAATAACCCCGAGAACCACACCCACTACGGGGAAGTTGACGACGACGATTTTGAGGTGAGAACATCTTTTATTCTCTGCTTTTTGTCGAAACTACAGTTCCAATTGCCCTGCTTTGCTTTGGGAATCGAGGATTGAAGCTGGAACTGCAGCAGCTGCTCCTTGTTCTTGTTGGTTTGGTTGTTGCTGGGTGCTCTTCCCTCACGGCTCCCTTCCCATCCCTGCAGCCTCACTCCGTTATCCGCCACACGATCCGCTCCACCAACAGGAACATCCGGGCAGAGAGAACTGCATCAGAGATCAACTGTGAGTTCCTGCTCTGCTTTCCCCTTTTTTTGGGGGGTGATTTGCCTCTGGAGGACGTCAATGTCGTTGTTTCTCAAAAATCTCTTCCCATTTGGGAAGCAAACCCAGGAGAAGCAGCATGTGAATTTCAATAGTAATTCTTGAAAACGAAAATTAATTCTCTTTACTAATAAACTGCTCAGAGGAATCTCTAAGGTGAAATGTTGAGGGTAGAAATGGTTTTATCTCAGAGGAATCTCTAAGGTGAAATGTTGAGGGTAGAAATGGTTTTATCTCCAGGTTTGGTCAAAAGTTTTTGGTAGCACCAACACTGGGGGCTCCTCTGCACCATGTGCATCACACTTTGGGAAATTTGCATTTAAAGAGTCCCTTTCTTCTCTTTCACATGCATTTCAAAGCGACAAGTGGTTAAAGAGTTATGTTTCTGTGACTTGGTGTTTGCTTTTGGCTTTTCTTGTGGGTTTCGTATTTGCAAATTCGAGCGTTCAGACAAAGAGGCTGATAGTGAAGTGCTGCTCGTTGGAGAGGCAAATTCAGTGTTGTGTACCCAATATTTAGATCTGTTCCTACCTGCATTTCACTGCAGTGAGCACTGAAAGGGCTCTAGTGCAAGATTTTGTGTCTTAATTATGAAATTATAATATTTTGTAGTTGATAAGCTGCAGTTTGAGCCTCCTCTACGGAAAGAAACAGAAGCTCGGGATGAGATGGTAAGGACGGGTTTGGGGGTTTCTTTATTTATTAAAATCACAATCTCGTCATTGTTTTGGGGTTCAACCCTTAGCAGCTTGCTGGAAAAATGGTTTTAAAGTTCCCTAAGTGACCCTTAGTGGATTTTTCACCGTAAATTTTTGTTTTCCTGTTCCTTATTGCTGCTTGATCTGGATATTACAGATACTTTCAGGTGCTGCTTTTAAGTCTAAGAAGAAGAAAATATGAATAATTTATAGATTGTAAGATGTTATTTCACTTTGGATTTTGATTTTCCTGCTTGTAGATCATTCTGCAGGGCTGGGGAATCCCTCAGGCCTCTTTGTGTGTGGTGGATAAGATACTTCAGGCGCTTTAGTTGGACAAGGAGGGGTAAAAATGACGATTTCTGCATTTTCAGGTTGTGGCAGCTGGCAGTGACTTTGCTTCACATTGGAATCCTTTTGTTGATGGTAGCAACAAGTAAGTACAGATCAAACCATCTTTTCTTTCTGTGGCTTAATATGAAACTGAAAGAAAAATGAGTTCTGTTAAAAAAATCAAACCATAAGCCCTGATCCACTTTATTTTTGATAAATTAAGGAGATGTTACCCAGCGTGCAGCCCTCCTTCTGCAGGTGCTTGGTCAATTCTCTTGGAGAGTGACTTTTAATCTCTTTTAACCAGCACCAGCAGCTTGTTTTAAAGTTTGTAGGTGGGAAGTGAAGTGTAAATGCATGACCAGGACAGTGACATAACACAGCCACAGTGAGTTTCCTGCAGCAGAGCTGAGTTCAGGATCCTGCTCTGGCCTCACACTTCTCTTCTGAGCCGTGGCTGTGGTTGTGACATCCTGTGCACAGCCCTGAACTCGAGAAAGGGAAGGAGAAACCAGTTCTGAATGTTGAGTTTTACCAAGCTCAGGAACACTGCACAACTCCTCCTGCTGTGGGTCTGATCAGTGTCGTTTATAACCCAGCCACGGGGTGTTTTGGGCTGAAATGTTTTAGGGGAAGATGTGTTTACAGCTGGTTTCCCTGGGATAAAGCAGGCCTGAAGTACAGGAGCACAACTCTCTCCAAGTTAGGACTGAATTTTTTTTAGGTGGTTTTAGAAGGTTTCAAAGGTTTGTTTTACCTTCCTTTTGCTGCAAAAGGGTGGACTCTGCCTTTAAAGGCAATCCCTGGATTTGCAGTCAGGAGTATTCAGATGTAGGGAAAGATGATATCTGGGCTCCAATAATTGCTCAGCTCAAAGAGCCTGTTTCCCATCTTTATTTGGAACTGAGCAGCAGACAGTGAATTTCTTTGGCTTTTTTTTCTGCATATAAAAGTCTTGCATAAGCTGTCAGCTGACACTGCAGCCCCCTGGAAAGCTGCTGGAGGTTGCCAGGATTTGAGCTTTTTGAAGCATCCTGCTTTTCCTGCTCCCAGTCTCATTGTAGCAGGAGTTTGGGGGGCTCTGGGCCTTCACTTTGGGGGGCTCTGGGCTCTCCGTGCCCAGTAAAGGCAGTGCCTGTTTTCCTCCCCTGCCTGTGCCCTGGGTTTGTCTGTGTGACCCTGCTGAGCTGCACTTTGAAGCCTTGCTGGGAGTGCTGGATTTTCTGCAGACAGCTGGGATCTGTGGGCTTGAGGAGCAGGGAGGGAGGGAAGCTCCTCCTGGCAGAGGGACTCAGGCATTCGATCCTGTTCCTGTGGCTTTGGCTGTACCAGGCTGTGCTAAAGCTGCAGCCAACATTCCCAGGGCTGTAAATCAGGAAATAGGTACAGATTCACTTGGAAGGAGGGCAGGCACAGCAGTCCTGGATGGTGAATCCATGCTGCTCGCTTGGAAACTGCTTCCAGCTGGAAAGATAAACAGGAAATGCATAACTGCTCTGTCCCAGCAGTTCTGAGTAACCCCTGGGATGTCCAGAGAGGATGTGTGCTGGGGGATCCTTGCTTTTCAAGCCCTTTGGCTTTTATCAGAGTGGATGGTGAGGGATATCTCTGACTTAGGAATTATTTGATTGGGAAGGGGAATACCAGGATGTGTACCTGGTGGTTGAACTGATTCCTTGGTTTTCTCACTGTAGCATTTTAAAATTAATTTTTTATAAATTTTTCTGCATTGTGGAGGTGGTTTTTTGATGGTTTCCATAGAAGCCCAGAAAGATTTGGGTTGGAAGGGACCTAAAAGCCCATCCCATGTGCAGGGACACCTTCCACTATCCCAGGCTGCTCCAAGCCCCATCCAGCCTGGCCTTGGACACTGCCAGGGATCCAGGGGCAGCCACAGCTGCTCTGGGCAACAAGAACCTTTCAAAAATAAAGACTTTTTCTCTTTTTAATAGTTCCTGTTGGCAACTGTCTGCTGCTTTCCCTCAGAAGTGACTTGCAGGGAAATTTCACATTAATCCAAATTTGGCTGTGTTTTCCTGGTCACTGCCCTTTAAAGACATAGCTTGAAAATTACCATTTTGCAAAATTTTATCAGGGTTTTTTTTTCTCCAAGGTTATATATTTGGTGCTGCTTTGATCCTCTAGTCACAATTTTCTTTTTTTTGTTGTCCCTGGAGTAGCTTTGAAACAAAAATTCCCACTGTAGTGGGAAACAGTCTGGGTCTTTTGTGTATATGTATAAATAAGGAAACTTCCCTTTAAAGGCTTTTCTCCATTTGTCTCCCAGTAACTTCCTCTGTTCTTTTTTTTCTCTTTTTATGTTGTACTGTTGTGAGACATTTCAACAATATTTGAAATGCCAGGTAGGGAAACAAAAGCTGGTGGTGTGAAAGAGAGATCCAGTGATTTTTAGGGGGTAAGGGGAAGGAAGGGACCTTACAGAGTGGAAAAGGGCTTAGAGCAGGGAATTATTTGTTTTGGGAAGGGCTGGGAGATGCTTGTTGTGAAACCCAGTGACATCAGGGATGGGTTGAGTTGCACGTGTCGACCTCAGAGCAGAGCTCTTAATTTTATAAACATTCTGCCTTAGGGGACTGCTCACAAAATTTGGCGATGGGAGTGAAGATGTTGAAGAGTGAGTGGATCTCTTTCCTGTACAGTTGCTCTGCTCCCAAACCTCTTCCCTCCAAATGCTGCAGGAGGCTTTGCCACTCACCAGCGAGTGAGGGCTGGCTGCTCTCCCAGGCCTAACGCGCGCTTGGCTCCTTCCCTGATCCTCAGGAGAAATCCCAAAGCTCTGCTTTCTCTCCTGCTCTCCTTCCTGAGTTATCTTAGAGTCCCTGGGGAAGTGCCTAACGCTTAAAAGCAGTTTTTATGTTGGTTAATCCATCAGCCTTGAGCGAGGCCTGGTTGTGATGGGATGATCCTGCCCAGCTCCGTGCAGCTCCTCTGGTGCTCAGATGTTTGTCTGATCCAGCAGCAGGGCTGCAAACTGGAATCACACAATCCCAGACTGCTTTGGTTGGAAGGGACATTAAAAATCATCTTCCTCCACCCCCTGCCATGGGCAGGGACACCTCCCACTATCCCAGGCTGCTCCAAGCCCTGTCCAACCTGGCCTTGGACACTTCCAGGGATCCAGGGGCAGCCACAGCTTCTCTGGGCACCCTGTGCCAGGGCCTCACCACCCTCACAGGGAAGATTTTCTTCCCAATATCCAACCTAAATCTACTTTTTTCCATCTTAAAACCATTCCCCCTTGTCCTGTCACTCCAGGCCCTTGGTCAAAGTCCCTCCAGCCTGAGATCCAGTTCCTGAATGTATATTGATTTACAGACTTCAAATATCCTTCCCCACAGATTGCTCTATAACACTCGTATTTATGAAAGAACAGGAGTTTATTAAAAACCAACACTTCTAATGACATTAATGAGCTTCTCCCCCGCTCTTGGACTTCTGGTTTAACCCTGTGTGTGCAAAGCTCTGCTCTGCCTTTTCTGTGCCTCTGGTTCATCTCATTTCCAGTCCTCAAGGAGTTCTGAGATAGGTTTAACTCAGACAATTTCTGCCCTTTCCATTGCAGATCGACACTAAAGCGAGCTGGGCCGCCCCCGCTGCCTCCCAAGGTGAGAAATGTGGGATTTGAGGGGTTTAGCCAGGCTGGGATGGCCTCTTGTTCTGCATTCTGCCTGGGATTTTCCATCACAGAGGAACCTCTGAAATTATTCTGCTGTCAGATGTCTTATTTTCATACAAGCATGGATCTCCTGAGCTGGGAGGGACCCACAGGGATCATCCAGGGCAGCTCCAGGCCCTGCACAGACATCCCAACAATCCCACCCTGGGCATCCCTGGTGTCCAAGCACTCCTGGAGCTCTGGCAGCCTCGGGGCCGTGCCCATTCCCTGGGGAGCCTGGGCAGTGCCCAGCACCCTCTGGGGGAAGAACCTTTCCCTGATACCCAACCTAACCCCACCCTGGCACAGCTCCAGCTGTTCCCTGTGTCCTGTCCCTGCTCACCAGGGAACTTTTTATCTTTCTTACCTTGTGGTGCCCAAAACCACACACACTTTTCAGAGGCTGACACATTTTTATGTAGGAGCAGTCTGACTTGAAGTCAGCTTGTCTGAGGTTTATTCTTCCCAGGTGCCATTCCCAGCTCCTCACATTTCCCAAGTAACCATTCCCCTCTTTGGTTCCTTGCAGCCGAGGATGAACAGTTACCCCGAGGAAAACCTCCCAGATGACGACAGATGCCAGACAATAAAACACTTCCCAGACTCCCAGAACAGAGCCCCAGCAGCCCACAGGAGACAGAGTATCCCAGTTTGTGGGCCCCAGGCCGATTCCTGCCCCATGGGGATGACCAGCAGCATCAGCAGCCCTGGATTGCTCACAGCCAGATACAGCGACCTGGGTAAATGCCTCACCTGTCCTAAAGCTGACTGGCACCCTGGGAAAGGAATTGCTTCCAGAGGCAGCTATTCCCTAGATAAGACATTAAAGCAAGCTGATCACGAGGTGAAGTTTTCCTTTTTCCGTGTGTGTGGTTCTTATTAGAGCCGTGCCCCACGGTGGGAATGTTCTTCCCGAAACAAGGACACTCAGCCAGTCAATCCCATTACTGTGCTGCCTGCAGGAGCAGGAGAAAAACAATGAATGTGTGGGGAGGAGCTTGCCACAGCTTTATTCTCAGTGGAATTTGTCCCAGGGACTGTTTGGATAATGGGAAGTGTGTAGCTCAGCATGGACAGCTGTGCTGGGAAGGGTTCAGCTCCCTGGGATGTGCCCATGGAATGTCAGAACTCACTCCTCCCCTCCTGCTCAGCACAGGGGAGGAGATTTTCTATTTCACTATGTCAAATAAGCTGCAAACCATGTCTGGGCTCCTTTTCAGGCAATGGGAATGGGATGCTGAAACACATTGAGGAGAACACAGAAGGACCTGGACAAATCCCTCAACTGCCACGGAAAAAGGAGAAGAGAGATTTCCCTGTAGGTGTTGGGACTCTGGGGCTGATCTCGCTGTCGTGTCCTCGAGCTGGTTTTGTGCCAGTGCACAGGAGGTGTTTTATGATCTTTCCTTCTTCCCACAGAAACCAGCAATCAATGGTTTGCCTCCGACTCCCAAGGTGCTGGTAAGAAATCCCGTGTGCAGTGGGAATTATGGAAAGCTCCTCTCTCTGGTGTGGAAGGTTTATGCTGGAATAAGGCACCAGCTCATCTGGGGAGATTTTCTGCATCTCACAGCCAGTTACTTTTCCAGTGCTGAATCCACAGTATTTGTTTCCATTGTTTAAAACCTTCCAGTCACTGTTCAGTCTGGATGGGAAGGGTTGGAGGCTTCCCTGGCTCCGTGAGTTGTGATCTCCAGTGGCAGCCCCTGCTTAGGAAGAGAAATGGGAAAAGGGGGTAATGATGAGAGGGGAGTTTTGCCTGTTTTCCCTTCATGTGCCATTTTGTAAGCACTCAGTATTCATGTTTGTTATATTCAATAAATAATAGTCAATATTCTTACAATTATAGAACAATTTAGGTTGGAAAATCCCTCTAGGATCACTGAGTCCAACCATTCCCCAGCACTGCCAAGGCCACCACTGCCCCTTGTCTCCAAGTGCCACATCCACACCGATTTTAAACCCCTCCAGGGTTATTGTTCTTACCCAGTAGGTACCTAAGGCTGTTGATTCCATTTTGAGCCCTCTTGGCATTTTTGAATGTCCATGGATTCAAATTAAAAGCAGTGGAAGGCTGTGTGTGTTCGGCTGTGTGTGAGTGGCCAGGAAATCAACTCTTTACACTCTAAATTCGTTTCAGGTTTCAGTTTTGGTGTCTTTCAGATGGGAGCCTGTTTTTCCAAAGTCTTTGATGGTTGTCCTTTGAAGATTAATTGTGCAACTTCATGGATACATCCAGATACTAAAGGTAAAGTTATTTTCGGTCTAGTGATGGGGAAAGAAATCAATTTGTAAAGTTATTTTAGGTTTGCATTTGGAACCTCCCAAAGTGGGAAGGGAATAATCCCTTTCCCTGGATTTTTTAGATCAGTACATCATCTTTGGAACTGAAGAAGGGATCTACACTCTGAATTTGAATGAACTTCATGAAGCAACCATGGAACAGGTGAGTTCTGGTGGGTTGAACACACAGAACAGATTTGGGGATATTACGGAGCAGTGAAGTTTGGCTTTGGAGGGAAAAGGTGGATACCAGGCTCTGGGGTTTAAATGATTCCCATCAAAGCCAGTAATGAAAAGCTGACATTATTTGTTCCCTGACCTACCTGTATTTTTTAGTTGCTGCTTGTGTAACACTGCTGTCAAATCTCCCTTCTGCTTGGAGAACGATTCCCTGCCCTTTCTCCCTCCATTCCATCCCCACTAGATGGCACATTGCAGCTCCTTGGATGCTACCAAAGCCTTCAATCATTTAATTCAGCTGCTGTTGTTATCCCCAAGAAGCTTTTCCTGGGCTCTCTAACCCTTTCTAAAGCCATTTCATGCAGTCATGGTCTTAAATCTGCTGTTTTCAGAGTCAGGATGTTCTTGGAATCTCATTCCTTGTTTGTTTTCCTAAATTATTTCATCTAACAGTCTTCTCTGGGCTTTTCCACGTGATTTTTTATATCCCACTGAAAGGTTGGCTGTGCCAGTGGTGGGTAGAGAGAACATTCAGTGCACTTCAAACAAAGTTTCCTTTTCCAGGAGAGCATTCCCAGCTGGCAGAGGTCAGGTGTGACCACCTCAAACCCCAGAGGCTTCTGTCACACCACTCGTTCCCACATTCCCTTTTATCCATTTGATGATTTCTCCCCTCCAAATGCACATTCTGAACTGCTTCTCCAGCTTTTAATTCTGCTTGCATCTTCCAGAGGGCTTCCTGTCTCTCCAAGGTTAATACCTCCCAATTCCAGGCGTGTATTTTTATTCCATTTGTAGCTTTTCAGTGGAAACACTGAATAAAGCCAGAGCTGTTCTGTTAAATAGAAAATTGCTGGGAGATACTCAAGGTTTGTGTCCAAGCAGTTGGATCTTCTCTTTCTACACTTTCTCCTGCACCTATTTTCTTACTTTGCACGTGGGAGTGGCACACAGGACAAAGTGATTCTAGACTCATGGAATGGTTTGGGTTGGAAGGGAACTTAAATCCCATCCAGTTCCACCCCTTGCTATGGACAGGGACACTTCCACTACCCCAGGCTGCTCCAAGCCCTGTCCAGCCTGGCCTTGGACACTTCTTCCAGTATTCCATGGTCTGTCTGTGCAGGGCTAAGGGTCCAAAACAGTGAATAAACAGGAAAATGGGATTTTCTCCAGTGTGGATCGCTGCAGGAATGGTGATGGAGGTGGAGCAGGCAGAGGAAATCACAGGTGAAAATTCCTGTATGTTTCTATTAATGGAATTCTTTTCTTTTTTCCAGTTATTTCCCCGCAAGTGCACCTGGCTGTACGTTATCAACAACACCTTGATGTCCCTGTCAGGTGAGTGCCAGCAGAGGGGAATGACTGCAGTTACAAATGAACAGGAACATTTAAAGTCATCATTGAACACAAGGTGTTTTGGTCAGCCTGGAGAAGAGAAGGCTCCAAAGAGAGCTCAGAGCCCCTTCCAGGCCCTAAAGGGGCTCCAGGAGAGCTGGAGAGGGACTGGGGACAAGGGATGGAGGGACAGGACACAGGGAATGGCTTCCCACTGCCAGAGGGCAGGGATGGATGGGATATTGGGAATTGGGAATTCCTGGCTGGGAGGGTGGGGAGGCCCTGGCACAGGGTGCCCAGAGCAGCTGTGGCTGCCCCTGGATCCCTGGAAGTGCCCAAGGCCAGGCTGGACACTGGGGCTTGGAGCAGCCTGGGACAGTGGAAGTGTCCCTGCCCATGGCAGGGGGGGAACAAGATGTTCTTTAGGGTCCCTTCCCACCCAAACCACTCTGGGATTCTGTGCTCCCAAAACAAAACCCATGTCTATTTGAAGGACAATGAGGTGGCTTTCAAGTACTGCTCATCCAGCAATTTTGCTGCTTGGATATACTCATTCCTGGGCAATCAGTTGTTCTGGAATAGAACATTCCAGACAGGAATCAGGCACTGTGGGATGGAGGCTGATGGTAGCCCTGTGCCTTGAAACATGCAGGATTTGTATAACAACACTTGTCTTGATTTATAGATAAGAAAATATCCTTTTGTTGTTTTATAATTAGCCTTTTAAAAATGTTTGCATAAAACTAGCTGTAATGAAATTAGCTCTGATCTTCTCTATATTCATTATTATTTTTATCTTTTTTTAATTTTTCTTCATATCTGGACTTGACCTACCTGACACCTGTTTTAGAAGGTAATTTTTCCATGCCTCCATTTTCCTGAACCTTGCAGTTCTGTGCTGGAGGAGTGGCTGAGATGTCAACTTTGCTTTTCTCTCTTACAGGGAAAACATTCCAGCTCTACTCCCACAATTTAATAGCGTTGTTTGAACAAGCCAAAAAAACAGGATTAGCTGCTCATATTCAAACCCACAGATTTCCTGACAAAATATTACCAAGGTACAATCTTTCACTTATAGACAATTATTAATAAGTGGAAATAGTCATAAATTGTGTTGGGGCTGTTGAGTTGGTGCATGAAGGGCCCTGACATCTGTTGTTGATGCATTTTTTGGTGATTATTGTTCCAGGAAATTTGCCTTAACGACCAAGATCCCTGACACAAAAGGATGCCACAAATGCTGCATAGGTGAGTAGACAAATTCAGCTTTGTCATTTATTCCCCCAGCCTTTGTCCCTGGCCATGGCATGTCTGAAATTCATTTCTTTTTCATAAACTCAGTTCTTTGTTCAAACAAAAGGCTGAGGGAATTGGGGTAGTTCAGCCTGGAGATGTTCCAGAGTGACCCTAATTGGGGCATTTCAGTGCCTGAAGAAGCTACAGGAAAGATGGAGAGGGACTTTGGACAAGGACCTGGAGTGCCAGGACAGGAGGGAATGGCTTCCCACTGCCAGAGGGCAGGGATAGATGGGATATTGGGATTAAATTCTTCCCAGACCCCTGGCACATCCACAAACAGCCTTTTTCCCTTGTCACCTTGGCTCAAGGTGTGATCCAGTTCCAACCTGTAGTGAGGAAAACTTGAATATTCTCCACCCAGAAGGGATCAGTAGGAATAAAAATCCTGGCAGCCTGGGGAGGACAAAGCCATCAGTGCAGTTTGAAGTGCACAGAAAGGGTTAAAGCTTGTGAAGTGGATTTGCCTTCAGCTTGGGCTGCCTGCAGAATGTTTGTCCTTTCCAATACTGGCCCTAGTGCTGTGTGAAATCAGAATCATGGAGTTATTAAGGCTGGAGAAGCCCTCTAAGATCATCCATCCATTCCTGCAGCACTGCCCAGCCCAGCACTAACCCACATCCCTGAGTGTCACATCTGCAAATTGTACCTTTCCACCCCTAAAAATGAATGTAAAGTGTTCAGCTGCACGCCTGGAGATCCTGTTTAGCTCATCTAAAGTGCCCACAACAGCCACATTTACAAATAATTTCTGAAGTCAGGCTGCTCCTGTGCCCAACTGAGCTTAAAAATCCACCCCCAAACGCTGTCTCATGTATTCCATGAGCTGCCAGAGCTCCCTGGGAGCTTCCCACCTTCTCTGCCTGGGAATTGTTTTATTCCAAGCCCAGCCTGACCCCAAGCTCTCCCTCCTGGCTCCCACAGCCCCAGGGAGAGGCAGTGCAGCTTTTCTGCCCA
Source organism: Ifrita kowaldi (assembly GCA_013398055.1). Classification (NCBI taxonomy): domain Eukaryota; kingdom Metazoa; phylum Chordata; class Aves; order Passeriformes; family Cinclosomatidae; genus Ifrita; species Ifrita kowaldi. The sequence goes on along the minus strand of VZRS01014046.1, from coordinate 109,976 downwards.
CTCAGCCTGTGGCCTCTGAACTGGGACTCCAGGAATGCAACTGGTTATTAATTAAAGCTGTAATTGAATTTATCTGGAATGTAGCACAATATTAATCACTGGGGATGTTGGGATGGGAAGCCACAAGGCAGCAGAGGGAAACTGATGGAACAAGATGGGCTTTAAGGTCCCTCCCAAGCCTAATCATGCCATGATATGATTTTATAATGCTATTGCTTAACTCATTTGTAAAGATAGCTGTAGGGTTATTTTTTCAAGGATGCATTGAACTTGCAGGGCTTTAAAATTACTGTTTTCTGGGGTTTTTTATTTTATGCAGTACGAAATCCATACACAGGCCACAAGTACCTGTGTGGTGCATTGCAGTCTGGAATTGTTCTGCTCCAGTGGTATGAGCCAATGCAGAAATTCATGTTAATAAAGGTAAGCATTTACTTTTAGTGTAGTTGAATAATTATACAGTCGTTGAAATAACCTTTCCAGAGTTTGTGATGGAAAGTACACCTCGGTCTGGTGCCATTTGTGGGTTGTGAGCACTTGAAAATCTGGCTGGACACATTTTGACTCAGAAAATCTTGTGACTGAAGTCATTTAAGTAATATAAAAGTCATTTAAGTGCTGGATCAAGCCCAGCACTGGCAGTAACAGACCGTGATCCACCTCTGCCCAGCCCTCAGAAGCACTCTTGAGCAGCAGTGCAAATCCTGTATATTTACACTTTGTGCATGTTGTTGCAGAGTCATTTCAAGGTAAAAGCAAATTCACAGAGGCCTGGTGATGTTTTGTTTCCCCAGCACTTTGATTTCCCCCTGCCAAGCCCCCTGAATGTGTTTGAGATGCTGGTGATCCCAGAGCAGGAGTATCCCATGGTGTGCGTGGCCATCTCCAAGGGCACGGAGCCCAACCAGGTGGTGCAGTTTGAGACAATCAACCTGAACTCTGCGTCCTCGTGGTTCACAGAGATCGGGGCAGGTGAGGCTCTGGCTTCCTCTTGCAGCTGTTTTGTTGGCTGGGAATGTTGGATATCCCTTCCTTGGAGTCATTTGGAGACCCTTTAGGCTTGGCAGCTTCTCTGCCTAAAGCAGATGGAAGCTGATCCCTGATGGTCAGAACCTGACAGGAGCCAACAGGAAAAGCTGGAGAGGGACTTTGGACAAGGGATGGAGGGACAGGACACAGGGAATGGTTTCCCACTGCCAGAGGGCAGGGATGGATGGGATATTGGGAAGGAATTCCTGGCTGGGAGGGTGGGGAGGCCCTGGCACAGGGTGCCCAGAGAAGCTGTGGCTGCCCCTGGATCCCTGGAAGTGCCCAAGGCCAGGTTGGACATTGGGGCTTGGAGCACCCTGGGACAATGGGAGGTGTCCCTGCCATGGCAGGGGGGGAATGGGATGGGATTTGTGGTCCCTTCCAATCCCAGCTCTTCTGTGATTCCCTGATTCTCAGTGTTGTGCTGACCTGCCCACATCAGTACAAACTGTCCTTACAAAACACTTTTTGTTTTCTAAATTTCCTTAAACATCAATCAGACCCTGCTGGTTGGGTTCTCCTTTGTGGTTCCATTCTGTTTCCTGGGATTCTGCTCTTTCCTTTCTCCTTTCCTGCATAAAAACTCCCAGAAATGGATTCTTGTCCATCCTCCAGCCCTTGTGGGAGGGTTGTTATCTTCAGTTGGCTCTTAAAAAGCAAAGATTTGGGTTATTTTTAAAACCTGATTGATATTTTGCAGCTGTTTTTCTCTGCTGCCTTTGTTGGATGTACATTTTTACCTTCAAATATTGCTTTTTAGCAGCTCTAGGAGCAACTTAATTAGTAAAAACTCGAAAAAATCTATTGAACTAGTTTATTATCATCACAATAACCTTTCCAGATGTGGATTTATGGGAAAAGAGTGGGGGTTTAGGAATTAAAATTCCCTTGATGGTTCCTTTTGTTTATTGTGGTGCCTCTCTTTGGAGGAAGCTGTGCTGAACTGCACCATAAAATGTATTTTATCCAGTAAAAGTTGTGTTTTCCTATTGAATACCTGCTTTGAACAGAGAGCTTTGTGCTTCTCCCTGAACATTCTGGGATCTTAGAGCCTTTAAAAAATCAGAGCAACAAATACCACAGTGAAAAGAGCTTGAGGGGGTGCTGAGTCTTTTGATGTGCTATAAAATATGAAATAATCTGGTTTCTTTTTCCCCAGGCAATCAGCAGTTGGATGCCATTCACGTGACACAGCTGGAAAGAGACACTGTCCTGGTCTGCCTGGACAGTGAGTAACACACAACTCTCTTGGATCACTCCCTACACCTCGTGCAAAACTTGGGTTGCCACAGTTGTTGATTTTAACTCCACCACGAGTTCATTTTCCTCCCTACATTATTAATTTGTGTTGTAATATTTCCAAAAAAGATAGTTTGGATAAGTGGGGTTTCACTCTGGTTTTTGTGATTCCATTTCCCCTCTTCACGTGTGCATCACTCTGTCAGGAGAGTCTGAAACCACAGCAAATGGTACAAAGTTTCCTGTATTTATTTTGGGAGAAAGATGCTCTTGGGTTCATTTTAGGCAAATGTTGCAGATGTTAAGTTTGGGTATTTCTTTGTGCCTGAAAGATTACATTTGTATTTTATACTTAAATGCTTTTCAGCAGTGGGTTTTAATGCTGGATTTTCTCTTTCTCTTGAGAATTTGTGAAAATAGTGAATTTACAAGGGAAATTGAAGTCAAGCAAGAAATTGGCTTCTGAGCTGAGCTTTGATTTCTGCATCGAGTCAGTGGGTGAGTTATTTGCTTCTCTGGTGTCTCTCAGGGGTTTAAGAACTCACTGTTGAAAGCCTGACTGGTTTCTGGTCATTTCCATAGCAATGAGAACAAAATTTGGGGAGGAAAAAGTGGTTTTGTAATCCATGAATCTATGTTAGTCTTCTAAAAGTTAAGATTTTATTTCAAGTAATAGCCCATCCATTTTTTTGTATTCAGGCTAATAATATTTGAATTTAATGCTCAAGCTGCTGTCTTTAGACTAGGACATGAGCCTTGCTTCTAAAACTTGAACTGTAGCTGTCAAACAAGAATTTCTGCTGTAATAAACTCTCAGAATCACAGAATTCAATCACTTAGAGCTGGCAGCTCTGTGCTCTCTCTGTCCCTGAATGGAAAACTCCCATTTTCCATCATCTGTTTTGAAGTAACTGTAAGAATTCAGGTGATGTGTCATTTCCAGCAGCTCCCGGGGCTTTGGTTGGCAGTGTTTGTTGACACACTTCCTGGAGGGCTCTCCAGAGGCATTAGGAAAACAAGGATCCAGGGAATGGGGTGTGATTTGTGGCCCTCCTTTGCAGTGTGCCTTCAGGACAGCGTGCTGGCCTTCTGGAAACATGGGATGCAGGGCAAGAGCTTCAAGTCAGATGAAGTAAGTGATCTCCAGCCTCTCCAGGTGTCATTCCTCCTGTTCCTTGTTTACCACTGGATCCTTTGGCTTCTCTCTCTGCTTCCCGAGTGAGAATGTTCATGTTCCACAATGCTTAATATCAATTTATCCATTTCAGTCCTGTACTCAGCACTAAATTGCAGTTGAATGTTTCTTTCCTTCCAAGTCAGACCAATAAATTTCATTTTGCTGTTGAAATGGATCTCAATATCTGCATTTTTCTGCAGGTGACCCAGGAGATATCCGATGAAACCAGGGTTTTCCGCCTGCTGGGGTCAGACAGGTAATCTCCCTGCAGAAACAGAAACCTTTTGTTTTATTTAAAGCAGCTTTTCTAGTTCCCAGCTGGGCCTGGCTTCCAGCCCAGCACAGCTCTGTCTGTGGGCACCAAGTGTCAGGGAGAGAGGAGAGATGCTCTTGGCTTGCAGGATGCCCAGTGCACCTCTGGAAAAGCCTGCTCCTGGCTTGGATTGTCCTGGTGAGCTGGGAATTATCTTGGCAGCACTCTGTTAAAAAGAATCCTTGCTGCTTTGGAAATAGCAGAGCAAACTAGAGCTCACTCAGGTTTTAATCACACTTATCCAAATCCACACATTATCCATAACACCCAGCTGATCCCTTCCAGCTGCCCCCAGGTTTGGAACCCGAGCAGAAGCTGGCCCGTGCTCCAGGCTGGACATGTTCACTTGTGGATTCTCAGCCAGCCAGAGGGATAAATGTAGGAATAGATAGGGATGAGTCCAGCCATCACTTCCAACCACAGAATCCCAGACTGGTTTGGGTTGGAAGAGACCGTAAAGCTCATCTTGTTCCACCCCTAGGCAGGGACACCTTCCACTAGGCCAGGTGGCTCAGAGCCTTGAACACCTCCTGCTCTCGAATCCCTGATCCTCTGCTCCCTCATCTGGCCTTTGAACATCCAAACCCTTTGGTTTGTATTTTCCATCTCTGCACAAATGGAGCAGGAGTCTTTCCTGCCATTCCAGCAAGGAGATGTGGAATCACCTTTTACCTTGGATCACCCTAGAACTGCTTGGGTGCAGAGGTGAGGATCAGGGACAGAGGCTGTTCAGAGTCTTCTTTTGAAAACTCTTTGAGGAAAGCAAAAAGCGGAGTTAAGTTTAATCCTAAAAACAACAGGAACTGGTGCAGAGAAATGCTCAACATTTGGAAGGGAGAGGGGAGGTCAAAAGCCCAACCACACCAGCTGATGGTCAAGGTCCAGCATTGGTCACTGTGCCAAGATAGGGAGAGAAGAATTTTCCAGAGCAGCTCACAGGATCATGATCCAGCAGGACAAAGGCAGAGATGAGGTTGAGTGATCTCTGTGAGCCCATCAGGTGATATTTAGGAGGGAGGAGAATTGTTGAGGTTAGTGGCTGATGCTTATCAGAAGATGTAGGAGGGATAAACATATTCAAGATCATGGAATTACAGAATGGATTGGGTTGGAAGGAACTTTAAAGATCATCCAGTTCCAACCCTTCCACTATATCTTGTCCTTCAGTGTTTTTGTCAGAAGTGATGCTGGAAATTGAGGGAACTGTTTAAAGAATGAAACACCCAAGATATTTGGGGGAACCTCTATCTCCAGTCTGTCCAAACCCCTGAGTTTCCTCCTCAGGAGTTACACCAGGAGCTGGTTTTTGCCCCTAACCACGTGGATCCCGTTTGTGTTTGGCTGCAGAGTGGTTGTGCTGGAGAGCAGGCCCACAGAAAACCCCACAGCTCACAGCAACCTCTACATCTTGGCTGGACATGAAAACAGTTACTGAGCAACACTCACCCACCAGACAACAGAGGGAATTGGCCACACTGGAACCCAGGAGCGCCAGGAAACCGGGACTTGCCGTTTCTTGTCTTGACACCGGAATTGTGTTGGTTTTTGGGGTGGGAATCAATCCATTTTTGCAGCTGGGAACAGCTGGTTCTGTCTCTTGCCACTGTGTGGTTGGTTATATCGAGTTTGCTTAATAAAAGCTGAGATAAAGAGCCCTTTACTCATTAGTTCTAGGGAAACAGAGCCTTGAAACATGTTCTGCAGTAAAGGTGCCATAAACTGTTAAATATTTCCCTTCCCTTGGATTTTCCTTTTATTCTGTAGATACAGATCTAGTGCTGGCTGTTGCCCTGTTTTATACTGAGTCTTATTCTTAATAAAACAAAGATTTGTGTAGGAAGTGAAAGTATCTGCAAAGCTTTTTGGTTTTAAATCTGCCATTGGGTATGGCTTTGTATAATAGACTATTTAATCCTTATTTATTAATCTGCTGCTAGGATGGGGTAATGTCTAACTTTTAGCAAAGGAAGGTTGCAGAGCAGCTTACATTTTTTTTTTTTACAATTGTATAAAGATTTGATTATTCTTTTTCCTTGTAGGGATGTAGTGCATTACTGAGGGGTGTGTTACCGTGTTGGGTGATCTTGTAAAAAAAAATGCAGTTTTGTACAACAAAAGTATTTTGTACTGATTTTTCTGCCTGCAGAATTGCCATAAAAGGGATTTTCTTACTTCCTAGACGTAGGGTGTGTGTACAAAAAGTAGAATATTGATATCAGACTTGTTGCTCCTGGGTGGCTGTGTACAATATCCAGGTGTGTGTGTGCGTGCATGTGCGTGAAGTTGACTGGCAGTGTGTATTTTTTATATATATATTTATACATATATATATAAAAATGTACAAAACATATATGCTTTATTTTCATAAATTAGGGATAAGCCTTGTGACATGAAGTGGAAATTGTAGCAGGTCATCATCCTTAATGAATGAAAGTATCATGTATCCGACTGCCCACGACGTGTAGTTTATTTATGCTATTCCAGAGGGGAGCCTGGAGCCACAGCTGAGCCTGAGCAGCATTCCAGCTGCTGCCAGCCAGTGCTTTGGGAATGGCTGCTGCCCCAGCTGTGTAGTGTAAATAAACATGATAAGAACCAGTATTCTATATCCAAGCTTTGAGCACTTTCTCCCTGTTTGGTCACCTGCATTTTTTTCCTTTCTCTTTCTCCATTGAAGAGTCACATCGGTTCCTTTTGTCTTCCTCATTAATTAAAATTCTTGAGGTACCATTAAATATAGACTGACTCCAGGAGAGCATCTGGTTTTACTACCTCACATTACCCTGCTGGCTTTGATGTGAACAGTCCTTGGGCAGGTGCAGTAGCAGCTCAGAAACATTTGATTTGAAGGGTTTTTTAATTAAATGCTGCAGGAGGCTGCTGCCTGTTCAGCTCCTGAGATCTGCTGCCTAGGAAGGAGAGGCTGGAATTCCCAGCTCATGTGAACAGAGCAGTGAAGGTGTGTGACAGCTGGGAGTGGTTTGATGCTGTGTTGTCTGCCTTGGCATCGGGCTCCGTGATCCATAATTTAACACGGAGGGAATTGTCTGGGCCCACGTGATGGCTCAGGGATGTCTCGTTACTCAGGACAGCTGCAAGTTGGGAAGGTCCAGAGGGGAAAATAGCCCTGCACACATTTAGCATTTTAGCCACTGTCATTCAAAACTGATTCTTGCTGGCTTGACATCCAAATAAAGTTGAGCTTTTCAGTTCTGACACTGTGTCAAAGCTTAGTAAGTAGTAAGTGTACAGATAAAATTTAAAAATCACTCCACAGAGCATGAAAAATGTGCTTGAAGGGTGGTCAGCTGGAATTGGAACAGAAGTATTAAAATCAGGACGTGTGATTTTTGTCTTTTAAAGGAGTTCTCTAGTACTGAAATTACTTCTCCACAGATAACAGTGACTCGTGATAAACCTCAAATGGTGCCACTCCTGGTCTACAGGGACTTTAAAACAAAAATTAAGGTGAAGTGAAGCACCAGGTGTAGATATTGTAGAGCAAACACTTTTTAATTTACCTCATTCACTACAGAAGGTAATTTCAGCTTCATCTTTGAAAACACTTAAAGGAGATCTCTAAAAGACTAGAGAAACCTGTAAATAAAATCTGAATATGTATGGGGAATAACTGGAGTAAATAACTCTTAGGTCATGACACTGTCATGCAGAAATAACGAGCTGAAAGTATTTTTCTTTGACACGAATGACTGGTGTTTTGCTGGATCATAAAGAATAAACTCTAGGAAAGTCCTTGTTTAATCAAACCTTTTTTAGCTGTTGAAGCATTTCTAATGGCATGTTGTGAAATGCTTTCTGCTGGTTTCATAGACAGTGGCATTTTTTTGGCATGATCTGCAAGATGCTGTTTCCTAGTGTAAAACCTCACTTTTGTTCCGTACCACAGAGCAGATTTGCGTGTTCCATAGTCAACCCTGCCAGCCTCGGTGACTCTGATCAGTAGAATTTGTGTTTGACTGTTTAATTTAGTCTGGTATTGTCTGTATCTTTGTTTTTGTGGAATTTAAACCAGGCTTGAGAAAGCCTGATGGGGGGAGCTCGGGGGTTATGAAGCAAAAGCTTGCTCAGCCCCTCCTTCCTCGCTCAACTGTTATCAAAGTTTTAATTATTGGATGCACGAGGTCATGTACCCGACTTGGAAAGCCTTAAAACAGGCTCCCAGAGCTCTTGGAAGTACAAACAGCATGGGAAGAGCAGTCTGTGGATTAATCTCTTTGGATTTCCTAACCAAATTCCTTGCAAGTGAAAGATACAGCTGGAATTGTGCTGTCATCTCTTTAAAGAAGAAAGGTACAACGCATCAGTGAGCCACGGTGTCTCTGGATGGAAAGGACAAGACTGGGAGACTCTGAAATGTGCTTTTTTTACCTTGTTTAGTTGTTAGGTGTAACTGAGACTCATAACTGCACTCGTTCAGTTTGTGTAACCAGGCTTTGTTCCACGGGAATTTCTGTTGCAGTTCAGTCTATGCCAAATAAACTGCTTTATGTGATCCGTGGCGTGGTGACTCGCTGGGAACAATACCTTGTCAGAGGGATCTCGGGAGAATCCAGACAGTCTCCAGGTTTTGTGGCCGCTGTGGGAAGGGCCTGGCGCCGCTGTTCTCCATCCTACAGACTGCCGGGAGCCAGCAGCAGCTCGCACAGACAGCGGGATAGCACAGGAGGGAGAAATCAGAGTAGCTGGGGCAAATTATTCCCGGCCCAGCCCTGCTGCCAGTCACCTGGGATCACCAAGGAACCACTCAGGAGCTGTCTGGCTGGAAAAGCAGAGGCTGCCTGCCTTGTACCTGGGAGGAGAGTAGGGGCTGGCGGGTTTCAAAGGGCTGCTTAGAGTAGGAAAACACACGGCTCAGCCTCGGCAGGATCTAGAGCAGTTTACACCTTTGGCTGTTTGCTGCAGGTGCTTCAGGTGCTGTACCTGTATCCCAGATCTTCAGGGATCTGCTGAGGTAGAGGGAGAAGGAGGTTGAAAACAATAATGTAATGAATGTGCCTTTGGACATTGAAGAGTTCTTTGTGGACATTTGACCACAAAGAACTGCCAGTTACTGGTAAATAAATGCACAGCAATATTCCTCCTCTGCAGAAGATTGTTATCTCTGGGGGTCAGTCTTGGCAGCTGGAATGTGAGGACTGCACATCCCCGATGGATGTGGCTTGGGAAGAAAAATAATGAGTGGATCTTTGTTCTGAGTTGGGAAGCACCTCAGGAAAGAACTGGGGAGGGAGGAAGCATGAGATGGAGTGGGGTGCCCACAGTTATGTTTAGATCTAATATTGGAAGCAATTACCACCACAAAAGGCCACCTTGGTCAGGGGATGAGGAAAGGGATGATGATCCAGGGACCCAGACGGGGGCACCAGGAAGGGGAATAGGAAGTTCAGGGATGGAAAAACCCGATGGAAGGGTGTGACTGCTGGCAGGTGCCCATTCAGTGACAGATACCTAAACTGCTGGAACCGTGCAGTGGGGAGATGTTCCAGGTAAACCTCCAGGTGCCAGAGGGAAGTGCGGGCGCTGCTTGAGGCTGACAGACCCTGTGGAAGGCTCCCTCTTCCAACCCTGCAGGAAAACGGAGTCAAACCTAGAGATCCTTTGGAAAGGCAGAGAGGGGCAAAGAAAACACGATCATGGCGGGGGGCGTTGGAGCTGGATGGTCTTTAAGGTCCCTTCCAACCCAATCCATGCCGTGGTTCCGTGATTCCATGAACACGGCGCTGCGGGGCACGAAGCCAGAGGGGAATCGTGAGGTGCGGAGTCAGCGTGGGGCCCCGGCAGCAGCCATAGGGATGCCCCGCTCTCCTTCCCTTCCCCCCGGGGACCCCCCCGGCCCTCGCGGAGTCCCCGGGGCGGTTCCTGGGGCCGTCCCCGCCGGGGAGACTCCCCCGCCCGGTGCCCGCCCCGGCTCCGCGCTGAGGCGGCGGCGGCGGAGCGCGGCGGGGCCGTCCCGGCCATGGAGCGCTACGAGAAACTGAGCAAGGTCGGGGAGGGCTCCTACGGCGTCGTCTTCAAGTGCCGCAATAAGGACACGGGGCAGATCGTGGCCATCAAGAAGTTCCTGGAGTCCGAGGAAGACCCGGTGATCCGGAAGATCGCCCTGAGGGAGATCCGCATGCTCAAGGTGGGCGGCTGCGGCGGGACGGACCCCGCTGCCGGCACGGGCTGTGCCCGCCATGGCGAGCCCTGAGGGAGCTGCCGGGGACGGGGCGTGAGGGGACAGGGCCTGAGGGGACAGGGTGTGAGGACATCCATGAAGGCACAATCGTAAGGCTACAAGGTGTGAGGGCAGCAATGAGGAGCCAGAGTGTCGTGAGGAGACGGGGTGTGAGGGCAGCCATGAAGAGACGGGGCATGAGGGCATCCGTGAGGTGATGGGGTGTCGTGAGGGGGGAAACAAAGGCGGGTGTGAAGAAGCACCATAAAGTGCCCAGGTCAGTCATTTCCTCTGGGAGAAAGCCGGTGCCAGGGAATGTCCGAGCCGCTTGTGCAGGGATGGTGATGCCGGGTGATCCTGCCCAGCGCAGGCAGGTGCGGGTGAGAGCTGGGGCACGGCAGTGAGCAGCCGCCAGGTGCCTGCGGGCTTCTGCAGGAGGAGCATCAGCGCAGTCAAGGTGTGCCCTGCACAGAGGGATTGATCCAGGCTCTGTCCCCCGTGGAGTCAGCGATGTCCTGGCCGGTGTGGGCACAGCTCTGTCCTTGGTGCGTGTCACAGACCCCTCTGCGTCCAGGAGATTCCCCAGAGCAGGTGGAAGCGGTATTAAACACATGGGTAAAAAGTGAGGCTAGACAGCATGAGGAGGGGGACAGCCAGGGGACCCAGATCTCCCTGCTCCCCTATTGATAAATCTGCCCCAGTTCCTCCTTAAAATGCCCTTTCTGAGCCCCTGGTTGTGCAGGATCCAGCTGTGGATTGAATGCCAGGGGCTGTGCAGGGTATTCACACGTGGAAGCGGCAGCAGAACCGGCACCAGTGAGCCAAGGCAGTGCCTTGTCTTTGCTGATCCTTTCCTGACTTCTCTGTGAGAGCTCATCCTCACACAGAAATGGGTCACTCCTTCAGCCTCTGGCTTTATTTTCCTGATGAAATAAAAGCACGAGAGCATCTGCAGTGAATCACACCCCAGGTCTATCAAGCATGCGGAGATGGGAAGAGACCCGGGAGAACAGGGGAGAGGATCGGGTAAAGTTTCCTTTCACACTCCCAGCTTCTGGGCAAAGATTCTGCAGCCAAAGGTTGTGCCCATTGCTTCATGCTTAGAGACATTTGCAGACTGTTGGGACTCTGTCCCATCTCTTTTGGAACTCATGTGTTCATCTGGTCTCCATAGTTTCCTGAGGCTTTAGAAATGTGTTGTGTAAAAAAAATATTTCCTTTTATTTGTTACAAACTTGCTGCTGGGGGATGGCACACAGTACCCTCAGCTGTGTGTTCCAAGAAATGGGAACTGTTCCCTTTGCACTTTTTCCAGGGTGCTTATGGTTTGTACACCTGCTATCCTAGGGAAACAATCATCTAGGAAAACAGCGTAATTACTTTTCAGTTAGATTTTAGGGAGAAACAACCTAGGTTTTTCTCCTGTCCTAAGTAAACACAGGACATGGAGCTGTATCATTTCAGTAAACAGCGCTAGAGAGACATTAAGATTAAAGTGGTATTAAAAATCTGAAAAAGAAAATAATCATTGCAGAAGTCCCTTGTAAAGCAGCTGGGAACTGCATCATCCTTAGGGATCCAAAGCCACCACAGCCAGGCACAGCAGGATCTGTGTTGGGGCACTGTTGATTTTAACAAGTGCAGACCTGCTTGGCTCTTTTCAGCTTTTTCTCTGTAAATAGTAACAGTTTGTTTGTTTGTTGAGGCACTTCCTGGCCTAGGTAACTCCTGTTTGTCAGAGATGGAGTGAGATTGTGTTTCATCAGTAAAAAATGATGGGCCTGATAAATCATTTTTCTGCACAGTAAACGCCTTGCAGACAAAGGGATTTTTGTGGCCAGGAGCCAAGGGAGGTGGAGTGGGAGTTTGCAGAGTCTTGAAACCATAGAATCCCAGAATGGTTTGGGTTGCAAGGGATTCCAAAGATCATCACATTCCACCTCCCACCATGGGCAGGAACACCTTCCACTATCCCAGGTTTCTCCAAGCCCGTCCAACCTTGGGATCCCCTTCCAGGGATCCAGGGGCAGCCACAGCTTCTCTGGGCACCCTGTGCCAGGGCCTCAGCACCCTCGCAGCCAGCAACCCTACATTCCTTCCCAGTATCCAAGAACAAGGGTAAATGGCTTCCCACTGCCAGAGGGCAGGGTTAGATGAAATACTGGGAAGAGCGTATTGCCCACCCATTTAGGTCAGCCCCCAAAATAAGTACACAGAGGCTGAGCCGTAGCTGAGCTGTGCTTCAGCTCGTGCTGTGCTTGTAGAAAGGGTTCAGCTTAAGGAATTGTGACCCTGCAGGAAAAAAATCTGTCCCCCACACCTTCACCCTGTGCAGTTCCTGACCAGTCCACCACCTGTGTGTTGCAGCAACTCAAACACCCCAACCTGGTGAACCTGCTGGAGGTGTTCAGGAGGAAGCGGAGGCTGCACCTGGTGTTCGAGTACTGCGAGCACACGGTGCTGCATGAGCTGGACAAGCACCCCCGCGGGTGAGTGGCCCCTCTCCCCGGCAGCTCTGAGCACAGGGGGCGGGGTGTCCGTGTCGTTGCTGCCCTGTGGCTTTTCAGAGGAATTTCATTATTTCCAGGAGAGGTTTCTCAGCCCAGTGCCCAGGACTGTCTCTGTTACTGTGGTTTGGCAGTGACATCCACAGGAATGGCGTAGGAGCCTTGTTCCCTCACAGCCCCGCTCACCACAGAGACGGGAGCGCTGAGCCGAGCATTTGGGAGAGCTGTGGCTGGCAGGGGAGCAGCGAACTCCAGGGCTTGGAAGCAGCTTGTGTCCTGCTCCTGCCACTGCTACCACCACTGTGGGCACTGGGGCAGGGTCACTGGGCACCCAAATACAGAACCAGGAACTCACAGAGTTGTTTCGGTTGGAAAAGCCCTCCGAGACCATCGAGTCCAACTGTTAATCCAGCACTGCCATGTTCACCACTAAACTATTTTCCCCAAGTGCCACATCTACACTTTTGAACACTTTCAGCCCTCCAGAGTGAGGAGGAGTTCCCAGGAGCTGTGCCTGCACCTCTCTGCAAAAATTCCTTTTCAAACAGGTGCTTGCACCAAGCGTGAGCTACACACAGCGTTTGTTCTGTCGGCACCTTGTAAACAGCACTCCCACTAAATACATTGTCCCTAATTATCCACGGTGCCTTGGTGCTGTGGAAATGCTAAGCAGAAGTCCATAAATCACTTCACAGGCCTGGGGCTAAGTGACTTGCCTGCAGGAGACTAGTTGGGGGTTGAGTAAACAAGAGCCTGTTATTTTTTCCTTTTCTCCCCGATGAGGAGCTCCAGGAGAATGGAGTGTGCTGGTAGCACATGGCTTAGTGAGCTGCTGAGCAGCTGTCACCCCACTTTGAACCTGTTCACCTGGAATCTGAAGAGGGGGTGGATAACTCTGTTTGAAGGAAATGCTTCCCATTTGCTTACTGTTCATCAGAACAACTCCAGTGTGAAGGAACATGTAACAGCTGGCTGCCTGCTTTGCTTTTCAGCATTGCTCGGGCAGATGGTCAAGTCTTTGTGGTCAGGTTGAGATGGGTGGGCACGTGTTGTTTCCAGCTCATTTGACCAACTCCATCCCCTTTTCAAGCTGTCAGAGCAGCACTCCCATCATTCTGAGATGTTTCTGGAAGGAATCTCTAGTGTTGCCACAGCAGTGTCAGCAGAGTGTCAGTGTCCCACTGACAGCAGAAAGTCAAAACCAGGCTTGAAAGAAAAACCCAGGCTTGCATTGTTTTGGTTTATTTTTGGGGTAGTTTTTTTTCTTTATTAGGGATCAGAAGCTTTTAAGCATTAAACACGTGAAATAAAATTGTGCTTGAGTTTGAAAATGCGAAGATTGTCACCTCTGCCTTTCCTGGGGTTGTTGAAGATCATTACAGACAGCCAAGGAAGTTTAAGGACTGTTGCCCAGTAACTGAAAGAAAGGAGAGGGACCTGGGAAGTGTTTGCCAGCCGTGGGAGGGAAGGAGGGGGATCCAGACCAAAGCAGAGCTTTCTACTCTTCTCTGAACACCCTTCCCTGGCCCATTTTTCACGTCTCCACTCTGGACAATCAGTGCCACAGCAGCATTCCATGTATCTATACCATGGATACTCCAACAGTTCCAGCCCTGAGAGTTGCTGAGGGAGAAATTCCTGCTGGCATTTCAGGACTGCCAGGAATGGTGGATGCTAAACACAGCCATAGGACAGCATCTGATATGGACTCCCTTTGCTGTGTGGTCACAGTGGCAGCCCATGCTGCCTGTGACAGTGGTACCAGACACAGGCACACTTCAGCTGCCATAAATCCTCCTGTCTTGTAGCACTGACTGGCTTTGGAAGTGTTTCCTGGCTTCCCTGATGGTTTTGCTGAGAGATCAAATTTTGCTGATTTGCTGTACAATGTCAGCGCTCATTTTCCCTGCAATAGTGGAGTCATTATTAATGGCCAAAATACAACTGTGTTTTTTCCAACAGCGTGCCAGAGTACCTGGTGAAGAGCATAACCTGGCAGACCCTGCAGGCTGTGAACTTCTGCCATAAACACAATGTGAGTCCCCTGACCAGCACAAATGATTGCTGGAACATGGCCTTGGAGGAGAAGGGGGTTCTGCTGGCATTTTCCTGATTCCAGAGCTTTCATGGAATGGAGTCAGGGGGATTTTCCTGTTTTCAACAGGAAACACATCTGAAACATTGGTGTATACCCACAACAGCTGCCTTCACTGTCACACAGGCCCCTTAGGTTGGCTGTCAGGGAATGATTGGCTCTAATGACCTTAGACAAGCTTCCAGGAGGAATGGGAATGTATCCTTGTGTGACCCCTGGGCCCTGCACTACTGCTGACCTTTAGGAACCTGCCTTACCAGCTCATCAGCTGGGACCTGAGCAAACTGCTGCTCATTTCACAGAAAGTCTTTCAGTTGACTGTCATGGGGTTGAATCATGGCACCAGTGAAAAGATTTCAAAACTTAGACACAGTAAACCCATTTTACAACCCCTCTTCTGCTCTCTGGAGGGAGACACGAGTTGTGTACATGACAGATGCTTTAGTGGGAACATTTTCAGAAGCAGGGAAGGAGAAGGAGCCTTTTGGAGAAGCTCTTTAGGCAAACTTAGCTATAATTGTCTTTGGTTTTGTTCATCTGCCAACATTTGAGATTTAAGAGTGGAGCAGGAGATGGCCCTGGAATGGATGTTTTGTCCTTGCTGAAAGAATTATGTGCAGTTGAGCAACAGGAACTTGGCCACAGGTCTCTCCTGCTTCCAAGATTTGTTGGTTTGCATCTTTTTCTGTTCCCCTGCTTAGTCTGGAAGATTTAATGGAGTTTGAGAGCAGAGGGAACAATGAGATGCTGCACCCTGACCCACTGTAGATCACAGGCAATGAGGTTTTATGCAGCTGCCCTTTCTGGAACTCCATGACAGTGGTTTAATAAGCAGCATTTCAGTCCTCAGGAGGAGACACAATAATTTACCAGCAGCTTGGTGAGGAAAGTCCAAACTGTTTGCTCTGAGGTGATAATGGGAGAGAGACAACGTGAGTGAGACCCCAGTGAGTTAAGTAGAGCAAAAGAAATAAAGGTCTTTGTTAGTTTGATCAGCAGAAATTCTTTGCCAAGCCCAAATTCAGTTGTTGTGAAGGACAAGGTCACCTCCAAAGAATCACAGAATTGCTGATGTTGGAAGGGGCCTCTGGAGATCACCTCTGGAGCCTCCCAGTCAGGCAGGCTCAGCTGGAACAGGCTGTTCAGAAACTTTTCCAATCAGGAATTCAGTATCTCCAAGGCTGGAGGCTCCACAGACTCTCTGGACAATCTGTTTGGGTGTCTGGCCATGCTCTCAGTAAAAAAAAAAGATAAAATAAATTGGTTCAGTTTAAATGGAATTTCCTGTGTGTTCAGTTTGTGCCCATGGGCTCTGTCCTTTCACTGCACCACCAAGAACAGCCTGGCTCAGTCTCCTTTACTCCTTCCCATCAGGTATTAATGCACACTGAAGTTTCCCCTGGAGCCTTTTCTCAATGGTCCCAGCTCCCTCATCCTCTCCTTGGATGTCAGACACCCCAATCCCTTAAATTTCAGTGGCCTTCACTGGAGTCACATCTTCCCTCTACTGAGGATCCCAAAGCTGGACACAGCTCTGGATGTCTCTCTCTCACCTGTGCTGAGCAGAGCTCCTGCTGAGCTTTGCCAGCAAAATCATTCACCAGGAGCTTCCCAGGGGGTTCAGGGAGCTGACTCCGTGTTGTCCAGGTGATACAGAGCTGGCAGCTGAAGCTGGGAGCCTGCACAGTGTCTCTTCCCAAAGGTGGGCTATGGACAGGACATTGTCCAGCTGTTCAGAAAGCCTGCCATCTTCTCTTGCAGCAGGAATAACTGCCTGGCACAGTGTGCGAGGGGGTGTGGCTGAATTTATCCGAGGACCAGGTTAAATACTTCTAACCTTGCTTTTTTTTCTTCTTCCAGTGCATCCACCGGGATGTAAAGCCAGAAAACATCCTGATAACAAAGCACTCGGTCATCAAACTCTGTGACTTTGGATTTGCTCGAATACTGAGTGAGTGCTGACTCTTTATGTACACTGAGTGTAGGATGAGCCATTCCAACACTCACTTGTCTGTGTTTGATGCACTGCAAATCATCCCATGTACAAGGCCGTGTGTTTTCCCAGGGAAGCTCTGCTAAAGGCTGGGTAGAGATTCCCAAACCTTCCAGGGAGGGAGCCCAGACACCGAGGTGACGTCTGTAAACAAGCTGAGCTCCCTGCTGGGGCGGCTGAGCCGCTGGGGGTGCTGGCACTGGGAGATGGAAGTCGGCCTTGGGCGTTTTGGAGCTGCCCAGCCGTTGTTTATGCAGTGCTGGAGACACAGCTGGAGCTCCCTGGCAGGAAGAGCCCCTCTGGCTGCCTCTGCAAACAATGGCTTCACATTTTCCGTTGTAAATAAACCCCCTAATCTGGTTTTTTTTAGCTCATCTTGAGGCAAATCACATGGGCTCTGAGAACTGCCCACTGGCTGCTGCAGGGCCCTGCTGTGGAGCTCTGCACATTTGCATTTGGAGGAAAACATGGTCTTGATTTTTGCCAGATCCTGAGTGTTTCCAGAGTTGGGTTCTGCTAGTGGCCAGTGACTCACCCTGCTCTGGCCTGCCCAGGAGGTGCCCCAGCACGTAACAAGTGATGAGGGCTCCTCTGCATCGCTCTGATCCCACGTTCCTGTTTGTGTCTCTCTCCCCTGACCCCGACCCAGCTGGTCCCAGTGACTACTACACCGACTATGTGGCCACCAGGTGGTACCGCTCCCCGGAGCTGCTGGTGGGGGACACCCAGTACGGCCCCCCCGTGGACGTGTGGGCCATCGGCTGCGTCTTCGCCGAGCTGCTCTCCGGGGTGCCGCTGTGGCCGGGCAAGTCGGACGCGGACCAGCTGTACCTCATCCGCAGAACGCTGGGTGAGTGTCCCCCTGCACGCACGCCGCTGGCAGGATTAGAGCTTGCCCAGGAGGGATGCCCTCTCTGGTGGGACTGGAGAGCAGCCATGGGGGGGAATTAGCAGATCTCTCCCTTTGGAAGGTGCTGGTTTATTTGAGGCGTTGCTGTCCTTGAGAAGGAGCGGGGTTTTCCTGGCGTGACGTACATGTGTTAACAGGCTCCCAGTGGACCAGGCTGAGGAAGCAGGCTCATTGCCTGCAGGCTGCCTGGAACCATCCCTGCACTCTCTCTAGCAGTGGTGGCCTCTGGGAAGCTGGGTCTGGTGCTGGGTAAATTAGGAAAGATGTGGGATGTGTTTGGTGACCACTGGACGCCCCTCCTGGTCCCTTGGGGCGGTTCAGTGACTGCTGGGATGGGGGAGCACAGGAACTTCTTCAGCTGCCTCCACAGAGACAAAATCAATGAGGTGCCTGTATCAAAGGACCAGGAATGCTTTCCATAAAGGTTTGAAAGATCCAGGTGTTTTTCAGGGTTTGGTACCAAGCAAAGTGGTCAGTGAACAGTTGGATTCTGTTCATCCCAGCTTTGGAGGTCTGAGAAGCATTGTCAGTGCCTGTTGATGGCTGTGTGCCTGGGAAGGGGAGTGTGAACATCACAGCTTGTCTGTTCCACGTGTTTGTTGTTATTCATCAAGGAATTTTAGGAGCAACTCTGTATTTATTTGTTAAATAAAAGAGCCATTATCCCCCATAACACTTAAACTAATCCAGTCCCACTGACTCTTTTCAATTTTGGTGTGTAACATCTGATTTCTTGAGTGACAACGAACAACCCCCCACTTTTAACTGAAATTAGTTGGAATGAACAGAGAGTTGCAATTTTAACTGAGCAGTTTACAGAACTACAAAGGTAGCTAATGGCTTTAAACAGATAAGCTCCTTAGCTGGAAAAATAGTTCATCACTGATTGCTTCATCCTCCAGAATTCATTAATGCCAGTGTTAGGCAGTTACAATTTATTTTTAATGATAGGGTTTCAGCCAAAAGAGATTCCCGTTGGATTGTTGGATCCAGGTGCTGGACTGAGGCAGTGTTCACAGACCACAGCTCCTTGATTGAAGCTGTGCCATTATGGGGCTTGGCATTGTACTGGCTCCTTTGCTATGGATTTGATTTTAACATTTTCCTCACTCTGAGCTGCTCTAAGCTTCAAAAATGCTGCCTTGGGGAAAAGCCACAGCAGGTTCAGGTGGGGCTGTGTTCCAGCTCTTTCCTATACTGCACCCTCAGGAGTGTCCAAAGAGAGTTTCACCCAAAAGGAGTTAAATTTTCCTGAAGCTGGAATGCTTGTGGCCCTGCCTTTCCTTCAGCACACTTACACAGGTGTGGGATCGCTGGTGGCCAAAGTGGACATTAACTGTCACAAAAGAACTTTGCCTTGGCTCACTTGGTGCTATTCCACCTCTTCAGATGTTCTCTTGGATGGCCTCAGCCTTGTTAGAGGATACAACCTTGTTCAGTGCAGGCACTGAAAAATTAAGCAAATTAATCCAATTTTTTTTTTTTTTTTAATTCTTGGCTGAAGGGGATCTCATTCCCAGGCACCAGCAAGTGTTCAGCACCAACCAGTTCTTCAGTGGGGTAAGAATTCCAGACCCAGAGAGCATGGTAAGAGCTGCCTCCAGCTGCACTTCCCTCCCTTCCCCAGCTTGCCCAGGCCTTTGCTGTGCAGTGTTTGTTCCCTATCCAAAAGCTTTGTCCTCTACTTTGCCAGTGTGCACCAGAATATTATTTGGAGGTGGCTGAACCTCTCATGACATTTTAACTTACAGCCTGTGTAAAAGCAGTCAAAAAATGTTTAATCTCTGCTGCTTTCCCCCATTTCTGGTGGCACATCCTCAGTGATGCCAGGCCTCTGAGCACATGGAGTGATGGAGGCATTGTGTGAGGAACAGGTCATGTTCCTGTGGAAAGCTGGGTCTTGGTACCCTGATGAATGAAAAGTTTCCTAATATGAGTCCACTTACTGGTTTTTTTTTTCCCTCCAGGAGCCGTTGGAAATGAAATTCCCCAATATTTCATACTCTGCTCTGTCTCTCATGAAGGTAAGAAAACTCCAGCTTGTGGAGGAGCCCTGCACTGAGATAGACAAATGTCATCTGGTGTGAGAGTTTGGGACTGAGTTATCAGAGATTCATTGAAAAACAGAGCTGGTTTGTTACCCAGTGTGATTGCACCTGTTCCTTGAGCCACAATTCCTACTACAATTGTGGACTCCCCATCCATGGAAGTGTCCAAGGCCAGGTTGGACAGGACTTGGAGCACCCCAGGATAGTGGAAGGTGTCCCTGCCCAGGGCAGGAGGGTAGAATAGGATCATCTTTAAGGTCCCTTCCAACCCAAACCATTCCATGATTCATTTTTGCAATTGTTGGGTAATTAGCTGCTCCTCAAGCTTTGTGCTGACTCTGAAAAGCCCTTCTTAGAATCCATTAAAAAAATTAACATGTACCTGTGGGAATACTCGTTGGCAGTGGGGAGCAGATGGAACTGTGCAGACCCACGTAACGAGTGTTCTGTGTGATCCTCCATCTTTGCCAAGGGCTGCCTCCGGATGGACCCTGCGGAGAGGCAGAGCTGTGAGCAGCTGCTGCAGCACCCCTATTTTGACAGCTTTAGGGAGGCAGCAGAGCTGGGGAAAGAACATGAAAAAAGCACTCGGAAACCAGCCAGACTGACTCGGAAGCACATGCCAGGGGTAAGGTTTCCATACTATTTAATATTCCATACCTAAGGCGGGGGACTGGTTCATTTGTTGGCTCCAGGGGGTGGGCTGTGCTGGCAGCTGAGGGTTTTGAACTGGTCTTGGTTTTATCCGGAGAAGAAAACAAACCCCCTGGCTAAAGAGTAACTCATACAAACTGGATTTTGCACTGCGGCTCCATGGGGCACTGGGGATAAACAGCACAGCCCTGTGCACGATAAGGTTCATCCAGGAATGTGCATTCCTGACAAAGAGCAGCAGGAGGGCTGAACAAACTGGAAACACTCATGTGGCTGCTTTAATTTTGAATACTCTGGTGCTTTTTAATCCTGAATTATGGAGATAGAATAAACACCACTTCTGTTTGTAACTGCTGATGGGACGTGATCCCACGCTCAGTTCCACACGTCACCCCATGCACTGGGTGTTTCTGCAGCTGGAGTTGCCAAGCAAATGTCTTCCTGCTGCTCTGGATTTTTCAGACTCCATCCCAAGTCCCCAAATTCAGCCTCACAATGCAACTCATTCCACAGTTCTTTACTCCTGTGAGCAACATTCCCCAGGGCACCTGTAACGCCGAGCTGGGAAGTTGGAAGTGAGGGATGGAGAACTGCTACAAAGTGTCAATTCCTGATTTGCCCCTTCCATTTCTATGGCCTAGGATGTAACAGCACTATTTTTCTTGCCTAAAGAAATTCTTCAATGAGTGGTTCTCGTTGCAGTCCTGCCACAGAACCCCACATCCATGACTCTCAGCTTGAGAAGTACAGTAGGATTGAGGATTTCAGTAGGAATAGTTTTATAGCTCATATTCCAAGTGAAAAAGGAAATGTGTGCTTTATTCCCATTCCAAACAAATACACATGGTGTAACTTTTCCTTTAGTTACAGCACCTGCCTCAGCTGACCAGCAGCAGCATTCTCCCAGCTCTGGACAGCAAGAAGAACTGCTGCAAGATAAGGAAATCAAAGTACCACTTCCCAAACATCTGAGCAGGGGGCAGATCAAAACTCAGTTGTCCTAAGTCATCCAGGATTTATAAACAGAGGATATGCAGTGGAAAACTAAATTACTAAAGGTTACGACATGTAGAGTGGTCTGTCCTCTACTCTGGGCCACTGATGGAGGGGAAGTGATGCAGGAAGAACTCCAAGCTCATCTCAGTGTTCTGTGTACAAAGGCAAATACATTTTTCTTTAACTGCTGATTGCCTCCTGGTTCAGGATTACCCCAACCCAGTGCTTACAGTGTGAATGTTAAAACTCTGGCCTGTCACCCCCATTTCAGACTTGGCAGGGGAACTCAACCTTGCCAAACACATCAGTCCCTCCTGCTTTAGCCCGGGCCCAAGTCCCTGCTCTGTGAGGAGCTGTGACTGTGCTGCTGATGGGGTGGAAGATGTGTTGGTGCAGCCCAGGCTGAGAGAGGGGCTGCCTGGCTGCTCCAGGGAGTTCTCAGCTCCAGAGATACACCTGGCTCACTCTGGCACGTACAGAGCTCAAAGGTTTCAAAGTGCTGGCAGTGGCTTCACAGGCTCAACAGGCACCACGCCCAGGAGAACAGAGCAACAATAACCCTGTTGTTTCTTTAGTCTTTCCAGAGCTTCTCCTGCAAGTTTCCTCCTTGAATTCTGCTTCTGACAAGAGTGAGGGCACTTGCTTGTAGTTACAAAAATGTTTTTATCAAAACTAATCATGAACGTAATTTATAACATTGGCCAGACACAGGCAGGAATTCTACCTAAGTGTTTGTATTAGAACGACTGGGGTTTGTGGAATCTCAGAATATAATATTGTGTTGATTTTGAATAAAAGAAATGTAGCTTCTTTTTCCAGTTGACTGGAGGTATTTTACTATATATAAAGTTTTACTACTGGGCAAGGAGCATCCTCTTTTTACTGACACTTAGAGCAAAAATGTTTTCTCAGTACATTTTGTGTTCCACAACAGTAAAAGCCCTTTCAGTGGGAGAGATGCCAATGTCTTGTGTGTGCCTGTTGGCCTTTTGTTTCCTTACACATGGAAAACCACGTCTGAGACAGCACTGTGCATCTGATTGCTTGGAGTCACTGCCTTCTGCCCTTCCCTACCCCCAAAACCAGGGATTTGACTAAAAATGCTGTGTTCTCCCCAAGGATTGAGCCATTCCCGCTGTGCTGGGCATTGGTGAGGCCCCACCTCCCATCCTGGGGGCAGTTTTGTGTCTCTCACAGGAAAGGCATTGAGGGGCTGAGGCATGTCCAGAGAAGGGAACAGAGCTGGGGAAGGGTCTGGAGCCCCAGGAGCAGCTGAGGGAGCTGGGAAAGGGGCTCAGGCTGGAGAAAAGGAGCTCAGGGGGGACCTTGTGGCTCTGCACAACTCCCTGACAGGAGGGGGCAGCCAGGGGGGGGTCGGGCTCTGCTCCCAAGGGACAGGGAACAGGAGGAGAGGGAATGGCCTCAGGCTGGGCCAGGGGAGGTTTAGAGTGGATATTGGGAAAATTTCTTCATGGAAAGGGTTGTCCAGCCCTGGCACAGCTGCCCAGGGCAGTGGTGGAGTCCCCATCCCTGAAGGGATTCAAAAGCCGTGTGGATGTGGCACTTGGGGACACGGGGCAGTGGTGGCCTTGGCAGTGCTGGGGGAACAGCTGGACTCCATAATCTCAGAAGACTTTTCCAACCTCAACAATTCTCAATGACTTATTAATCAGGAATTATGAGGATGCAATTCCAGAGCTGCACAGAACTCCTTTAGTCCACGTCAGCACACAGCAAAAACGTGCTCAAGGCTGCATCCAAGAGGTGCACAAACAGCCGTGTTCCCTTTCAGCAGCTCAGTGCTCCTTAGGAGGTGACCCTGCCTGTAGATCATTCATTTTAAACCAAACAAAACTCAAAGCGTGAAGAACACAAAAAAGACCCATAACCTCTTTTATTAAATCAGCACCCACCAACTGGGTGAGATTCTCCCAGAGGGAACAGCAGCAGCACCATACACTGACCGCACACACCCCGACGTTGCCCCCACTGCCCCTCTGCACTTTGCTTCTGTGCAATAAAATACTGAAAACTTCTAACTGAGGTATCCAGAGCTTCCTAGAAAAACAGGAAACAGATGCCTACGTGCAGAGGTCTGCCTTGTCTGTTGTTGATCCACCACTGAGTTTAAGCTTAATAAAACGTAATTGCGTAATTTCTTAGAAGGTCACGTACAGCTTTTGAGGCTGGACTGAGAAAGCTGGGCTTACTTCCACACTGGAAACACAGCAGTGTCTGCAACTTCATTCATGCAACACAAGATAAATGCTAGGAAATCACATACATCTCAGTTACGTGCTGTTGTGTTTATTCCAAATCCAGCTCCAGCTCCAGGTTCGGCAGCGCCTGCTGAAGGACACGGAAGGTCGTTTCTTTCTCTCTGATCCCAGGAAGGTCACTCAGATATAAATATTCAAGGTTCCTGTAAATATTTAAAAATAATATGGGCAACTACTATTGAACTGCTGACAGAGAAATTGGAGAAATTATTCTACAGCAGTGGTTTTGAGTATTTTAAATGGTGACTGGTTCTACTGGAAGTCTGTTTCTGAAGTGGGTGCTTGGGGTTTGTAGCTGCAGTATCCAACTGCATCCCATTCCTGAGCCCCCAGGTCTGCCCTGAGACCCTGAGGCATGAGAGGATGGCGTGACAGGAAGCAGTGTGAGGTGGAGGAAGCACTAAAAGCTACAGG
The DNA here is from genome assembly GCA_013398055.1 of Ifrita kowaldi. NCBI lineage: Eukaryota > Metazoa > Chordata > Aves > Passeriformes > Cinclosomatidae > Ifrita > Ifrita kowaldi. The sequence goes on along the minus strand of VZRS01014046.1, from coordinate 86,144 downwards.
ACACAGTCAAATCCTGCCTTGCAAAGCTGCTGCAGGAGAGGGGTCAGGAACAGAAGCCAAGGTGATCATTAATTACTTATTCTTGAGCCAAACCCAGCCACCCCACAGCCACACAGGTCTGAAACAGCCCTGAAACATGAGACTCCAGCCCTTCCACCCACCACAGTCCCAATGAGCCTGGAGCAGGGTGCTATGGAAGCACATGGCAGCTCACGTACATCAGCTTGTGGAGTGCAAGGATGCCTTTGTCTGTGACATTCCCACAGGAAATGATCTTCAGCTGCTGGAGACTCTTCTGGAGGTTGCTGGTCTCGCTGAGCCTCTGCAGACACTCGTCCTGTATGTACATGCACTTCTCCAGCTTGATATCCGTAACGTGCTCCAGGCCATCTGCAAAGGCAAACGGGAGGATTTGCTTCAGAATTCCAGGACCAACCTGTGCTGGTTGTTAAGTTCTCAATTTGATAACTGCCCCTAAAACCTCCCAGCAACACATTCCTTTATACAGTGGGGCTACGAAGCTCCAAAGTCCCTTTGTGGTACTTCAGATACAGGAAAACCTCAGGGTTTGAATCATTTTGGTAAGATATAAAGAGCTTTGAAATGGGCAAGTAACAAAAAACCTATACAATTTTGGGTAATAAACTATGACTCTCACATAGGAATGTGCTAATGCCAGAAATTCAGGGTTCCCTGCTAAGAAAAAATAAAACAGCCTGTTCCCCATTTTGGTTTCTGTTATTTAAAGACCACCTGAAACACTTGTTTAATCTCTTATTTTGTAAGAAACCAAGAGCTTGCTTTTTATTTGTCTTTGAAGACAGCATAAATGCCTGGAGAAGGAGCAGAATTACGACTTCAGAGGCACCAAAATCACCACTTGGTGCAGAACAAAAATAATATTTATAGTGCTTTTTGCTATGAACTCATCAAAATTTGTGGCACTTCCTTAGTGGTACGGCCACTTCAGGTAAGGGCTGAAGTTCCAATGTCTTTCCACTTCATACCACACCTCCAGCAAAGCCTTAGGGACTGATAACTATTTGTAGAGTCATTTTAAAGGGGGAAAAACCAAAAAAGATTTATCTGTATCTTGTTAAGAAAGGAGACAATGGTGCCATTATCGATATTTCGATGCAATTAAAATGAGGACCATTAAGAACAATCTCAGTGTGTACACTACCCAGGTAGTCAAATCCTCTGTACATGATGCAGGAGTCGGTGGCATTGATGGCTTCGATCTTGTACTTGCCCAGGGGCCCCGTGGGGAGCCCATTGTAGTCCTGCTGCCACTTGGGAGAGCCCTGGTACCTCACGAGGGCCCCGCAGCGCAGCAGCCACTCCGAGGCCGCCCGGTCGGGGCCCACGGCTCGGATGCGCTCATGGTCCACCCTGCACGACACAGAGAGCACCCACAGTGTGGCTGTAACGTGGCACAATTACTGCATGGACAACACTAAAGCTCCACAGCAAATACCTGGTAACGTGCACCAGCCAGAAAAGTAAGGATGTGATTTACTGGAAATGGTTTACAGGTTAATTTTTGGATTGTGCGGTGCTTAGTCTGGCGTGGGGCTTTTTAACTTAAGTGGCAGATGCTTTTTGGGAAAAAAAGTATACAAATACAACTGGACTTAACTCTCCTGACTGTTTCCTTCCATGTCAGGAAGGACGAAAACTGTGCTACTGGTTAAGGCGAATTTTGGGGTCAAAGAAGACCAGGATTTAGGGATGGGATCCGTGTCGCCAATTTGCCTTGGCCGTTCCAGGGAAGAGGCGGGGCACACACCTTCCTCTGGAAGGTCACAGCTTTGGAAGGGGAAGCAGGTACGGAATGACTCCTTGCCAACAACCAACATACAGTCTGGGGGAAAAAAGGAATGTTAATGACAGAAAACGTTTTCTGCTGCATAGGGACTGGATTGTTCTGCTTCACAAACCGCGCAGAAAATTTGAGGGATCTGATAGTTAATTATTAACCAGCGACTCACTCTTACTTGTTGAACACAGCATTCAGCCATCCCCAGAAGGCTCTACAACTGCCCGGCGGCGGCGGCGGCTTCCTCAAGAGTGTCCCCAACGCCATCATCACCTTCTTGCAGACGAGAGAGGGGGAAAGGGAGGTGTTATTTGGNGGTGAGGCCGGGGGACAGCGGGGCGGGCCCGCCTCACAACCACGCACCTTCCCCTAGCCCTGTCTCTTTCCCTGTCCTAGTCCTTAACCTTATCCCTATCCCTGTCCGCTGTCCCTATTCCTTTCCCCTCTTCCCTATCCCCTTCCCCTCTCCTCTTACCTCTGCTCATCCGCTTCCCCTATCATTTTTCCCTATCCTTTTCCTCTCCCCCATCCCTCTCTTCTATATTCTCTATGTTTGCTATATCACCTTTTCCTTTCCCTCTCTCCTATATCCCATATAGTCTGTATAGTCCCTTCCCCTGTATCCTTTATCTCCTATCCCTTCTCCTTTCCATTTTAATCACCCTTGTCCCCTTTCCTCTATCCCGTTTTCCTCTCCCCTATATCCCCTTTATTCCTTATATCTCCTTCCCTTACATCCCCTTTCCCTATCATTTTCCCTCTCCCCTCTATTCCTTATATCCCCTTCCCCTATCCCTATCCTTTTCCCCTTTCCCCTCTGCCCTTTCCCTTCCCCTATCCCTTTTCCCCGTCCCCTCTCCCGTGCCCCGGGCTGTGCTGAGGGCCGTGTCCGTGTCCCCGCAGCTCGTTCGACGTGGCCGTGGTGGGCGCGGGCATCGTGGGCCTGGCCGCAGCCCGGGAGCTCATCCAGCGCCATCCCTCGCTGGCCTTCGCCGTGCTGGAGAAGGAGCAGGAGCCGGGTACGGAGCGGGACGGGGGACAGGGACCAACAGGAGGCTGTGCCCAAGGACACGCTGCCACAACCTCAGTATTCCGTGGATATTTGTGTGGAGGGATCAGCTTTTGGGCAGTAGCTGTGTGAGGGCGCCTGCCCACGCTGTTGAAGAGGGTGATGGATTTCCCGNAGCAGCAGCAGCAGCAGGGGGAGGCCGTGCCGCCGTCAAGGCCTGACCGGGGCTGTGAGCCCGGCGGAGCCCACGGCTGCAGTGAGGAGGAGGGGGGGCCGTCACCGCCCCCCGGGCTGCCCCCAGGGCCGAGCAGCCGAACCTTGCCCGGAGGCCGGCGCGGCGCTGCCCTGCCCGGCGGAGCGGGGAGCCGGGGCAGCAGGAGGAGGAGGAGGAGGAGGAGGAGGACGCGGCGGACGCGGCCCCGGCGCTCCCTCCGCCCCCAAGATGGNCATCCCCTTTCCCTATCATTTTCCCTCTCCCCTCTATTCCTTATATCCCCTTCCCCTATCCCTATCCTTTTCCCCTTTCCCCTCTGCCCTTTCCCTTCCCCTATCCCTTTTCCCCGTCCCCTCTCCCGTGCCCCGGGCTGTGCTGAGGGCCGTGTCCGTGTCCCCGCAGCTCGTTCGACGTGGCCGTGGTGGGCGCGGGCATCGTGGGCCTGGCCGCAGCCCGGGAGCTCATCCAGCGCCATCCCTCGCTGGCCTTCGCCGTGCTGGAGAAGGAGCAGGAGCCGGGTACGGAGCGGGACGGGGGACAGGGACCAACAGGAGGCTGTGCCCAAGGACACGCTGCCACAACCTCAGTATTCCGTGGATATTTGTGTGGAGGGATCAGCTTTTGGGCAGTAGCTGTGTGAGGGCGCCTGCCCACGCTGTTGAAGAGGGTGATGGATTTCCCGTCCTGGGAGTGTTCCAGGCCAGGTTGGATGGGGCTTGGAGCAACCTGGGATAGTGGAAGGTGTCCCCTGCCCATGGCTGGGGGTGGAATGAGATGATCTCTGAAGTCCCTTCCAACCCAAACCGTCCTGGGATTCTATGACTCTCCCCCTGGCTTTGCCCTAACAGGGAATTTCTTCCACCCTTCTCCCAAGGATGTGTCCTTCAGCGGAGAAGCAGGGTTGTCATCAGTCTGTGCTTCACTGCTGGGACTTCAAATTAGGAATTTTAAGTTAAAAAATCCAGTTGCTGCTGCACTGTGTGCAAGGTGCAGGTGTGACTGCTGGGGCTCCAGCAGCACAGGAACATCAGGAGAGAGGACAAGGAGGGTGAACAACTGGAATAAGGAACAGTGCACGTTGTGGAAGGGCAAGAGCAGGTCCTGCATGGAGCTGGAGGAATCCCAAGGGATAGACATCAGTGATTAACTCCAAACAGGACCTGTGAGCCCAAGCTCTCATCCTAAATAGCTCCATCAGCCAGGCTGTAAATTGCTCTTGAGACGTTCCATAAATGATACAAAATGACTTTTTACCCCGAGACACACACGAAGTCCTTAACAGCTGTGTGAGTGTCAAGCAGGAATGACCTTTGGGCATCCACACATTAAGAGGGAGAAGAACCTGACCAAATGACTTCAGTAAAAATGTTTGTGATATTTTTCACCTCTATTTTATCTATTTGCAAGGAGGAAATAGCAACCTAATCCAGTTCACAAATACTCAGAAATCCTCCCAGGCCTGCCAGCATGTCCAAAGGAATTGTGGATTGCACAGATACTGTGTTAGATGAGGATTTAAGGGATGTATTTCATTGTAAAAATTGGATTTTTAAAATTAATTTTAGCCTGTAAAACATTTTGATTGATTGGCTTGTTCTTGAAGGAAAAACTTCTGGTTTTGGGGTTTTTCTGCCTGTTGATCCAACACGTTGCAGGCTGTGATGGATTATCATTAACCAGGGCTGGCTGTGTTAGTGCTTCTCTAACCTTCTGAGGCCAGGGGAGGAATTAATTGTGCAGTTCTCTCACTTGATTATCTCTTGTAATGCTGATTTAAGGCAGGACCTCAATTAACTCATTTTTCTGACAGCTGAAGTGATTAAGTTGGAACAAATGTGTTCTAACAATGTCTTTTTCTTTCTCTTTAGCCCATCACCAGAGCGGACACAACAGTGGTGTGATCCACAGTGGGATTTACTACACCCCTGGCTCCCTAAAGGCCAAGCTCTGCGTGCAGGGGGCAGCCCTCTGCTACAAATACTGTGACCAGAAGGGAATTCCCTACAACCAGTGTGGGAAGGTACAGGAATTCCTGTGATTTCCTACTTCACCCTTGGAAACCGAGGCTGTGTTATGTATGTTACAACACAGGCCTGGCTGTGGGTTTTTTCCACACTCTCCAAGTTGCACAGAATTTTATGCATAAATGTATGAATGTGTATAATCCCCTCCTGCTCCCAAATCAGCCCTTCCAGCTGATGAATCTCAGTTTGCTGTCGTTCCTCCCAGAGAAGCTTCTTCATGACTCTCCCCATCCTTCATGCTCTGAACCATTTCTACTTTAATGTGTCTTTGGTACGAGGTGAGAACCAGGACTGGGCAGAGCATTCCAGGTGTGGTCAGACTCAGTGAAACAGAGTTCTCCTGTTTCCATTTCCTAGTTGTTCCTAACACTCAGTTCAGGTTTTCCAGCTCTCACTGGGCACTGAGCTGCTGTTTCCACAGGACTCTCTATCCTAACCCCAAGGTTTTGGCCCTGAATGATAAATTTGAATTCCATGGTTTTTCTCGGAGCAGAAAACCATCCGTGCTCCCTCTGCTGTCACGCTGGGCACAGGGTGGCACTATGGATCTGTGCAGCAGCACACCTGAGGGGACAACCTGCTCCCAGCTCAAAGCTCCTGTCCTGAAGGGATCAACTGGAGCCTGAGTGATGCTGAATTTGTGTCTTTGTACCAATAGCAGGGTGGCAGCAGGAGCAGGGGAGTGCCCACCCCCTGAGCTGGCACTGCTGGGGCACCTCAAGTCCTGGCGGTCGTTGTGGGCTCCTCACAACGAAGACAGTGAGGGGCTGGAGCGTGTCCAGAGAAGGGAACGGAGCTGGGAAGGGGCTGGAACAGCAGGAGCAGCTGAGGGAGCTGGGAAAGGGGCTCAGCCTGGAGAAAAGGAGGCTCAGGGGGACCTTGTGGCTCTGCACAACTCCCTGACAGGAGGGGGCAGCCGGGGGGGGTGGGGTCGGGCTCTGCTCCCAGGGAACAGGAGGAGAGGGAATTACTTCAAGTTGCACCACGAAGCTTTAGGTTGGATATAGGGAAAAATTTCTTAATGGAAAGGGTTGTCCAGCCCTGGCACAGCTGCCCAGGGCAGTGCTGGACTCGCCATCCCTGAGGGGATTTAAAAGCCGTGTGGATGTGGCACTTGGGGACACGGGTCAGTGGTGACCTTGGCAATGCTGGACTCTTGGACTCTTAGAGAGCTTTTCCAACCTCAACAATTCCATGATTCCATGACACTTCCCTGTCAGTGTTCATTCCAGGGGACATGATGGTGAATTAGAAGCTTTACCTAAAGCAGCCCACAGGCCGTGAGGTGCCTGTGTGCCAGAGCAGAGCTGGACCTGGAAGGATCATGGTCTGTGCAAACCTGGCACAGGTAATTCACAGCCTGGATTAGTCTGTGATAGCTGGGAACAAACTCCATGGTTAAATGAAGTGAAACTGGTACAATTCCACTCAGACCACGTCAGAACACATCCTTACTCTCTTATCAAGGCTCTTTGAGGTTTGTACACCTTGGGTTGACTTCGCTTTTACTTTTGAAAGCATCCCAGTGGTTCTTTAAATTCATATTCTCTTCTTTCACATGCAGACTTGTAGTCTCAGGGTGCTTCTGGCAAATATTATCAATTGATAGTAAGTTAAACTACAGTTCAGCATTTATTTTTTATTTCTCCATGGTATAATAGTGCTTCCTCAGCAACAGAATTTTGTGCACCTAAGGGCACCAACCATTTTTAACCCACTTGATTCTTTGTTCACTCATTCACTACTGCTTGAGCTTGATGCCAAGCCTGCCCTGGCTCTGTTTTGCTCAGTGCTGTGCCTCTTTTTCTTTCCCAAAGCTGATTGTGGCTGTGGAACACGATGAAATTCCAAGGCTCAAAGCTCTGTATGAGAGGGGGCTGCAGAACAATGTCCCGGGGCTGAAACTCATCGGGGCCAAAGAAATCCAGGAGAAGGAGCCCTTCTGCAGGGTAAGGAGTTGTCACACTTTTAATTACCTTGGAAGAGCTCTGTTTCTCAGGTGATAACGTTTTTTTAATTTAACACAAGTATTTTTGTGGCCTTGAGGTTCAAGTTCAGAAGAGCCTGAGAATTCCTTCCTATCTGTAAGTGTGGATTTGGATCAAGCCAGTTTCAATCCAGTTGGTGTGGTTGTTATGTGGCACTTCTCAGCCTGTTCATTTTCACAGCAGGAGAAATGCATGGAGTTCATGGAATACAGATTTGTTATTGATTAATCTATCCTTGTTTGAAAGGAAAACATGGATATAAATTCCCTGTGCTGTTTTGTTGTAGGTACAGACAGAAATTTTCTGGAAAAGAATCTTTTTTTATCCTTTTTTATATATTTTTAATCTTTTTTAATCTTTTTTTTTTCCTGTAAACATTTTGGATCTGCTCCCTAAAACAGTCTTTGCATGTTCCAGATCCAGCTGAGCACATGGGGAGACAGCAGCACTCCTTTCTCATGGCAGTGCACACATTCCAGATGAAATATTCCAACCTTCACCCTTCCTCTGTGTTTTTAAAACCCTTCCAGGGTCTGATGGCCCTTGATTCTCCCTACACTGGGATTGTGGATTACAAACAAGTGGCCCAATCCTATGCCAGAGACTTCCAGGAAGCAGGTGGGACAATCTTGACTGATTTTGAAGTCACAAACATGGAGATGGCTAAAGAAAGTTCTCCAAAAAGTGAAGATGGTAAGGCTGGATGTTTTTGCCCTCCATTTACTACAAAGATTTTGTTCAAAATGCGATTGTTTTAACTGAAATGACATTTCTGAACATTTGTGTCTCCCAGGGATGAGAAAAAAAGGCAAAATTATGTTAGTGAGAGTATTCAGCAAACTCACTTGGGGTTTTTTTTGGCAGGCAGGTCACCCTTCAGCTGAAACATTTAAAGCTGATGGAAGAAAATGAGAGTAAAATTGAGAAATAAGGTTGTTCTCTCCTCTTAAAATCAGATTTATCTGAGTCTTGCATGTGTATTCTTGTGATTGTGATTTTCCTTATCCTGAAGGCAGGTTGGATCTGTGCTGGCACAGAGAGGGAAGAATAAAAACCCTATTAATTAATAAATACAGTCATGTCCAACAGCATTAATTATGACAACAGCAGTTGTTCCATAGCTTGGAAGATATTCCAGAGGAAAATTCCTTCCTGGTGACAAGCTGCTTGTTCTGTCAGTTCTCTGTTACTTGTTCCAGTAATTCCTGCTCTTGTCTAATTCCATTTCAGGACTGAAATACCCAGTCATTGTTAGGAACAAAAAGGTAAGAACGAGACAGAAGTTTTAATTCCTTCCAGGAAGCTGCTTCTCCTTTTCTTAAGATTTTTTTTCTGGTGGATTAATCATCTCAAAAAAAAAAAAAAAAAAAGTTAAAAAAGGGTTTTCAGCAACATGATCAGTTTGCTAAAACAACTGCAATCAGTTCTTAACAGTGAGGATGTTCAAATTTAATAATAATGATGATGAAGATGTAAAATAATAAACAGTAACTTTCTGCTGGCTGATGTTTCATGTCCCTTATCTGCTTTACTTGCACATCTGATGCTTGTGTTTCCAAGGACTCCTTTTATGACTTGTTCATTTGGTGACCAAACATCTCCTTTCATGTTTACTTTTGGGCTCTGGCATCCATAAAATGATAAGGAGGCTTTTAGCATCGTTTTATTGTCATTTTATCATCAGAACTGCTTCAGTAAAACAGGTTCGAGTTCCTGCAAGTCAGAGCTGCCCAGGAACTGTGGTTGTAACCCCTGCACCTTCAGGAGGGAATATCTGGAACTAAAACAACCTCACAACCCTTCTGGTAGTTTTTAAATTTAGTTCTGCTGCCTTTTTTTCTCCTATTTTTGCTCTTTCATTTGAAAGTAGCTTCCAAAATCTGTTAGATTTTTCCACCAAATACTGATTTTTTTTTTTTGTGCAAATATTTTTCAGTTGAAGAAGAACCTTAAAGTATTTAAAAACAAATACTAAATAAATAAATAATAGCTTGTGATTTTATTTATTTATTTAGGTGATAAGGTGTTTAATATTTAACAGCTCTCCATACCTGAATTGTGAATTTGTGTAGCTGCTCCCACCCTGTGGGGTCAAATCAGTGAACAGCCTTATTTAACTTATTTATATAAATGGTTGTAGGGTTTTTCTGGGGTGTTTTTTAGTAGATATATTGCATTTTTGTGTGGTTTTTGTTTCCCACAGGGTGAGGAAATCTCCTGTGGGCACATTTTGACCTGTGCAGGGCTTCACTCTGACCGCCTGTCTGAGATCAGTGGCTGCAGCCCCGAGCCCCGGATTGTCCCGTTCCGGGGGGATTATTTGGTGCTAAAACCAGAAAAGTGTTACTTGGTTAAAGGAAATATTTATCCAGTACGTACCCCCTGCTTTGTCTGTCACAGTGTGCCCTAAGAGCTGCTAAAAATACAGAAATAGGGCAAAATTCTGTGGTTATTTCTGTCAGACAGTGATGCACAACACAGGGATGGAGATTCAGTTGGTTTGTTTTGGTTTTGGGGTTTTTTTTTAATAGGGAAAGGATGGAACATCACGATTCCACATGTCCAGAAAACTCTGAATTCTTTCTCTATGTCCTAAAATAAATCTATAGGCAGGATTGAGAAAGTCAGGGAGAGGTGACAGGAAATGATTATTTATTATTTAAATAATTATAACAGTTCTTTTAAATCTCTTTTTTTATAATCTGGACAAAAGGGTTGACTGTACCCTCAGGAAATTCACAGATGACATTGGAGGTCTTTTCCAACCTAAATGATTCTGGGATTCTGTGGTGAATTATTTGATAGAGGATTTAATATTTTGTGCTAATACCCAACACTCAGATTTAAGTACTTGCCTTTCAGCCTTATTTTTGAATTAGCTGATTTTGTCATAAAAAAATAGATGTGGGAGAAAAAGGACAACCTTCCTACCATCTAACACAGACAAACAATGGGATGAAGAGGAGCAATACCAGACAGAAAATACAATTATAAAGCAAGAAGAGAGAATTCCTAGGGCAGCATTTTAGCTAATTCTGCTGTACATTTAAATACTGATGTCCTGAATATGAGCTTAGCTTTGCCTGCTAAACACTGGATCTTTGGGAAAATTGGAATGCTGGCATTGGTGTTTGTCTGACCTCTTCTCACCTGGGCATGATTCAGGATCCTGTCTTGGAATAGGAGGGAGGAACTGGAACAAAAAAACCCCCCAAACCTGCAGATACTTGTTATTAGCATTCACCAGACCTGCTAAGTTCAGGTTGTTTTGTACACACCAGTGAAGGTTTCCTAATATTTTGTATTCTATTTTTAATTGCTCCTGGTGAATAACATCAGGGAGTTGTTGGTTTTGTTGTGGTTTGATTTATATCCTGAGAAATCATGTGGACTTTTCTTTTCCTGTTGTTTGTTTTCCTTTTCCCTGAGATTCAGCTTTACCAGGCCCTGCTCTGTTCTCCAGTATTTTAATTAATGACATGCCACAACTGCACAATTAACAAGCAGCAAAACCAGCTCAGAGCCAATTCTATGCTTCTGTGACTCAGAATTCTGTTGCTGTGGTTGGAAATAAAATGGCAGATTTGCTGTTTGTAACAGCTCTGATCACTTTTCGTGCCCCACTTCAGGTTCCCAATCCTCGGTTCCCGTTCCTGGGAGTCCATTTCACGCCCAGGATGGATGGCAGCGTTTGGCTTGGCCCTAATGCAGTGCTGGCCTTTAAGAGAGAGGGCTACAAACTGCTGGACTTCAGCACTGGAGACTTTCTAGATGCTGTAACCTACAGGTAATGCCTCGTGTTTGTGTCTGCTGAGTGCTCTTGTTGAAATGTGACCCATGGAAGCCACTTCTGCCCTAATTCCTGCTTTTCCCATGTTTTTGGTGTGTTTAAAGACAGTTGTGCTGATAAGGATGGACTTGCTCAAGACATTTGACTTCATGTGGTCTCATATTTGAATTTTCTACCAGGGCATGTCTCAGCCAGTCTGGGAATGTGGCTGCTCATTGGAAGGTGCTGGTGGAGCTGTTCCAGGATGTTGGTTTTGGTCCAATGCACTGTGATAACTTAATCAACCTAGACAGCATTGTTAAATACCTGCAGGGGGTGCTGGGAGGAGAGAAAGGCTGGGGGAGCTGGGGTTGTTCACCTGGAGAAGAGAAGGCTCCAAAGAGAGCTCAGAGCCCCTTCCAGGCCCTAAAGAGGCTCCAGGAGAGCTGGAGAGGGACTGGGGACAAGGGCTGGAGGGACAGCACACAGGGAATGGCTTCCCACTGCCAGAGGGCAGGGATGGATGGGATATTGGGAAGGAATTCCTGGCTGGGAGTGCAGTGAGGCCCTGGCACAGGGTGCCCAGAGAAGCTGTGGCTGCCCCTGGATCCTTGGAAGTGTCCAAGGCCAGGTTGGATGGGGCTTGGAGCAGCCTGGGATAGTGGAAGGAACCTGCCCAGGTTGTTCCAAGCCCAAACCAACATGGCCTGGAGCACTTCCAGGACTGGAATTCAGAGTTAATTCAACACCACAGCTCTGTGAGCAAGGTTTGTCGAAGCAGAGAAGGGCAAACATATTCCTCAAACAGAAAGTGTTACGTGATTCCTGATTTTGGGAATGGGAACTTGTGCCCTGCAGTGGCATTTGCTGCTTTCTTCAGCAGCTGGACCTGGTGCATTTTGAGGCAGATTTTCCCTCAGTGCAGTTGTTTCTCCCCTTGCAGTGGGCTGTGGAAGTTGGTGCTGAGGAACGTGTCCTACGGCCTGGGGGAGCTGTACAGAGCCTTTTCGCTCAGCGCCCAGGTGAAGCAGCTGCAGAAGTTCATCCCCGAGGTCACCACCAATGATGTTCTCAGGTAAAAGCAACTTCTCCTGTTTGAAGAATCTCTTATTTGAACAGCAGAAAACGTGGCTTGGGTTTAGTCCCTTCCTCCACCAAAATAATGATACTAAAGCTTGGAGCAGCCTCCAGCTCAGGTGTCCCAGCACAGGAAGGATGTGGAGCTGCTGGAGCCAGTCCAGGAGGCACCAGGGTGATCAGAGGGACAGAGAAGCTCTGCTGGGAGGAAAGGCTGAGAACTGGGATTGTTCAGCCTGGAGAAGAGAAGCTTTGGGGTGACCTCATTGTGGCCTTGCAGTGCCTGAAGAGAACCTGCAGAAAGATGGAGAGGGACTATTTACAGGGCCTTGGAGTAGCAGGACAAGGGGGAATGGCCTCAAACTGACAGAGCAGGTGTAGACGGGATATTAAGAAGGAATTCTTCCCTGTGAGGGTGGTGAGGCCCTGGCACAGGGTGCGCAGAGCAGCTGTGGCTGCCCCTGGATCTCTGGCAGTGTCCAAGGCCAGGTTGGATGGGGCTTGGCGCAGCCTGGGATAGGGGGAGGTGTCCCTGCCCATGGAATGGGATGAGCTTTAAGGTCACAGGTCGGACTCAATGGTCTCAGAGTTCTTTTCCCACCTCAATGATCCCATGACTGCAGGACATCCCCCACTCTGCCTCCTGAGTGTTAAACCTCCCCCAAAAGGCTCTGTCTCCACTCTCATCCCTCCTCACTGTCTCCCTGGACACCTTCTCACGGGAATTGATTTCCTGACTTGGGGTAACGTTTTCCTTCCTGCTGGCGAGCTCCTCCTTGCTTTTGCAGGGGTCCCTCTGGCGTGAGAGCTCAGGCTCTGGACAATGATGGGAATTTGGTGGATGACTTTGTGTTCGATGGAGGCACTGGGAGCGTTGGGAGCAGGATCCTGCACGTCAGGAACGCCCCTTCTCCCGCCGCCACCTCCTCCCTCGCCATCGCCGCCATGATCGCCGACGAGGTGGAGCGGCGCTTCCAGCTGGGAGCGCCCGGCAGGTCCTGCCCCTCTGGGATGTGGGACTCCTCCTGAAGGACACGGAGCCACCAGGCAGCGTGGTGCTTGCCAGGGCAGCACTGGCATGGCTGGGCAGTGCCAAAGCAGCCTTGGGAATGTTCTCCTCTGCCCACAACTCCTCAAGCGTCGCGTGCGAAGCAGTTGTGGTGCCTGGTGTGGCGAGGAAGGTTTGGCCCCCTGAGCAGGACCCCAGCCCGTGGGAGGGTCTCCAACCACAAGCTCTGTGGTGGGATTATCCAGGTGGATTTCCCATGCCTGTGGTCACAACGTTGCCTCCTCACAGGTGGGTGTGAAAAGCCACAGGCGTGGCGTGGCTCTCTGTGTGCTGATTCCATTTAAATTGGAGTCTGCAGCCCTCTAGATTACATGGAAGTAATGGAATAGAAGGATAAGCTCTGCTTAAGGGCCCTGCTGATATGGAATTAAAGGCTTTATCAGAGATGGAGAACAATATTCAGAGCCTTCGACGTGAATGTAGAGTATTTCACAGAAAAATAAGCTTAAAGAGGATTACCAAACCCAAGTCAATTTAGATCTGCAATTCAGATACTCTGTCTGATCACTGTCTCTGTTTTTTATAGAGCTGAAATGGAAATATGGATATAAACAATCACTTTTCATTTAATTTACAGCTGAGAAATCAGCGCTGATCAGAAACTTCATCAGTGGGTTTGGCTTTCTTCTTACTTTTGAGTGCTGCTAATGCAAAAGGAGCTGATCTTTGTCCAGCCAGTTGAGCAATCCAGGGAAAATGGTCTTTGTAACAGCAAATGTGAAGAGAGGGAAATTCCAGAAACCTGCCTTAATTGAGTCATGTTTGATATTGTTTCCCTTGGAGCCCGAACAGGGATGAGTCAGGAAGGCTTCCCATTTTCCCTGAGCACAGGGGGAGCTCAGACAGTGCTGGTGACTCCTCTGAACTCCAGTGATACCCAGTTTTTATCAGAGATACACCTGGAGGAGCCTGTGTGGAGAGAGATGTGAAGTAAGCTGGGTGCTGAGCTGAGGAGCTGGGAGTGTTCTGCAGAATTGCTGTAAAACAGAATTTAGTGGCCTCAGGGACAAAGTATTGAGGATTTTACAGCAGATGCTCACAGGATGTTGGGTAACACAGATTACTGTAGGCAGTTTGTACCAGGCAATTGGACATGAATTTTTCCTTCAAAAGTTCATTTCTGAGCCCCTCTGATGGGAGTGGGTTAGGACAGGAGGGCAGCTCTGAGGCTGATTTTTACTGTACAGATTGGAGACACTTTTTTGAAGGGAAAAAAGGGCTTAATCTGCCTTTTTTTTTTCTTTTCTTTTCTTTTTATTTTTCCTTAATTTTTTGTCCTGGTGACATCTACTTTACCAGATAATTGACTTCTGGAAATTCAAATAACAACCTTTTCAGAGCAAAACTTTGGTCACTTTAGGCAGAGACTCAGCTGTTCCAAGTCTTCCAGTGCCACAGGGCTGCGTAAAACTTCCCACAGTGGAACAATCCTATCCTCCCTCCCTGCCAGAAGTGTTGCCTATCAACAGTAAATCCTACAAAAGGATTGCAAAAGCAACTTCCTCCCACACGAGGTGTGGCCCTGACATGTATTAACAGCATAAAAGAACATTAAAATGCAAAGCAGACAGAGAGCAGGGGCAGTCCTAAGTCAGCATTTCCCTGTGCAGCCTGCGGTGCTTTTTCCTCTCAGGTGATGATTGTTTGGGGGTAGAGTTTATTTGAAACTGAAATTGTGGCTCTTGATGTAGCATTCTGGGAAGTAGAAATATTTTCAGAGATAAAAGTTTTACACTTTTGTTATAAAAATAACTTCAGAGATTATGATATCAGGGTTTAAGGCATCAACCTTGTTGCTCACAAAGTGTGAAAATGGATTAATTGATTTTCCAAATAAATAACTCTGTGAGTTTATTATTTTAGACTCCCAAAGTGAGTCTAACTCACTTTGATGACTTCATAAATGTGCCTTTTTCTATTATGATTAAAATAGTGTGGTGGGTTTTTTTTTTAAAATGCTGTAAAGTCTGTGTATTTCTGCTGACTCAGAGAAGAGTTTCACTGGAATTTGCTAATTCTCAGCTGAATTAGGCAGGATATCGCTCTGTATAACAGGAACTACTTCAGGAGGGGGACACATGACCAAACTTGTCTTCCTAAATTGTCTTATCTGTGCTTCTCACACCTCACAGCTTTTCCTCACTCGACAGGACTGGTCTGTAAGGCTGATCTGGGCCTGTTGTGACAGGTGGGATGAGAATTCCTGAAACTCTGAATAAATATTTGGACAAACACCATTTGTTCCCCAAAAGTATTACAGAATCATAGAACTCCAGACTGGTTTGGGTTGGAAAAGACCTTAAAGCTCATCCCATTCCACCCCCTGCCATGGGCAGGGACACCTTCCACTATCCCAGGTTGCTCCAGGCTCTGTCCAACCTGGCCTTGGACACTCCCCGGGAACAATTCCTTCCCAAAATCCCATCTAAACCAGTGCCCAGCAGGGTCAGTCCTGAACTCTGGAAGGAGTAGGAACTGTGGGTCCGTGGGTTGTGCCACCACTGTCCCATTGTTACTTTCTTCTTTTTGCTCACAGCTTGGGTTTGAGGAACAAGTGTCTTCCCACAGAAAGGAATATTTTGTTAGGAACCTCCCAGGCTGCTCTGGTGTGGCAGGAAGGTCGAGCCACGGAGCAGAAGGAGCTGTTGCTGCCTCTGGAAGCATCAGGCTCCTCCAGGAAATGTGTTACAAAGGTGGATCATGTTTTTACTGGCAGAAAAGCCCTTTGTTTTGCTGGTTTAATTCATTCATTCCCTTTGTGGACAGGTCTTAAAATGGGGAGTGGAGGGGGGTATATGAGGTGTGAGATTCGAATATGATGCTGTCGGGAGGGAAATGAGGGAAAATTTGGCTGGATTTGGGTGATGAGTGGGTGAAGGGGATGGTGACAGTGGTGTTCTCTGGAGTAGGGAGGGAAACTGCCTCCAGAAAGGGAGGAATGCTGCCTCCAACCAGGGAGAACAACTCCTTCCAGGTACGGAGAGAAGCTGCTGGCAGGTAGGAAAACATCCTCCAAATAGGGAGGAAAACAGCTTCCAGGTAGGGATGGAAACAACCTCGAGGTTGGAAGAAGAACATCCTCCAGATAGGGAGGAAAACAGGCTCCAGGTTGTGAGAAAAACTGCCTCCAGGTAGGAAGAACAGTCTACAGGTAGGAAAACAGGCCCCAAGCAGGAGAAGAACAGCCTCCAAGTAGGGAGAGAAACTCCTTCCAGGTAAGGAAACAGCCTCCAAATAGGGAGGAAAACTGCCTCCAGGTAGGGAGCAGAAGAGAATTCAGATAGGGATGGGAACAGCCTCCAGGCAGGAAGAGGCACAGGTCTCTAGGAGGCCTCCAGGTAGGGAAATAACCTTCAGGTAGGGAGAGGCACATCCTCCAGCTAGGGAGGAAAACTGCCTCCACGTAGGAAGAAGAACATCATCCAGGCAGGGAGAGGCAGAGTGTCCACGTAGGGAAAACCACAGCTTACAGGTAGGGAAGCAGCATCCAGGCAGAACAATGACAGCCTCCAGGTAGGGAGAGAAACATCCTCCTAGGAAGGGAGAGACACAGCCCCTAGCCAGGGATGGAAGCTGCCAGCAGGTAGAGAGGGAAACAGCCTTCAGAAAAACTGCTTCCAGGTAGGGGAACGTCCTCCAATTAGGGGAACATCCTCCAGGCAGGGAAGTATCCTCTAGGTAGGGAAATCTCCCCGGGCAGGACAAGGCTCCNGCGGCACCTGCTCGGACCCTGCCCCGCGTCCCGGCGCTCCGGGCAGGTGGAGGCCGGGCCCCCGCCCTGGCCGCGGGCAGCGCTGGGAAGGGCCCCGGAGCCCCCCGCGCCTCCCTCAGGGCCAGCCGGTGCCGCTCCGTGTGGGGATGCTGCAGGTGATGAGGGACCTGGCGGGCGCTGCTTCTCCGTCACCTGCGCTCGCTGAAGTTTGCTCTCCGCTTTAATTGGGGCTCTTGCTTCCAGGGACTCATATCCCAGACTGGTTTGGGTTGGAAGGGATCTTAAATCCCATCCATTTCCAGCTCCCGCCGTGGGCAGGGACACCTTCCACTATCGCAGGCTGCTGCAAGCCCCGTCCAGCCTGGCCTTGGACACTTGCAGGGATCCAGGGGCAGCCACAGCTTCTCTGGGCACCGTGATAACGTTGCTGATGTGCAGGGGATTGGCATCCTTCATCCCTTCTTTCATCTCTTCCTTCATCCCTTCCTTCATCTCTTCCTTCATCCCCTCCTTCATCCCCTCCCCACGGCATTTCTCCTGACAGCGTTTCCAGGCTCTTTCCTGGGCCAGCTTCCTTCACAGAGCACTCACCTGAGGTGTTTCTGATACCCAGGTGACACCTGTGAGAGCAGCCACCTGTGGTGCAGGGAAAAGCCACCTTGTGACACATCTGCCCGCTGCACAAATGAGAGAAACCTTGTGGGAAACCACGCAGGAGATGAATCTGTATTTTTAGGATGTGTTTGCACAGCAGGGGAGCTCCCAGCCCACCCCACTTCCATAGGACATCCCCAGTAGTGGAGGGTCTGGGTTAAATTGACTGGGACTGGGTCGTTTGCAAAGGTTGAGGATTATGCCACAGTTCTGCCCATAAATACCTGCTGATTTGGATCTCTGCTGCTGGGCAGGACTGGGGTACAAGTTCTTTAGGCAGTGCTGGGTGGTTTGTCTCTTTTTTCCAAGAATAGATGTAGCGATGCTGTTGGATAATGACTCTCCGTTATTTTTTTTAATAGAATAAAAGATTTGCATTTGTTTTGGGTCCCTGTCTAAGTAGTCTTGTGGCTGGCATAGAAACCACTAATTGCCTGTCTGAAGAATCCTGGATTTTCTGCTCTTTCCTCTAAAATCTCCTCCTCATAGTAGCTGCTTTCCAGTGTCTTAGAGAATGCCAGGCTGTTCTTTTCATGATCTCTCTGGAATCTGACCTAAAGCAGCCCCTTAACACCAACCAGCATCTGCCCAAACATGAGGTACAGCTGCAAAAAGATTTCCTTAAAATTTAGAGGTGTTTTCATCATCCTAAAATACAAATGCTGCAAAAGTTGGTGGATCCATGCTGCTCTCACCATTCTTTCTATTTGTGCATTTGGTTTTGGTGAAAAGAGCAGGAATTCAGCTTTCTAAAACCAGAGGAAACGGGGTTGTGATGCCAATGACTGCCTGTAAAAATGTGTATTTGCTTATAGCCAGGTTTTTTCTCCCTGGGAAAGTTCCTTGTCTGCAGGACCCACCCTGGAGCATGAAGCAATCAGGCTGTAATGTGCATTTCTTGTATGAACACACAGTATCAGTGAGTCAACCCAAAACTGTATCATTGTCAGTTCTGGCAGCCGGGCTGCTAGGGAAGCACTCTCAGTTTTCATACATTCTTTAAAAGATGCTCTTTCATATAAGGAGATGTTTAAACCAGAGCATTTTATCACTTGGATAATGAGATTTTCTGCGAGCTATTCCACTACTTCTAGGAGAGATGAAGAACCAAATCCAAGGTGTGAAAGCCTCAAATTTTCTCTTAATTTCCCAATTTATTAAACCAAATTTATTATCACTGCTGTTTTCAGACAGTCTGTGATTTTGTCCTGGAGAGGTTTAAAAATCCACTTGTTGGCCAGCTGAGATCTTTCCAAGCAGGTTGCTTTGTGATGAAAACCTTAAACAAAGTGTAGTAATTTTTTAGTTAAACACCTGGAATAGAGGGTTTTTTTTATCTTTTAACCTGTTTTTTTAATGTCCTGGACCTTATTTCCCATTCCTGAAAACATTTCCTTTTAATGAGCACTTCTTGAAGGAGAGAGAAGCTGGTAGCAGAAAAAGAGGAAAGGTTTTGGTTTTCCCTGTGCAGGTTAAAGTGTGAAAAATTAGCAACTCTAAAATACACAAAGATGTGGAGCTGGATAAGGAGCCCATGCAGTTCTCTAACAATAAAGAATATTTCCTTGCTGCTTGGATTTTAAGTCCAGAACATGCTTTGAAGAGCTCCAGCGTCTTCATTATGCACTCAGCAAGTTTAGGGTCACTTCTTTTTGTCAAACCACTTTTAAACTCTTGCTTTAATTCTATGCAGTGGACACTTAAAAAATGGTAAAACACATCAGTTCTTGCTTTAATACATGAAAAAAAGACGAGAAGCTGTCTTTTGAACAATATTTTATGTGCATTTATACTCTTTAAGATTAGTAGAGAGTGCCCAATTTTACCCTACAGTGGGAGTCTTTTTAGGAAAAACCCAAAGCTAAATGGTAAAATATCTTTAAGCCAGATTTTATATATTTATATGCCCCTATCCTTAGCACCTGGGAATCTTGCAAGTTGGAAAATTAAAAGCAGTTCCATGTATTGCCTCTTTTCCAGCTGGGAGATGGACAAGCACATCCTTGCTCTAAAACACTTTATTTTCTTCTGCTGCTGTGCTGGAAATCTAAGTAGGAAGTGAGGGTAATTCGATATAAAAGTCCTTTCAAAGTAAATTAATCAGAAGAAAACGATATTTTTCTGTGGTCATTGAGGTTTAGTGACTTGAGCTGCTGTTTGGAGCAGGTAAATCACCTCAAACACATCCCGGGGCTGAGCCTGATAAAGGCTTTTAACCTGGGAGCTGATTTTAGTTATTAAAGAATCACAATTTCAGTAATTCTGGGAACACTCAGGCAGCTGTTCCAGCAGGAATCACAGAGGGTTTCCATTGCTGGGTGGGTTTGGAGCTGTGGATGTGACTGTGGCAGTGCCAGGAGTGCTGGTGCTTGGGGAATGCTGGTTTGGGGGGCTTTCCATGGGAGTGGGGTTTCTCCCGTGGTGCTGGAGGGTTTTGCTCTCCCCATTTTTCATTTCTCCACATGTTTGGGTTGGTTTTGCTTTGCTTGGTTTGCTCTTGTTCTGGCCCCGTGGCCTTTGTAGGGAAAGATGTTGAATGGTGAAACCTTTTTCTAAAGCTGCTTTTTGGTTTTGGGACCACCTTTCCTAGCACAGATCCCGTGCCAGAGCTTGTCCTTGCTGAATTCCAGATGGAACTCCCCAGAGGTGAATTATTTTGCAGGTTGGGACTGGGATTCCAGTCCTGAGTGAATTTCAGAGGCAGCAGCTGAGTGTTTCACTCCCTCCAGCCCACTGGAGGTGCCAGTTTTAATATCCTGGGTGTGTGTTGCATGAAAGGTTTTTGGGAATTGTAGTTGAAAAATTCATTCATACCAAATACCTTCCATTGCTACCTGGAATAAACTTCTATTGCTGGAACTTGGAACAGGATTTTAAAATAAACCAGGTGACCCCATAGAATTAATGTGTGTTTTTAAAAATAGTGAGGAATGTGTTGTTGGATTTGGAGATACAGATTTATTCGCCTTAAAATATTCTTGTGTGTCCTGAGCTTACATTTTACCAGGGCCTGGAGGGACAGGACACAGGGAATGGCTTCCCACTGCCAGAGGGCAGGGATGGATGGGATATTGGGAAGGAATTCCTGGCTGGGAGGGTGGGGAGGCCCTGGCACAGGGTGCCCAGAGAAGCTGTGGCTGCCCCTGGATCCCTGGAAGTGTCCAAGGCCAGGTTGGACATTGGGGCTTGGAGCACCCTGGGATAGTGGAAGGTGTCCTTGCCATGGCAGGGGGGGGAATGGGATGGGATTTAAGGTCCCTTCCACCCCAAACCATTCCAGGATTCCATGATTATCATTTGTGTGTGTTCTTGCAAATCCACTGGCAAATTAAAAATGTATTTCTGTCAACACGAGCTGTGTGTTCAGTTGCTTTGCTCTTTGATTTTTCTAAATGAAGTTCAGGAGCACCTCCCAGGGATTCTTGTTTTGGGTTTTCTCCAGGATGCACAAACAGAGCCTGTCAAACACTTAATCCCCACGGCTCTGCAGGCACCACATGTCGGGATAATCCTGGCACTGGGCACTATTTGCATTTTCTAAAACAATTCCACCATTGCTCTGGACCACTCATCAAATTTCTAGAGCATGACTAAAGGGGTTATTCTTAGCAAATGTTGCGTAGACAGATATAAAAGCCCATTTTGAGGACTTTTTTTTGAAGTTTACATTAGTTCAGTGCTTCTGTTTTTTAAAACGTGGGAGTTACTCTGTGTGATGTGTGAGGTTGCAGGGTTGGGGTTAAGGTCAGGAGGTGCAGGGGTGTCCCACCTTTATTCCATGTGTGTTTTCCATGGCAGGATCAGGCTCCCCTTGGGTTAGAATTATGTAATGTATTATAGCCTCCTTATAATGGATTATTATTTAAAGCATTCTAATTTGATTAGCATCCATTATTATTTAATGCATGATAATTCTAACAGGAAAGTTGCTCGTTAAGAAGTTTTAAAATAATAGTTACATTTAGGTTTGAAATCTCTTAGGTCATTTAGCTTCTCATGAATATCTTTATCTGAGCTCAGAAGTCTGGACCTTTGCAGACTTGGAGTTACTACAAACATGAATTTGAGTGACCTGGGCTAGTGGAAGGTGCCCCTGTCCATGGCAGGGATTTGGAATGGGATGGGCTTTAAGATCCTTTCCAACCCAAACCAGTCTGGGATTCTGTGGCCGCATCAGCCTGGAACCCAAGGGGAGGCTGGTCCTTTTACTTGAATCCTGTTATTTTCATGCCTTTTTTCGTTTTTACAAAGTTCCTGACACAGGAATCTCTGCTTGGCAAACAGTAACAGGAGAGTTTTTGCAGCCACTGGTGTGAGATGAAGGTGGATTTTAGATCCCAGGTGTTTAATAGGAGCGCTGCGATTTCATTTGGCAGCTCCAGCAGGAGAAACATTTCCTACCTGCGTTGTTCAAGTGGAAATGGGAATTAGTGTTTGCCTTGGCTTGGGGAGCAGGCACAGGAATTAAAAACCACCGGAGCCGTTGGCTGCTGTGATTCACCTCATTGTGGTGCCTTTACCCCCTCAGCACTGGGCTCCAGTCCCAATCCCAGTGTGGGCTTTTCCCATCTTCTCATCCCACCTCACCTCCTGCAGTGTCTCCTGGCCACCTCCTCCTGCTCTCTCTGGGTTTTCACCTCTCTCTTTGCATAGTGCAGCCCTTATCTAATCTCTTCCAGAGGAGCTGTGGAGTCTGTTGTTTGCTTTTCTAATTACCTCACTGATTCCCTCTGTGCCAGCCTTTCACATGAGTGGTTCCGGAGGGTTACTCATGTGGAAAACGTGGCTTTCCTGGATCCATGGCCTCTGTTCTCCCTGGTATTTTAATGTCATCTCAGTGACCAGCTGGTTCATGGAGAAATTACTCTGAGGGTCTGCACTGTCTCCAGATTATAGGAATTCTTCCCTGTGAGGGAGGTGAAGCCCTGGCACAGGGTGCCCAGAGAAATTGTGGCTACCCCTGGATCTCTGGAAGTGTCCAAGGCCAGGTTGGATGGGGCTTGGAGCACCCTGGGATAGTGGAAGGTGTCCCTGCCCATGGCAGGGGGTGGAATTGGATGGGCTTTAAGATCCCTTCCACCCCAAACCATTCTGGGATTCAAATTCCAGGTCTGAATAATTCAATCTACCTCACTGAGCCGTTCTCCTTGGGAAGGGTGGGATGTGAACAGTGGGGACAGGGAACCCATGAGTGCTGAATTCAGAGCCCAGAGCAGCTCTCAGCTCTGTGTGGAAGAGTTTTGGGAGAACTGGGAGCTGTCAGCATCAATTCAGATGAGGGCACAGCCACCTCCACGCTGGCTGTGGTGTTTCCCTCCCCTATCACAGAGCAGAGGCTGTGCTGGGCTCCCTCAGGGTTTATCTCAATTTAAACAAAGCATTTTATGTGGATGGATAAAATCCAAACACTTAATTTTCCGTCAGTTTTTAAGATTAAGATGTATATATAGTTTGTGTACATGTAAACAAACCCACATTTTGGGTTCTCCTTGACTCTGTATAAAAGGAAACAACAATTAAGTGGAGAAAGAAGAATTTGTGTGTATTTGTGTCATTATTAATGTGTTTTTTCTGTGGGCACCAAGCAGCCTTCCCAGGAGATTTTAAGACAGTCTTTGATGCTGTTTCAGAGTCAGATCCATCATTCGTACTTTAATTCACCCTCCCCTCAACTAGAATATGCTGTAGGAGAGGATTATTTAAATAGCTAAAGATGGAAAAAAAATAAAGATGGAAAAAAAAGTGGTGGTGTAAGATGGGTTTTTAATACTCCTCTACAGTCAGTTGAGGGATAATTTTATTTTGCAAACCATGCTTCAGGTTTTTTGCTGTAAAAAACTCCAAATGCTTTATGTAGATTAAAAATTCTCTTTTACTTAAGAGACTGCTTCATGCTGTTCCTCTCTCAGCGTGTTTTAGTCTGATTTGAGAAAGATAGGCCAGCCAGAAATTGCTGTACTGGAAATAAAATCAGAAATCCGTGTGGATATTTTAAAAAAGTTGGCAGTGCATTTTTATTGGGGATTTCTCTTCAAGTATTTAAATTCTTGTGGTTCTTTCTAAAGAATTATGCTTGAAAATTGGGAATATTTTACTGAATAAAAGCAGCAGAAGCCTTTAAGTTGCTCCATTTGGTTGCCTTCTTCCTCTGGAGCATCATCCAGATGAGGGGTTTAAAATGCCTTTGGAGCAGATGTTTTATGTTTCTCCTGGTCAGGGTTATCTTTAGGAGAGAAAAGATAAGGAATTAAAACACAGACGTTGAAATGAGAAACTCCTTGTTCTGAAATCTCAGGTAATACTGGAATTCTGTTTTCTGAAAATGTAGTTTGGAGTATGAGTAGAAAACTGGGATATTTTTGCCAAGTCTTTCAGGAATACGAATCTATATTTTTAGGGTGGAATGTGCTGCCTACAGACTCAATGTGCACGTCATGGATTTGGGAATTTTCTGTTCTTGGGGGTTTTTTTAAATGAAAAATCTCTTGTTTTGCTCATGTGCTCACTGTGGAACAACTGGAGTTTTCTGGATGTGTTTCTACTATCAAAATACATCTATTAAGTAAAAATATATTTAGCTATTGTAGCCAAAGCCTCAGAACAAGCTAAAAAGAAGTTCCTTACAGTTTTGCCTCTGGTTTTTTCCCTCAGCTTTTTGTTGTTTCAAATGGAACCCTTTGATCATTGCTTTTATGCTCTGGACTTCTGGATTTCCCCAAGTCTGAGATCCTGAATTCCTGTGCTTCAGAATTAACCCTGCTGTTATATTGGTTAAAAAAAAAAGAAATAAGATCAGTTTGTTTCTAGTTTTAATACCGTTTATCTCCATGAAAAGCTTTCATCCCCATCTTTTCTGAACAGACTCCTTGCACTGAGGATTAATAAAATCTCACGGAGAAGGAACTTTGAGGAGAAGTTTTTGAGGATTTTTATCAAATACACATTGGAAGGGTGGAAGAGTAGGGAAAAGTTGAGGAGCAAGAGAAGGAGCAGTTTAGGAATTTCAATGTAAAACAAAATGGTGTCCCCCAGAAAGGCCTTAAGGGCCAAGTTTAAATGCCACTCTTGTACCTGTTATTTCATTTCTGTTCCTTGAAACAGCTTGGACTAAACCTGTGTGAATGGCACTGCAAAAATTAGTGCTGCTAATCCTAATGTCTCTTTAATAACTTCAGACACTGTGCTATTTCAGAGATAAAATAGTAAAAAATCTGATTTCTGTGCTCCCTTCTGTTTAGGTTCTTGCAGCAGAGCTCTGGCTCATCAGTGCAACAACTTGTGGATTTTTAAAGGGTATTTTGACCCTTAAAAGAAGCCATTACCAGACAAAATTCATCCTGTGTAGCTCTGGGGTGTTTATTCCATGCCAGTTTGTATAATTGTGCTCAGATATTTCAGTGTGAACCTGAGGTCAGTGAATGTCCCTTCCATAAGAAACATCCCCAGTAATTCCTCCTGCTTTTTTCCTTACATTCAGTGCTTTATCAGTCTCTCCTTGCTTTTCCAGTCCTCTCAGTCAGGATTTAGGGAGTACTGTAAAGAATAAGTGTTCTCTTCTTGATCCAGTGGCATCTGATTTGATCAGCTGGTGCACAGCTTTTATTACAGTATTTTTGTTTTGCTCTGAAAAACACTGCCTTGATACAAAATTGGTTTTTTCTTCTCAGCATTTATGTCAAAATAACTTCTCTGAAAGCCGGGGAGTGCAGAGGCACCTCTGGGACCTTTCAGGATGCTGCAGGCAGACTCACTTCAACTGGCAGCTGATCTAAATCCTCTGGGGAGAGTTGTCTCAACCAAGAGATGTTGGGCTTTGTTGTTGGTTTTGCTCCTTTCAAAGGAAAATTGACTCCAGCACTTAGAGAGGGCCACGGAGATGATTTGGGGGATGGAACAGTTGTGAGGGAAGGCTGAGCATGTTGGGGTTGTTCAGCCTGGAGAAGAGAAGGCTCCAAAGAGAGCTCAGAACCCCTTCCAGGCCCTAAAGAGGCTCCAGGAGAGCTGGAGAGGGACTGGGGACAAGGGCTGGAGGGACAGGACACAGGGAATGGCTTTTAGCTGGAAAAGGGTGGATTTAGGTTGGATATTGGGAAGGAATTCCTGTTTGGGAGGGTGGGAAGGGGCTGGGCTGAATTCCAAGAGAAGCTGTGGCTGCCCCTGGATCCCTGCAAGTGTCCAAGGCCAGGTTGGGCATTGGGGCTTGGAGCAGCGTGGGATAGTGGAAGGTGTCCCTGCCATGGCAGGGGTGGAATAGGATGGTGTTTAAGGTCCATCCAGGCCATTCCAGGGTTCCATGATTTATGTTCCTAATATGAAGCTGAGATTCCCTGTCACTGTTCAAGGAGAGCTCTGTGCTCCTCTGCTGCTCCTCAGCTCTGCTGGACATCCTTGTGCTCCCAAGAAACTTCAGGAGAGTATGGCATGAGCTGTTGAGACCTGGGAACTGAAGTCAGGTACAAATGAAGTCATTTTTGTGCAGTGAAGTCTGAAACAAATGATTGGAGGGAGGAGAACGGCTGTGGTTTGATCCAGGGAATGGGAGTTCCCATCTTCTCCTAATCTTCCTCCTCTTCTTAGTGTTCTGTTCTTGTCAGCTCTCTGGAGCATCATTAAGGGTTCACTGCAGGGACACAGAATTTCAGCTGGTTTCCTTGCTGGGTCCTGCTCTTGCTGTAGTGGTGCTCTCTGAGAGCCACGTGGCAGGACCTTAACTCGGCACTTCCTGGTTTTCCATTGTTTTGTGAATTAAACTCTCATGTTCAGGAAGAACACAAAATGCCCTGGCTATTGTTGAAAACCTGCTGTCTTAAGTAAGAGTTTTCAAGGAGTGGGTTTGGTTTTCTTGAGGATTCTTTCTTTCTTTCAGGATCTTGTATCTCTGTCAGCTGGGAATCAGTTGTGTAAAGCAGAGATTCGTCTTTGAGGCACAGAAAGCGAAATTACATTTACAGGGCTATAAAATAACTTTATAACAAGACTGGGCAGCTGGATTCAAACTCACTGAGATCTGGGCTCAGTGGGACATTGGGAAGGAATTCCTGGCTGGGAGGGTGGGGAGGCCCTGGAAGAGAATTCCCAGAGAAGCTGTGGCTGCCCCTGGATCCCTGCAAGTGTCCAAGGCCAGGTTGGACAGGGCTTGGAGCAGCGTGGGATAGTGGAAGGGGTCCCTGCCCATGGCAGGAGGGGAACAGGATGATCTTTAAAGTCCCTTCTAACCATTCTGGGATTCTCCTTAATTTGGAGGAAGCCCTCAGAGTCCCCCAGTTTTTGGGAACTGCTCCATGGGCTTTGGAAGGGGCTGTGTCTGTATTTCAGAGCATCAGAATCTGACCCAAAGATATTTCTGTCTTGTCCCAAGAAACTCCCACCCCGTTTGTCCTGTGAATGCCAATGTGAATATGTCAGATGACTTTTTTGAGGTGATTTACATGGAATTTGTATGGGGAGAGGAGGGAATTTCCCTGGATTGTATTCCTTACGAATCTTTTGGCTATAGTTTGAGATCTAGTGAGCGCTTTCCTGATTGAGAGGCTGCCAGGGAAAACTGAGTATGGAGACCAACTCCTGAGTGCTTTTTTGTACTTTTTAAGGTGGGGTGGTTTGATTGGGGGGATTTTTAGTAGAAAACAGCCCTGCTGACCCAGGATGAGTTAATTGTAGCCCTTCTTGTGTGGGCACATGCTGAGGTTGCCTGTTTTGGGTTGTCTGGTCTAGTTTAGCTGGGAAACCAAAGCTGAATTAATCTCCATGAAGTGAAATAAAAGGAATTATCCTGCCTTGCCTTGAAAAGAGGTGGAAGTCAGCTTTTCCTTGCTTGTCCTGTGGTGGGTCCGTGCTGCTCCTCTGTTCAGTCACCCAGGTGGGGTGAGCTGTTGCTACAGGTAGTGACTCCATCAGTCACTCATTAGGGTTGGTAACGTCACTGTAGTTACTCATTCAGGGCATGAGTAACTCAGAGTTACCCACAGGGATTGTTTCGCTCCAGTGTTGGCAGAAATCTGCCTTGGCTTGAAACTCCTTCCCACCATAATGGCAAAACACAGAGTTTGTAATTCCACAGAGGTGCCAACTTGGCAGGAATAGGAATTACCACCTTAACTCCATAGGAAAACTTGTGAGAAATACTAAAAGTGTGTGAATTTGCAGCACTGGAATCCGGAGTTATCCTGCTTTTGCTGGGATTCATTTTTAAGCACAGCTTTCCATTAAAAAACCCTAATTCTTTGAATTCCTTTGGCCAGGTCCAGCAGCAGGTTCACCCCAACCTCTCAGCAAAGGAAGATTCCCTCTACTACATTGAGGAGCTGATCCTGCAGCTGCTGAACAAACTGTGCATCGCCCAGCCACGGACTGTGCAGGATGTGGAGGTAGGGCTGGAGGCTGGAAAACCAAGGGTTTGCCTCTGGAAACGCTGAAATTAATTGGAATATT
Source organism: Ifrita kowaldi (assembly GCA_013398055.1). Lineage (NCBI taxonomy): Eukaryota > Metazoa > Chordata > Aves > Passeriformes > Cinclosomatidae > Ifrita > Ifrita kowaldi. The sequence continues at coordinate 58,378 of VZRS01014046.1, read as the reverse complement.
TTGGGTAGTGCAGGTTGGAAGCCCAGAGCTTCTTAACACAACTTTGTGTTTGCCTCTGGAAGTGTCCAAGGCCTGGCTGGATGGGGCTTGGAGCAACCTGGGATAGTGGAAGGTGTCCCATGGAAGGGTTGGAACTGGATGATCCTTAACGTCCCTCCCAACCCATCTATTCTGGGATTCTCTGATTCTATTTAGATTTTATAAGCAAATTTAATAGGAAACTCATTTTCTTACCCAGTGCTTCAGAAGAGAAATTGTGGGAATTTTTCCTTTCAGCAATATTTTTATAAAAGCAAAATGCTTCGAAGGGTTTTCTGCTGCTCAAATGCACATTGGATTTAAGAATTTTTCCTACTTTTTTGACATAAATATGCAAGAAAAAATGTTTAATATTGCAATGAAAGATTACTGTTGTCAGGCCTGGACTGTACAGCTGAGGGAATAAGGGTTGGATGTTCCTGGGACTTTATTGGACTCACTGAGTCTCTTGTATTATTGCAGCTGTCAGCTTTTGTGTCATCATTCCAAAATGAGGGTTTAATGGAGTCTGGAGGGAGAAAGTGCTTCCATGTGGCTGTGACCCGATAGAGCTTTGCAGAGTATTAATTTTACATCAATCTTAAGTCCAGGATTTTCAGCCTGCTCCAAAATGAAGTCTTTGTGTGGGATTCTTTATGTGTGTTGTGGAAATTAAAAGAATTATATATATATGTAAATTATATGTATGTCAAAATCCTGATATTTATCTATTAATATAAAGTCTATATGTGTGTCATGGAAATGAAAATTTTATCTATAGGTAAATATATATTATATATCTGTATAAAAAATATGACAAAATAATTGCCCAAAGGGTTTTAGATTCTTATTAGACGCCCTTTATTCAACATCAATTATTAATTTTGGATTAGGATTTAATTTTTTTAATGCTGATGCATAAAGATTATAGTATCACTAAATAAAAGCAGAATTTAATAGTTCCTTAATAACTCTTGGGATTGGATCTGCTCCTCAGCTGTTTTTAGCTGTTAAGGGAAAACATGAGAGCTGTGATGTCTGAAGTTTATCATGCAGATATTTACATAACAGCCTGGAGCTCATGGAACTGTTTGTCCAAGATGTTGTACTCAAGTATTTGCGGGATCAAGGTCTAAAAATCTCAAATTAGAAATGTTTTATAAATAGAAGCAGCCCTTCAAATTGTTCTTAAAAAAAACAGTGGGAAGCAGTGTTGGGGCACGGAGGGCCTGTACTGGATGAGATATTGGGAAGGAATTCCTGGCTGGGAGGGTGGGGAGGCCCTGGAAGAGAATTCCCAGAGAAGCTGTGGCTGCCCCTGGATCCCTGGCAGTGTCCAAGGCCAGGTTGGACAGGGCTTGGAGCAGCCTGGGATAGTGGAAGGTGTCCCTGCCCATGGCAGGGGTGGACTGGATGATCTTTAAGGGCTCTTCCAACCCAAACCAGTCTGGAATTCCATGATTCTAAGCTGAAGGATGGCTGAATGCCACCTTGCCTCCATTTTTGGGAGGATCTCCTGGTAGGATCCCAAGGAAGGGTCATTTGGGGGAACCATCCCAGCACTGTCAGCTGCTCTCCAGGAGGGAATGTCACCCTGTGTTAACCTGACAGCTGATCAGAAAGTTGGGCATTAAATGGCCACCTGCAAAGGCTTAAAAGCTACCCCTAAGAAATTCTGCCTCTCTGAAGACCTTGGGCCTCCTGTTAGATCTTGGAATGTGTGCAAAAATCTTTTCATCAAAGGGACACAAATATTTCACCATTTTTTTCCAGCTCATCCTTCAGCTTTTTATTCCGGCCACAAACTTCATCTGATGTAGGGCAAGTGACACTCTTTTCTCAAATAGGAACAATATCACCTTGGGGTTTTTTTGTAGCCTGTAAACTGTTTAGTGCTTCCTGATGGTTTATTTATATTTTGGGCTCGTGATCTCACGGAATCCCAGAATAGTTTGGGTTGGAAGGGACCTTAAAGACCATCCATATCCAACTCCCTGCCGTGGCAGGAACGCCTTCCACTAGAAGTGGAGACTGAAAACTTCTTGCTGCTCTTGTAAAGAACAGAAAGGGGGAAGCATTTTAGGAGATTTGAAGGAGTTCTTGGTGCTCAGGGAAGGGAGTTTTTTTTGGGGATTGCTGTAAAGAGAGAAGCCGAGTTGGGGAAGGAGAGAACAATTAGGAAAATGTGTTGCAAACACTGAGGAGGAGGATAATTGTCTGTACTGGAGGGGAAGTAATTTGCTGTGCTGTGTTTTATTTAAACCTCTCTGGTGGCTGTGGTTGGTCTCAGTGCACTCTGTGTTTGGGCAGGAGCGGGTTCAGAAGACGTTTCCTCACCCCATAGACAAGTGGGCGATCGCTGATGCTCAGTCGGCTATCGAGAAAAGGAAAAGAAGGAACCCCCTCCTGCTCCCTGTGGACAAAATCCATCCTTTACTGAAGGTACCTCTCAGCTTATTGCCCCCCAGCATAACCTTTAATGTATTTCTGTCATTTGTGTGAAATTAAAGAAGTGTCTCTTATTGGCAGAGAGAGTAAAGAGTCACCATAAAACTGAATTTATTGTAGGTGTAATAGAAGTAAATCCTTAAATTCACCATGTTCAAGGCATCAGTGTGTTAATCTATTACTCTACTTTGAAAGATTAGTTAGTTTTTAACATAAATAAAACTCAAATACCTTCCCTACTTCAGGAGCACTGCTTTGATGCCTTTATTTGTTTCAAAATGCTGCAGAAGCCAAAATAGAAGAGGGAACGAGTAGATCCTGTTCCTTGTGTACTGTCAACCAAGTTGTGTCAGTGTCCTTTCAGTCACTGCTGAATGTCACTGGTGCCTTGGGTTTAAAAATCAAGAGATCTGCAAAGGTGTTTCCAGCTGCTGAGAACACTTCATTGCAGCATAAGCAGAAATTGAAGCACTTTTTCAGGTCTCCTTGCTGTGTTCACATACACAACATCTCAGCTCGTGAGGTTTGATGGGAGGGGAAGGGGTGTCAAGAGAGAAAACAGCATTAAATAAGATCTTCCTAAACACCACTGGTGTTCTTCGGCAAAATCTGGTTTAGAAGTGTGAGAACAGGCCCAGAATGTGATTTTTAGAGGATGCCCCAACACATAATGAGAACACATCTGCCTTATCCAAATGCACAAACTCACCTGTGTTTATTGACAGGTAAAAAAGGCTGTGTGGTGCAAGCTCTGCAGAACATTGAGCATGTTCCCAAGGATAATGTGCCATATTCATCCTGGGTTTTTTCTGTTCAGACTTTCATTATTAAAGTTTCATTATTTTATGTAGTGCAAGGATGCAGAGTGCTCAGTTGGCATGGCAGGGGGTGGAAGAGATGATCTTTAAGGTCCCTTGCCACCCAAACCATTCCATGATTCCATGAAAGTGAAACCTATTCTGTTCTCAAGAGTCCACATTTGGGCCAGAGTCCTGCAAGAAGCACAGACAGAGATGGAAATTCAAGTACAGGAGTTATTCCACTGAAGTGCTTTCCTTAAAGGAATTCTATTTTTAGGACTGTCAGTTTTAGAGGAGAGATTATTTCAAGTTCTGTAGCATTTCCTCTGTTAAAAAACTGCAAAAAATCACAAGTATTTACAAGCATCTCCCTCCAGGCAGATATTCCAATTTCCATTTGATATCCTCAGCCCTGGGTGTCCCATTACTGTAAATTATCACCACAGACAAGATCCATTTCAGTCGAAAATTCAATGCGTTTATTGTCATTCTAGATGAATTTCTGGAATAAATACCATTTGTTTTCTCTTGTTTTCACTGTGCAGGAGGTCCTGGGCTACAAGGTGGATTACCATGTCTCTCTCTATATCGTGGCTGTCTTGGAATACATCTCAGCTGACATTTTAAAGCTGGCTGGAAACTATGTTTTCAATATCCGACACTTTGAGATCTCCCAGCAGGACATTAAAGTATCAATGTGTGCTGATAAGGTAAAGAGTTGGGATTAAAACAGTATTTAGAGGTGATTTTTTTAAAAATTTAGTTGATTTGGAAGGTGTATTTAAAGGAGGATCAGAGGGAGAGCCTGGTTTTACTCAAAGGCAAATCTTCTCTCCTTGTTCGTGCCAGACCTGTCACAACAAAAATTTAAGTTAAGTCGACTCTAAGGCAAAGCTTCTCTCCTTGTTCATTCCAGATCTGTCACAGCAGAAATTTAAGTTAAGCCTGGCTGGGTTTTGGAACAGCAGGAGCCCTTACAAGCAGTGTAAGGACAGAAAATGATGCTGTCCTTTATTTCTCTGCTGTCACACCCTCCTGATGTCACTTTGTCATGGCAGCTCTTCTTCATAACACAGAAAAGACCTTTAGTTTTCATGCCCATTAAAATGAGAAACATTTTTGTTCAGTTTTATCTTTAGCAGGAGGTTTTGTCCGAGGCTTATGCAAGATGCCTTGTTTTCCAAGTTGATTCTGCATGAATTGTAACTTGTTTTCTGGGTTGTACTCACTTCCAAGGGGGAAAATGGCTTTGGCAACTGCTGCAGCCTCCCGCTGCCAAAATTGAAATATTACTCCCTTGTGAAAGTGATCACAGAAAGGATTGTATTAAAAACTCCAAGGATTTCTCTGAACACACTGAAATAGCTGAGCTGGAGCCAAATGTGAAAATTCAGCTGGGTGTAATTCTCTGGATTTCTTTGCCAGGTTTTGATGGATATGTTTGATCAGGATGAGATTGGGTTGGTTTCTCTGTGTGAGGATGAGCCCTCTTCTTCTGGGGAGCTCAACTACTACGACCTGGTGAGAAATGAGATTGCAGAAGAAAGGCAATACCTGCGGGAGCTGAACCTGATCATCAAAGTCTTTCGGGAAGCTTTTCTGTCCAACAGGAGACTCTTCACACCTCATGTGAGTCCTTCATTGATGGGCAGTGCTAATTGCTCCATTAGCAGCCAGAACTTATCCATTTTGCATTAAGTGTTGGAGGGGAAATCAAATTTGATTTACTGTCTGTCAGTGAATAATGAGCATTTTCTCTGTGTGAAATCCAGTGGGGGAATTGCCATTAATAGCATGGGAGTGGAGCCCAATGGACACAATTCCCTGGCAGATGCCAGCAGTAGCTGGGTTATTTTGGTCACTTAGGTGATAATTTCACTTTTGCTTAACACAAAAATTAAATTATCTACCTGCACATGCAATGAATGCTTGAAGTGACATTTAAAGGCTATCCCTTATCTGTAGAAATTCCAATTAAAACAGCCCTTATCTGTGGATTTCCTAACTGGGAAGGGAATCTCTGTTTGATAAATGGTTGAAATATTTGATTGAAATTGTCTGTGTGGCAAATGCTGTTCTCAGGAGGAGTAAGGAAGGATTGGTGGATCCTTCCTGTGGGACAGGGAGAAGGGGACAGGCCAGCAGAACCTCAGCTGGGATTTTTAGGTGATACCAGCAGGTTAAAAAGAGGCAGCAGGAGCCATTCTCATTCCAGCTGGGTGTGGAATGAGAATGATTCCTTGGGAGCTGAGGGAATGGTGCAGATGTGGGGACAGAATTCCAAGGAAGATGATGGGAGGAGAAGGGAATGATGTTTGGGAGCTGAGGAATATTCTTTTGGGGATGGGGATGGGAAATTCCAGGATTGCATGTTCCCACAAGAGGGTTGCTGTGGTCTGGGCACTGGCTGGAGGTCAGTGGGAGGTGGGGCCAGAGAAAATTCTGAGCAGGGAGTTCAGAGGGGTCAGAGGGGGAACCCAGGACACTGGAAGGGGCTCCCTCGTTGGGTGTGTGCATCTGAACAATCTCCAGGTAGAATTTGGGAAGGAAGCTGCCAATTCCTGCTCCATTCCCAGCTCTGCTGAAGGAGCCCAGGAGCTGCTTTCGTTGCACCTGGGGTTTAAAGGATCTGAGCTTGGAGCTGCTGTAAATTCCTCCTGTAAATCACCTCCTTCCTGCTGTGTCCATGGGACAAGAACTAGCAGAGGGAGCAGTGACAGCTGGAAAGGCCAGGAGTGCCTGTCCAGATCCCAGCCTGTCCTGGGAGCACAGCAGCTCCTGACAGGGATGCTGTGGGAATTGGGCAAGGCTGGATGTGCTCAGGGAAGCCTGCAGGGCTGGGAAGACCACGGAGTTTAACTTCTCCTTGCTTTTTCTTGGCTCCTTTCCATTTACCTCCTGGTTCAGACAAAACTCACTGGGATATTTACATGCTCCAAATAAATGATCCCAGCCAGGACTCAGCCACGATTTGTGTTTGCAGGACATTGATGTGATATTCAGCAACATTTCAGACATCCACGAGCTGACAGTGAAGCTTTTGGGATTGATTGAGGACACTGTGGAAATGACAGATGAAAGCAGCCCTCACCCCCTGGCTGGCAGCTGCTTTGAGGACCTTGCAGAGGTTTGGTGGTTTTTTTTATATTAAATCACTCAAAATAGGATTTTAATTCAAATGCATGATTTGACATCTGGAATGGGAAATACTCCCCAGGAAGGACTGAAGTATCAAAGCAGCAATTTATGGCTCAGGATTGTAGCAAAAGTGCTGTTGATACCCACTGACCTCTAAAATAGATATTAAAGAGTAGGAATAAGGGAAAACACTGCCCAGGGATTGGGTGTGGCTGGTACTGGAATGTCTATTAATTATTCCCTCAGTTTGTTTTGAGTGGGCACTGAAATACTGGAAGGAATTTTTTAAAATTCTGAACTACTCCATATTAAAACTATTTTGAAATACAGAAGGGAGTCACAAAGCTGAAGTGGGGTAGAGCTCAGTTTAGTCAGAATTCCTGAAAAGAGGTGCAGAATGACTCTGGAATTCAGCAGGGAGGTGCACAGGGAAAAGGCAGGATCTGAGAGGCAAGAGGACAATTCAGAATACACCACATAATTTTTATTGTCAGGGAAGAAAACTCTTGGAGTGGATGACAAGGTAGGGATGGAGGTTTTGGACATGGTTTAATGGAATCTGCTTTTCCTTGGGATGTGCATTAATCCCAGTTTTTGACCCTAAAATGTGAGAGCAATCATGTAAACCACTATTACAGAGGAAACCAAGGAGTTGTTCTGAGCTGGCAGAGAATAAATCAGGTGAACCACGTGGTGAATGGCAAGTTTTTGATTTTATCTTAAAATGATAATGTTTATTTAGAAAATAACAATAAAACTTCTATTTCATTGTTATGTATCTTTCATTTTTACGATCTGAGGATTGCATGAACACCCCAGCAGCACCTGGAAAATGATGACATTTTGTGGCTGTAAAAAATAGTGGTTTTTGAGCTCAGGTGCCACTCACTTAGGAATAGACCATAAAGTTTTCTTGGCATTGCTTCAATAAACCATTCATATGTAGGAAAGTCCAGCTGACCAAGTCTTAGCAGTTATTGAAGTATAATTGCTTCATAATGATAAGGAGAAGTGTTTGATCAATGGATTAAAGTAGTTATAATATTGAAACTGAAAAAAAATACCCTTAAATATGAAATAGTGCAGCATTATCCTGGAAAAAAATCTGATTTTATTGCAAAAGCTGCTCTTAGTCATCCTGTGCTTTAATGGAAACAAATCCTTTTCTGTGAGTGAAAATCTCATCTGGTTTTTCATTCACTGAAAAAACTTGAAGAGGAAATGAAGTACAGATTATTTTTCCAAACTCTTTATGAAGGTAATATGTTTGAATTTATTAATTCAGTTAATATGGAGCAAGACCTGCTTAATAACTGAGCTGTTGATTTGATCATGTCCCAGGGTGAGATCATCTTTCTGTCAGTGTTTGCAAAAGGAATCATTAAAGAGAGATATGAAAGTGAAGTGTTTATTTGCTCTGCTTATCTCACTGCCAGGGTTGTTCACTGAGTGTTTCCATTGTGAAGGTCCTTCAGCTTCTTGGGAAGGATAATTAAAACCAAACAACCCCTGCAAGCTGGAATCTTCCTGCTTTGTCTGGTTTTTTTCAGCATCAGGTCCCTGGAAGGTTTAAAAACATAAATATTGTCATGGTTTGGAGATAAGGAAGTGTGGGGAAAATAAAACATTCATTTCATGCATGGGGAAAATAAAACATTTTTTCCTGGTGTGGAGGAAATTCAGAAAATTGATGCCTGACACACATAAGTGGGAGATGGGTGGTGGCTGGAGAGTTCAGAACAGGGCAGAGGGTTTCTCCCTGCTTTGAAGGGATCTTCACAAGGCAGCTGATAAAACAAGGGTATTGCCAGTAGATGGTAAATTTGTTTTCTGGTGTTTGTGTTTCCATAAGAGGAGTTTGAAGTATCCACAAAGGAATAAAGGTGGGAAGCAGTGCACACACTGAGGGAGTGAAATGGGCAATCACCAGTCCAGGCCCTTATCCTGCACTGAGATAATTTATGTGGGCATCAGGGTGATGTCTCCATAGAATCCCAGGATGGTTTGGGTTGGAAGGGACCTTAAAGCTCATCCAGTTTCACTCCTGCCATGGGCAGGGACACCTTCCACTGTCCCAGGCTGCTCCAACCCTGTCCAGCCTGGCCTTGGACACTTCCAGGGCTCCAGGGGCAGCCACAGCTTCTCTGGGCACCCTTTGCCAGCCCCTCTCCACCCTCACAGCAAAGAATTCCCAATTCCCAATATCCCGTCCTTGCCCTCCTCAGCCAAAGGTCATCAATTCCAATATTCCAGAATTCCGTATTTCAGTCACTTTTGCAGCATTGCAAGCATAAAACTCTTTATTTTTAATGATTAATCTCTTGGGGATGATCTGTAATGCAGTTCATTTCAATCTTAATGTTCATAAAACAAACCCAAAACATGAAAATACTGATTGAAGTCTAAGTGGAAGAAACTGAAACCATTTGTGAAATGCAGTAAAAATTCCAAAAGACAGCAGAGAGTCAGGAAATATTGGCCTGGCTCCCCCAGTGGATTTGCACTGTGGATTCCCCTGTGGCTTGAGACTTCACCAACATTCAAACAAGCCTTTTGTGGTGGTTGGTATTCCCAAATCCAGCAGCCTGACAAGCACTGAGGTGAAAAGAAGGATGTGCTGATCCCAGCACCGGATAACACAGTGACTCAGGAGTGAATCAGCCCAGGGAGGCTGCAGGGACTGGGATCAGCCTGACAGGTCCTGGCACAGCTCAGCCAGGAATGATTCCTGCAGGGATTCCTGTGCAGCCAGAAATGATTCCTGCAGGGATTCCTGTGCAGCCAGGAATGATTCCTGCAGGGATTCCTGTGCAGGCAGGAATGATTCCTGCAGGGATTTCTGTGCAGCCAGGAATGATTCCTGCAGGAATTCCTGTGCAGCCAGAAATGATTCCTGCAGGGATTCCTGTGCAGTCAGAAATGATTCCTGCAGTGCAGCCAGCTTTGCATCCCATGCTGCTGTAGCTGATCCTGTGGAATCACAGCTGGATGCTCCAACCAGGGTCATAATTTTTGCACCTGAAACCCTTGATGTCACTTGAAGACTTTCCCCTGAGACTGGTTGCTTTGTCCCAGATGAGAGATTTTCCCTGGAAAAGTGTCCCAAGTTTCCACATTGTCCATCTTTATGGTAAACTGGCATTCCATGTGAAATGGGGTGAAAAGCAGAAACTTCTCTTGGTTCCCACTGCTGAACTCAGTACAACAAAGTTTGTATTGGCCATAAAGATGGGGAGGTTGAGGAATGCCAAGAAAATGTTGGGCAATTAAAAGCTGGAAGTGAAAAAAGGTTGTGGTTTATTCAATATTTGTTTAGCAAAATCAATATTTTCTTGAAAAGTTTCATCAGCTTATTAAAGGAAATTATTTTACCAGCTGGGACAGAAATATCTTGGATCCTTCCGTTCTGTGTGTAATTCTGTGTTTTTATTTAGGAGCAAGCCTTTGATCCATATGAAACCTTGTCCCAGGATATTCTCTCTCCACAATTCCATGAGCATTTTAATAACTTGATGGCAAAACCTGCTGTGGCTCTCCACTTCCAGGTGAGTGCAAATGAGAAATACTCAATGGCTTTAGTTCTCATATTTCAAAGGTTTGAATTCTGTCAGTAATTCTTTCCTTCCAACTAAGGAAGAAATCCTCAAGGTCCTGCCCTTTCTTCAGTGTGAGATATTTTGACTTTGCCTCTTGCTGTAAAAACAAGGCACAGCTCTGACCCATCCATGAGTGTTTTGCAGGTTTTTTTCTCCTCACATCTCGTTAGAGAACAGAGGATGAATTCTCACACTCTGCCACTTCTCTTTTGCCTTTTAAAGCCAACCACAGACTCATAAACACCATATTTTCATTTTCTTCCGTGCACATCCAAGGCCTCCTCCAGCACTGAGGTTTTTCTGGAATAATTCAATAATTTCCTAGTCATTGCTGCCCAGCAGGATAATCTGTGATTTTTGATTGTTTTATTACTTGCTTCTGCCAGGGTGGCAGTTTTATTAAAGATGCTGCTCAGGCTGAGCTGGTGTTCAGAAATGCTCTCAGAGAAGCTGCTGAGCAGGTGGTGGGTCACTGGTGCTCCCAGTTCAGACCAGTTTAGTGGTGCTGGGGTTCACTGGGGCATCTCTGCAGGCTGAGGTTCCTCTGAGCCTTTCCTCTCCAGCTCTGAGCCCTTGGTGAGCTGGATCATCTCACTCTTAAATACTCCTTGGGGAGTGAATAAGGGAGGCTCTTTGCCTCCTTCCCTCCTAAATTTAAAGCTCAAAGCTGGAATTAAATTCTTTTATTCCAGATTAAATTGAGACCCAAGTCAGGTGTCAGTGAATCCGGCCTCGTTTCTGACTCTCAGGTAATTCAGTTTCTCCTCAGCAGTTATGCTGAAGACTGGCAGGAATTTCACCACTGTTTGGAAAATCTCATCTTACAAGCTGAATTATCACCCTCGTTAACTACTGGGAATGGGAAAAAAATTCTCATTTTTTAAGTGATAAACCTGGGATTCTCAGTTTCTGAGGGCAGTACTGATTTCTTCAGTACCTAGTGAGGCCTCCATATTTCTGTGGGATATTGGACTTCATGGAAGCCCAGTGAACATTGTGAGTATTTCAGTGTCAATAATCCTGGTTTTTTTTCCTTTCCAGTCCACAGCTGAAGGATTTAAGGAAGCTGTACAGTACGTCCTGCCCCGCCTCATGCTGATCCCAGTCTATCACTGCTTGCACTACTTTGAGTTGCTGCAGGTAAATGGAGCCACACTCTCATTTCTCACTGAAAAGAGTTATTAATGAATATAATTATTAAATAATAATGAAAATAATTATTAATGTAGAGAATCTGAGCTTTTAAATAGGTGCTCACAATTTGCTTACTCCCTCTGAAAATTAAAAGATATGAAAACATTATTTGACACTATTCACTCCATTTCTGAAAAGTAAAAACACATCAAAAAAAATCTTAAAAAGCATCTCTTGCTCTCATATGAACGCTTGAACTACATTTTATTACACAAATCTTTAATGAATTTGAGTTCTAATATAGTTAGAAATTTAATACACAAATCCAAATCCTTCTTTCCATGAGTTCTGAATTTTTTTGGCCATTCAGAAAAAGCTAAGCAGGATTCAGGTCAGAATTCTCAATCTCAGGTCACACTCCAGCTCAGTTTATTATTTCAGAATAATCCATTCTTAATATTCAACCATTTGTCCTGAGTCCTAAATGAAATTAGCTAAGGATAATGTAAAAAAGGTTCTGTCTGCCCCACTGTGTGGGGAAAGGTTGTAATGCTTTAAGGGTAAATGAATTATTAACTAACAGGGATGAACTTAAATTAAATAGGTAGAACACCCTGTGGCTATAGCTGACATTTAGAAATAGCAACAGAATTTACTCTTTTAGGTTCTCATTGTAAAATCTGATGCTGTCCAGGTGAGTTATAGGGATTTCCTTTGTGGTTTAAAGGATTTACTTGTACAAAGGAGGAGAAGGAAACTTTGCATCATGGAATTTATCTATGATCCAACCGAAATATTTCTAGGAATTCTGGTAATACCAGGTCTGTAATTAATATTTAGCACAAGTTCCTTTTTTTTTTTCTTCTTGATTTCAGTCTTGTTTTCATCATGTCTGCTGTGATCTTTTGCATGATTTTTTCCTGATTTAAGTAAGTTAAAATAAGGGGTGATTTATTTTGACCCACCTCCAGTGTGTGGATTGCCAGAAAGGTTTCAATCCCAGAATCATTTGGATTGGAAGGGATCTTAAAAATCATCTGGTTCCAACCCCTGCCATGGACAGGGACAGCTTCCAACACATCTAAATATGTGTGATTTCAGTAAATTTTCAACTATTAAGCATTTCTAGTGATAGTCAGTTTAGAAAACAGTTTAGAAAAGCTTAAAAAAACCCCAAACAACCTTAATTTTCTACAACTTCCTGACAGGAGGGTGGGGACAGGAGAGTCAGGCTCTGCTCCCAGGGAACAAGGGACAGCAAAAGAGGAAACAGCCTCAAGCTCTGCCAGGGCAGGTTTAAATTGGATATCAGGGAAAAATTCTTCCTCAAAAAGGTCTTTTTCAAAATAATGGAAGTTCCATTTCCATAATCATCACCTGCATGGGATAATTCTCTGGAACTTCTGAAAATCTTTCAGGTTGAAAAGGCAGAAGTGGGTCAGTGAGTGCCTCATGCTGAAGGTCAGGCTAATTAATGACCCTTTGTGTCTTTGAGCTGGGAAAGTGCATCAGGATCAAATTGAAGGATGGAATCTGCCACAGCTCTGGGGGAATCTGAACCTCTCACTGGTTTTGCAAGTGTCAAAAATGTTGTGGTTTTCCCCCTTTTTAGGGAAATGTTACCCCAGGTGCCCTACTGAGCAGAGTTTTCCTCCTATCTTTGATGAATATAGCCTGGTAAAATCATTTGGTCGTGTTTTTATTTATTTTAAAGGATGATACAGCAGGATGCTGTGTGAAAGATGATCATTCTAGCACTGAAAACATTTAAATTTAATCTTTAATCCACAGTGTATGGGATTTCTGAGGAGAATCTGACACTTGGCTGTCTCACAACCTTGTGAGCACAGAACAGAAATCTGAAATATCACTCTGTATTAATGGTCAGTGCAGAGTGTTTTGTTGTGCTCCCATTAGTTACAGGTTTCAAATGTGAATTTTATGTTGTACTTTGGAAACATCCTGAATTTACAGCAGGGATTTTTAGAAAGCAGAGTGGTTTTAGGGATAGATAAAGTATTTCTTCAACAATATTAATATATAATATTAAAAACTGCTGGCATTGCTTCTCTGTTACCATTGCATTTGCCTCTAGGAATTACGGTTGAAGAAGACCAAAAGGAAAGCAGAAAAGCAACAAAACACTCATATTTTCACAGTTTCAGAAGGGAGAGAAGCTCGGATTGAGACTTTCACTCCTTGAGAAAGTTACCAAAAACCCCTTCTGAACTGGGAGGTGAATAAAATAATGATTTACAGAAGCACAGACCTTGATTTTAACTTTTTTTTGCAAAACAGCAAAGCTAAAATTAATAAAATGAAAGTTTGAAAAGCCTGACAATTCTTTCAAACTGTAGAACTTCTCCTCCTTGGTGGAAAAACCTTCAGGATCTGCATCAGAGCCTCCTCTTTGCCTGAGCAAAGGGATCAAGGTGCTGTGTGGAAGAGGCAGTGAATCCTTCCTCCTCAGAGGTGCAGGATTATCCCTGACTCCTCCAGCAACATCTGAAATCATCACTCAGTTGCTCCTCCCACCTTTAGGATTCTGCATTTCACACCAGTTCCATGTTCTTTGTGTTTCCATGGCTGGTAGCAAGGAGAAGCAGAATTTCCAGAGGCAGACATCTGATTTTTCCCTTCCCTGTACTGTTCCTCAGCTCATAAAGCTCCCAGGAATTTTGGGAAACTTCCCTTTCTTAAATATACAAGATGGAGGCTGTTTGGGCATGGAAAACTCAAAATTTCAGTAATTTCAAGAGCTTGGGAATGGACCAATCTGGTCAAATCCTGTTTTCTCAATTACTTTTAGAGGAAGCTGAGGGATCCTTGCTGAGGGAACGTAGTGGGGAAAGGAAAAGAAGGATTCTGCCATGCCAGTGAGTGTAAGTAAGATTTCTCTTTAAGTCTGGAGGTAAAACAGAATTTATCCAAAACTGCATGGCAAGTTGTCATGATTTTACCCAGCAATTTATTAGCTTGAATTTTCCTTTAAAAAATTCACAGAATCTTAGACTGGTTTGGGTTAGAAGGGACCTTAAAACCCATCTCATTCCAGCCCCTGGAGTGATGTGGAAAGGGTTAAAAAGAAAAATCTCTTCTATTTTTTCAATAATTTTTTAGGTACCCCTTTAAAGAACCAAAAAGAGGAACTTTTAGGCTTTGCCCAAGACATGTTGCTACTAAATAGATGGAGATTATATGAAAATCTGTGGAATTTCTTAATTCAGGAAGTTTCTGCTGAGCAATGGAGATGGATCTAGTCTTTATAAAAAGGAAATATATTCGTTCTCCCTGTCTTTACATTTTGCTCTAGTAGCAAATCCTGAATTTCAGACTTTCTTCTACTGTTTGTTTGCTCTGTGCAAAACTGATATTTCTTGTTGAGTTTGCTGAAGGTGGCAGAATTCAGGATGAGAAGAATCAAAGAGGGTCTTATTCTTTCTGTCTTAAATTTGGATTGTTGGGATGGACTCATGGAAGGAAGATACAGAGTTCCATAAACCAGCACTGAATCCTTGCCTATTTCAAACCTTCAAACTCTTCAATCGAACCAGTTTGAAACAGGCTGTTGTTGATGAGATAAGAGGCAAAATAATACCTGGCAATTAGCCTGAAAGGGTAAAGGGTGATCTTTCTGAACTTGGTGAATATCCACTGATTTTTCCTGAATCTCTGACAAATATTTTTAGTTTCATGCACATCTGCTTTTGAGTGGGGCTCTGTAAAAAGTCGCTGACTTGAAATCACCGATTTCACCGAGTGCCGCAGATAACACCACGTGAGAAGGCTTTTCAGTCTTCTTACCCTGCTGAAAATGAGGCAAATCTGAAAGAAAATAATTGTTTGTTCTGTCCCAGCAACTGCAGGAATGCAGTGAGGATGAAGAGGACAGGGAGTGCCTGAAACAGGCCATCACTGCCCTCCTGAACCTGCAGTGCAGCATGGAGCGCATTTACAGCAAGCACTCCCCGCGGCGTCGGCCTGGGTAAGCACCCACAGAGCCTCCCTGCCTTCCCACAGCTGGCAGGGAGGGAGATAAATCACCTTTTCCTGTTAGAAAATCTGTGTATTTCCTTTTCAAGGCATGTCTTGTTGCCAGTTTTCTTTGTAGATGGAGCAGCAGCCCAAAGCCTTCACGCCCCGCTTGTGAGAATAATGTGAATATTTGACTCCTTCCCAGCCAAAGCAGTGCATGGGGCTTATTTGGAACTTGAGTAGGGCATTTTGAGGGCAAAAAAGATCATGATTTAAGCAATTAATTTAGTTGATTGTGTGAGTCTTTTGGGATGGCAGATATGGAACGGGCCTGTGGTGACTTTTTGTGTTCTTCCTTCAAGGGAGCCGGTGTGTCGCTTCTATCACCGGCAGATCAGAAGCAAACACTTGGCCATCAAAAAAATGAACGAAATCCAGAAAAATATCGATGGCTGGGAAGGCAAAGACATTGGCCAGTGCTGCAACGAGTTCATCATGGAGGGAGGACTGACAAAAATCGGGGCCAAACACGAGCGCCACATCTTCCTCTTCGACGGTTTGCTGATCAGCTGCAAAACCAACCACGGGCAGTCGCGGCTGCCCGGCTACAGCAGCGCCGAGTACAGGCTCAAGGAGAAGATTGTCATGAGGAAAATGCAGGTGGTGGACAAGGAGGACACAGCAGAGTACAAACACGCCTTCGAGCTGGTGTCCAAGGACGACAACAGCGTCCTGTTCGCCGCCAAGTCCGCCGAGGAGAAGAACAACTGGATGGCGGCGCTGATCTCGCTGCAGTACCGCAGCACCCTGGACAGGATGCTGGACTCGGTGCTGCTGCAGGAGGAGAACGAGCAGCCCCTGAGGCTGCCCAGCCCGAGCGTTTATCGCTTCGTGGTGGAGGACTCCGAGGACAACATTGTTTTTGAGGACAACTTGCAGAGCAGGAATGGCATTCCCATCATCAAAGGGGGGACGGTGGTGAAGCTTATCGAGAGGCTGACCTATCATATGTATGCAGGTATGCTGAGCTTTGTTGGTATTCTTACATGGGTGATGAAGTTAATCCTTTTATCTTCAGTTTGCTGGGCTTTTTTCTGCTTGGAATTAAATGTAAAGTCAGATTTGCAGGGGGTAAAATATGTTATTAAATCACCTGGCTTTGCTTGGAAAGCTCGAAAGAAATTTTGGGTATGCAAACCCTTCATCCCTTAAAAACCACAAAAATATGTTTCCGTGTTTCATCACAACTAAAGCAGTGGAGCTGTTACAGGCTGAGTGTCTGTGAAGGAGGAGAAAAGTTGAAGGTTATATTTTTTATATTTTCTGTATTTTTTATATTTATTACATTCAGCCTGCCACTCTGTGAAGTATCTGGGTTGAAATGGATGCAAATCACAATCAGCATTTCTCAGCCTTTCCTGTGAAACTCTGTCTGAATGGCACAAAGTGAAATCTTGAAGGAGTTCCATGAAGTGCTGATATTGAGGAAAATGTTGGGTGTCAGTTTGGGGGTGGAAGGGGAAGCTGGTGCTGGTGGGACTGGTGTTTATTTTTGTTAAACTTCTCCAATAGTACAGCTGCATGATCAGGGAGAGTCATTCCTCAAGGAAGGCTGAGACAGAGTTTTTAAGAGAATATTGGATGTGCAGTTCAACATTTTTCAGGGAAATTCACTGAAGAGCTGAGTGAAAATTTCCCAAGCAGTGTCATTTGTGGTGTTTTTCAAATACAGTGCTTGACTTACAACCTCAGTGTCTTTTCTGCATATTAAACTTCTTCTTTGTATTTTATTCCTGATATTTTGCAGCTGGATAAAAACCCACTGCCATCATTTTCTTATTCTGTCCTCACAGATCCTAATTTTGTTCGGACTTTCCTGACCACCTACCGCTCCTTCTGCAAGCCCCAGGAGCTGCTGAGTTTGCTGATTGAAAGGTAAGGAGTGATCCTCCTTTCTGAAAGCATGGAAAAGTTTTGGAATCATAGAGTAGAATCCCAGAAGGGTTTGGGATGGAAAGGACCTTAAAGCCCATCCCATCCCACCCCCTGCCATGGGCAGGGACACCTTCCACTATCCCAGGTTTCTCCAAGCCCCATCCAACCTGGCCTCGGACACTTCCAGGGATCCAGGGGCAGCCCCAGCTTCTCTGGGCCCCCTGTGCCAGGGCCTCCCCACCCTCCCAGCCAGGAATTCCTTCCCCAAATCCCATCTAACTCTCCTCTCTCTCAGTTTGAAGCCTTTCCCCTTGTCCTGTCACTCCAGTTCCTGATGGGTTTTGTGTATTCAGAATAACAGAACATCCCAAGTTGGAAGGGACCCACAAAGACCAGAGATTCCAACTGTTCCTTTCTTGCTCAGGATCCCAGTGTCAGGTTTCATGTGTTTTAGTGAAGTTTGTAAACCAGTAACTTTAAAACAGTGATCCAGGTTTTCAGTGCAAGCTTCCTTTTCCCAGTCTAAATGAGTTACCTGACTGAGGTATGAGCTGGAGCACCTGGCGTGCCTGGGCTGTGGGTGGTGATGTTGTGAACTGCTAAACTGGCTCATGAGAGAGCTGAGTGCACCCAATCTTGATGGAAATAAAGACAGAAATGTTCCAGGCAGTTTGTTTGAAGGCACAGACTTAAGGTAAACAGCATTTTAATGCAGTGTGTTAAAGCTGCTCTTAACCTCTCGTCTAATCTTCCCTTAATCAAGCCAGCAGGTCCTTAAAAACCTTCTATCCCAGTCTAGACATCTTGTGATGAGCAGAGAACCAGCGAATTAGCAGGGTGTGGAGCTGGGGAGGAGGGAATTCCAGGCAAACTGGATGGCAGAGGAGCGCCTGATTCTCCCCACACTGAATTGACATAAATAAATTGATATAAATAAATTGATATAAATAAATTGATATAAACTGCAGCTTCTCTGCACGTGCTGCACAGAGGGTTGGTGTTTTGTCTTCATTGCCATCAGCTCTGTGCTGCTTTCCCCCCAGGTTTGAGATCCCAGAGCCCGAGCCCACGGAGGCAGACAGGCTGGCCATCGAGAAGGGGGAGCAGCCCATCAGCGCCGACCTGAAGCGCTTCCGCAAGGAATACGTGCAGCCCGTGCAGCTCAGGTGTGTGTGCCCTCAGCCCTGCTCTGGCAGAGGCAGGCTGCAGTGCCCTGATTGCACTCCTGGAGACACTAATCTCTGTTGGAGACTGCTGTGCTGTCGGGTAGGGACTTAGCCATGTCTGCCAGCAGCCTAATATCCCAAATCGTGTCCTGATTAGTCACAGCAACTGCTGGAGCTGGCCCAGCTGGGATCCCCACCCACAGACACGGCGTGGCTGCTCTGCACAGCGCCCGTGGGTGAGACATGTGGAGCTCAGAGCGGGGCTGGCCACGCTCTCAATGCATTCCTTGTTCCCAGGCCCTGTGAAGATCGTTCCTCTGTTCCCAGTTTTGCAGCCTTGCTGGTGTTTCACTCCCTTTCCCAGCCCTGTGGATGTGTTTGCTCACAGACAGGGAGACTCTTGTCTGTGCTGCACTTTGCAGTGGGCTGCAGTGAATCTTCAAGGTCTTGCTGACCAAGCTAATTTGGGGAACAATTAAGCATTTCTAGCATGAGTGAGTGTAATTGTTGCCCTGATTGGGGATCGAGTCAGGAGGAGACACAGATCACAACCAGTGTTTGCTCGAGCAACTTTTAGTCTTTACACTGATGAGTAACATCAAGATGTTCCTATTAATGGCACATTAATATTACTATTAATACTATTCTATTAATAGTAATTAATACTATTAATTATACAAACAGAACTCTGCTAGCACACATTCCTGTTGGAGCAACAGCAGTTGACTCAAAGTGAAGGGTCCAAGGTGTTCAGAAAGTCACTCAGGGGTCCCATTTTTATCAGACAGCCCTGTGCATATATATTTAAAAGATTAAAAAGATAAATACGTGTATAACCCTGTAGTTTTCCTCGACACAGAGCAGCCACCACCTTCTTGAACGTGATCCAGGTTACACAATCTCAGTGTAACCTTGATACTGCTGTGTGCTGCTGGCCTTGGACAGCTTACCAGGCCCTTGGTGTTCCCAGTTTATCAGCTGCCTTGGGTTCAGCAGCACCAGCAGTCTCCACACTTATCAGGTCCTGGGACAGCTGCCTCTCAGCTCGTGCTTTCCCTGGTTTTGCTGTTCTCTGGCAGCTGTTTCTAATCCATGCTGTGTATTTCCAGTAGCTCAAAACTGTCTTACAGCTGAAAATAAGCAAGTTTGAGCTGCTGGGTCGATAAACTCAGCACTTTGTCCATTCCAGTGTTGTTAAAAGCATTGACCTCTGCTTCAGAGACTCTGGGATTTGGGAAGGAGGTGGAGAATTGAAGGTGTTTATCCCTTCCTTCCCTGCTTCCCTCCACTCCAGATCTCATAGAAGACACTGTGGATGTGCTGTGCAGAGCCCAGGCCTGGAAAGGGCTGGGACACAAATAAATGCATGTGAGGTCATGGGAACAAGGAGGTGCTCAGCTGCAGGTGCAGTCAGCAGATCCAGGCACTCTCTGGCTTTCCCAGTGTTCTCACCATGGGATCTCAAGGGCAGAGATGGATTAGATAAGCTCCTGTTACAGGAAACGTGGGTCAAAACTTTGCCTCTTGAAGGTGGCATTGATTTCCAGCCTGAATGATCCATTGGGCAGCAATTCTTCCATGGGATAAACCTTATTCTTTACCTTGCCCACTGGGAAGAGGAGAGTTAAGGAGCTTTTCCACGTGTCCATGTGGATGTCCTTCATTTGTCCTCATTGATGTAGGGCTGATTTTTGCTCAGGTGATAAATTGCATCTGGATAAATCAAAGTGTTGAAGGTGTGAGCTCAGCTTGTTTACCTGAAGAAGAGGCAAGCCAGTTTTTTATTCTGATTTATCCTGAGTGTAGAAGGCTGAAAAGCAGTTGGAGTTCACTTTTAGAGGTTGGTTTATTGGTGATTTGTCTAAGAAAGAGTAGGGAAAAATCAAGAGGAAGTTTAATGTAGTCCTTAAAGGATGTGCTGGATCTAGTAAGGCCTTTTTGGTCATTAAAAAATTGTGTAAGTAACAAAAAGCTTCGAAGCTGAAATTTGGGTGTAGGAAAGAAACAATGACAAATTTGCTTCTTAACAAATAGGAGATCCTAATTAGCTTTTTCATTTAAAAAAAACACACCAGGAAATGACATTAGAAATACCAATTTTATCTGATTTTGCTAAGTTTCTTCCTTTTCTGAAACCATCTCAACACTGGAATTTTTCATATTAGATTTTTAAAAAGCACCAAGCTATATCTATGCTAAAACTATTCTTTAAAACTTACAAATTAGATTTTAAACACCTGCCAAGCTCAGTCTTTGCTCTGCTCCTTTGCCCATGGGTATTTAGAGAGTCACCAACTACACGAATCTGTAGCTGAGTTTTGTAGGATTGTGGTTCATTTCTATGGGATAAGGCCTGAAAGTCCTTAAAAAGAAACTTAATATTTTTTTCCTCTTTCCTCAGAATATTGAATGTTTTCCGGCACTGGGTCGAGCACCATTTTTATGATTTTGAGAGGGATCTGGAGCTGCTGGAGAGGCTGGAGACCTTCATTTCCAGTGTCAGAGGTGCAGTAAGGGGGTTCCTGTTCCCATCCCACATTTTGGTACAGCTTTCCAATGTGATGCTGATAGTTTTAGGCCTGAGAATATCTTCACACACATGAGTAATTTTAATGCCTTTAATTGAGCTGTTTATGAGGCTCCTCTTTACATGAGGAAGATTTGGCCTGGAGCCTAAACAGCTCCTAAAAATGACTTCAAGCATTAGGAAAATAATACTTTAAATATATTTCCTCCTGGACAGCATGGTCATCCTTGTCTGACTGTGTAATTCAGGCTGTCACCTTCCCCTTCTCCAGAGAGAATTCCTTCCCTTTTGCTTACTGAGTTGTTTCCATCTTGATTTTTCCATTCTAAAATCATTATCCTTTTAGAAGAGGATGTTGGGCCCATTTGGTATCTCTTCTTTATGAACTAGATTTTTTTGGCAGCCTCTGTGGAGGGCAGCAGTCAGTTTTAACCCTTATCCTGGTAATTCCAGGTTTTCCTTTTCAGAGTGCCGGGCCTTACACTGGGCAACATAATTCTGAGACAATTAAAAGACCCTGGATACAGAGTCACTTTTTTCCACACCAAAACTGTCAGAGGATGTGGTTAAATAGAACTGGTTTCACATGTGTTTATTTGTCAGCTGATACAGGTGCAAAAACCCATAAGAATAAAATAGAGAAATACAAACCTGATTCATTTACGTGCAGGAATGCAGAATTCTGAGTGTATATTCAAATTTTTGGGGAGTTGGTTTTACTATATTATCAAAAGTCATTTAAAAACATTGAATTATGGAATGGTTTGGGTTGGAAGGGACCTTAGAGATCATCCAGTCTCACCCCTGCCGTGGGCAGGGACACCTTCCACTATCCCAGGTTGCTCCAAGCTCCAATGTCCAGCCTGGCCTTGGACACTTCCAGGGATCCAGGGGCAGCCACAGCTTCTCTGGGCACCCTGTGCCAGGGCCTCCCCACCCTCCCAGCCAGGAATTCCTTCCCAATATCCCATCCAACCCTGTCCTCTGACAGTTTCAATCCATTCCCCCTTGTCCTGCCATTCCATCCCTTGTCCAAAGTCCCTCCAGCCTGAGCTCCAGTTCCCAAATGTACATTCATTTATAAACTCCACATATTCCCTCCCCAGAGATTGCTCTCTAACACTGACATTTATGAAAGAACATGGATTTATTACAAACCAACACTTGTAACAAGATGAATGCACTTTCCTCCACTCTTGGACTTGTAGTTTAACCCTCCCCTCTGTCAGTTTAAAACTCAACTTACAACAGTATTTAAAAACTTGTTTGGGGTTGGTTTTTTTTTAATGATTTCTCTTCTACAGGAAAATCCATGAAGAAGTGGGTGGAGTCCATTGCTAAAATCATCAAGAGGAAGAAAGCCCAGGCAGACGGGGTCAGCCACAACATCACCTTCGAGAGCCCCCCGCCGCCCCTGGAGTGGCACCTGTGGCGCGTGGGGCACAGCGAGGCCCTGGACCTGATGACCCTGCACCCCATCGAGATCGCCCGGCAGCTCACCCTGCTCGAGTCCGACCTCTACAGGCAGGGCTGAGCTCTCTCTCCTTTCATTTTCATCATTTCACCCAAAAAATCCTCTTCATTCACACCATCGGTCAAAAACACCCCGCCACTTCCAGAGTTTACAGGAGAGGTTTCCTTGCCGTCTGCTCGATGTTAAAATATGCAAAGGAGTGGAATAAAGAGGTTTTATCTCCACATCAGACTTGTGACAGCATAAATGCAGGGAGGATAATTCAGGAGTCTTTCAAAATTCAAATTATAAAACTCCTCTCCTGCTGCAGTGACGGGAGGTTTTGTGTTGAAACCAACTGGTTGCTGCAAGTGCTTCACCTTCCTGTTTTCAATTTGTAACTCGTTTTTAAGTTGTTTTCTTGCCCTTTCAGAAAATTAAACTCACTCCTTTGTAATTTTCTTATCTGAAAATGCTTCTTCAAAACCACCCAATTTCAATTAAGATAAAAATGTATTTCCCTCTGTACTCGAGCACTCGTCAAAAAGTTACTTTAAGTTGTGTTTTGTAGTAGATTGA
Organism: Ifrita kowaldi; assembly: GCA_013398055.1. NCBI lineage: Eukaryota > Metazoa > Chordata > Aves > Passeriformes > Cinclosomatidae > Ifrita > Ifrita kowaldi. The sequence goes on along the minus strand of VZRS01014046.1, from coordinate 35,609 downwards.
GTGAGATTGGATTTGTCAAATACCAGGTCGTGATTAAGGGAAGAAATAATCTTTTAATGCAAACACAGAAATGACAGTTTTTATTTGTACTGAGCATTTTGCTTCCTGTTTTGTCATTCCCAGGGCTGTGCAGCCTTCTGAACTCGTTGGCAGTGTGTGGACTAAGGAAGATAAGGAAATTAACTCCCCAAATCTCCTGAAAATGATTCGTCACACTACAAATCTCACTCTTTGGTTTGAAAAGTGAGTGCAGTGCAGTGGCATTAGCCACTTTTACCCTGGAAATACTTGGGGTTTGCTGGTTTATTGCACAGGCTCTGCCAAATCCTCCCTTGACTTTCCAGCTCGAACATATGTAAGATGTAATTACATAAATTTGTACTTGAGATTCTGGAAAGAGAGCCAAAATCTGCATGCTGGATGGGCTTCCTTGGAAAAATTTGACTTAATACCTCACGAAATACCAGGTTTTATTTCTCAGTGTTTCTCAAATTCCATCTTTTGCTCAGGTGCATCGTGGAAACAGAGAACTTTGAGGAGCGAGTGGCTGTGCTGAGCAGGATCATAGAAATCCTGCAGGTTTTCCAAGACCTCAATAATTTCAATGGTGTTCTGGAGATTGTCAGTGCTGTGAACTCTGTCTCAGTGTACAGGCTGGATCACACATTTGAGGTGAGTTTGGGGCATGGAAAAGGAAATTAAATCAGAATCCAGGCCTGGGTCTCACACAGTTCTGGAGTGAAATCCATCGTTGGCAGCAAAGCTTCCGTGGAGTAAAACAGAAAAAGAAGAATGTGAATGAAATGGTTTGAGTTTTGTATGTCTCTGAAAGGCAGCACAAGGCCTTTAAGTTAAAATCAAATGTTTAATTTTTACTAAAGACCAAATTTTGTAAATTTAAAGTTCAAGTAATAATCTGTTTTCAGTAATCTCAGGATCCACGTGGCTGAACTGTTGGGCTGAGAGTGCTGTAATCCAGAGCAAACCCTTGACACAAGAGGTTCTTTGAAACCTGCATTTCAATTCCCAAATTTTGCTCAGAGAGCCAGGGAATTGCCTTGTATTTGCTAACCATGCTGTTGAGAAGATGTCAGATTTCCATCCCTATTTTTTTTTTATTTTGACAACTCAGGCACTGCAGGAAAGGAAGAAAAGAGTTTTGGATGAAGCAGTAGAATTAAGCCAAGATCATTTTAAGAAGTATTTAGCTAAGCTGAAGTCAATCAACCCCCCCTGTGTGCCTTTCTTTGGTAAGTGACATCAATTTTTTTGTGTGGTGTCACTCTGAAGTTGAGTTTGCTGCAGATGTGTCGTTAAAAACTGGGTTTTTTTAATCAGGAATATACCTAACAAATATCTTGAAGACAGAAGAAGGGAATCCTGACTTCCTTAAAAGACAAGGGAAAGAATTAATTAACTTCAGTAAGAGGAGAAAAGTGGCTGAAATTACAGGAGAAATTCAGCAGTATCAAAACCAGCCTTACTGCTTGCGGATTGAGCCAGAAATGCGGGTGAGCAGCCATGAAATATCTCTTTGGGGATTGGAGAGAGGGAAAAATGCCAAATAATCTTCTTGTCCTGGACCTAATTTTGCATGAATAGTGATTATCAAAAGAGGGAGGAGCAGTGGCTGGTAGACAACAAAGAACCACACAAAGGAGTAGCCAAAAGTGGTGAAAAACTAGATTTTAAATCAGTGAATTAGGAGTATTGCATTAAAATTTTATGTGTATGCTTATTTTTTAAATATTACTGGTGCTTTCTTCATTCAGAAATTCTTTGAAAATCTCAATCCCATGGGGAAGATACCAGAAAAAGAGTTTACAGATTATCTGTTCAACAAGTCCTTAGAGATTGAACCTCGGAACTGCAAGCAACCACCTCGATTTGTAAGTTTTTCCCTGAAATTTCATGGAATCAGAGTACCCTAAATTGGAAGGGACCTACAGGGATCATTGAGTCCAGCTCCTGAGTTATTTATTTTAAATTAAATGGCTAAAATCCACTGGCCACTATGAAAATCATACATGGTTAACTCAATAAGCAGATATATTTTCTTCAGAATTCCTCATCATGAGCTGATTTTCCCATTAAACTTGATTTAAAAATACTTCTATTCCTGATGTTTGTCACTGCTAAAATATATTACCTTTGCCTTATTTTAAAATTCACTTTTCCCCCCGAAACCTGAAATATTGCTGTTCAATTTGTATTTCTTACCATATAGTTGTATGATAAAATATGGAATAATCGTTCTCATTTCACAATATCAAGAAGTCTTACATTGATACTAATTTAAATATGACTTTTATACATAAAGTGGTTTTGGCAGCAGTGTAAGTTAATTTCTGTTTTTCTTCTGTCTAAATATTTGATATTATTGCAAAAACTGAAGACTTTACCAGGTGCAACCTTCTTGCTGAAGAAAATCCAGTTCAATTTAAAGGAGTAGAAATTTTTGGTTTGAAACAAAACAGCTCCTGGAGCCCAGAGTTCTTTTTTTAAGCAGGAAAATCACAATTTAGAGTGCTTGTTTTTTATATGTTGTAATTGCCTGAGGAACTGGAGACACGTCTAATTTTTTGGGAGAGCTATAAATCGTTTTTGCAATCTCTTGTTAGAGGAATGAGTAAGATGGTGTTACAAATGTGGCAAGAAAGTGCCAGGAATTGCTGTTGCAAAAATGCTTCTTGCAGTAATTTTATTAAAATCTTTTCTAAAAATAGGAGTCCATGCTGCCAGCCTGTCAGCTGGGCAGGAATTCTTTACAGCTCATGATTTCCAAAGAGAGAATCTTATTGGAATTTCAGGAAAATCCAGTTGTGGGTGCTGTAATGTGCTGGACTCCACTGCAGGATGGGAACATATTTCACCTTGTAAGGCTCAGCTTTGATCTGTGCTGTGTTACACCCAAGCCTAACCAGGCTGGGTTTGTCCACACAGTGACCTGGGTGTAGGAATTTTGTCCTGGATAACCTGGAGGACATGGACAATGTGTTTCCAGGTGTTTCCTTGATCCTGGATGTATGGAGGGGCCTGGTGACCCTCTGTGGTTTTGCTGTTTCTGTGGTGCTGCTCTGAGGCTCCTCTGCAGCTCTGAGGGGCACTTGAAGTAAATTTCCCTTTCCCAAGGTTGTGATTTGCTCTTCCCAGTGTTTTGTCCTGGCTGGCAGCAGAAACTGGACTCTTCCTTCTTCATACTTGGGGGGAAAAAAAGATTCATTCGGCAGCATGCAGAACTTGCAGGCAAACTCCTGCTGTGTGAATAACAGTACACCTCACATCAGTGGTACCCCTGTACTGCTCTTTGAGGTGTTCTTGGGAAAGACTTTTAAAAATACCTCCCAGAGCCTTGGGAATGCTGCAGTGTGGAGTGGCAGCAGTGCCTGGGAGTGCTGCAGTGTGGAGTGGCAGCAGTGCTAACAGCTTCCCTGTCCCCAGCCTAGGAAAACAACGTACCCCCTGAAATCCCCCGGGATAAGGCCCAACACGGGCAGGCACGGCTCCACCTCTGGCACCTTGAGGAGTCACCCACTGCCCCTGGAAAAGGAGCCCAGCAAGATAAGTTTCAGCAGGATCACGGAGTCAGAGCACGAAACAGCGGTGTCGGCACCAACCTCCCCCAACACCCCGTCAACGCCGCCGGTGTCGGCGTCCTCGGAGTTCAGCGTGTTCTTAGACATTGATCTCAACAGTTCTTATGGTAAATACATTTAATAATCATTCTTGGTGTCCCTCAGGCTTCCCAAATGTGTTGGCATGTGTGTGCCAGCCTTTAAAAAAATAAATTGCGGAATTTAAAGAAATTAATTCCCAGCATGACTTAAATTCTCCAGTTCAGGAGTGTTTTACACAGGAAATTTTCACTCCTGTTGGTAGTAGATAAACTTGGGGGGTTTTCTGATCTCTAAGGTTATTCAAGCATTTGTTATGTGCTGCAGTGCAGTGGTTCTGTCTGGAAATTGTTGAATGGATTTTTTTATTTCCCAGGTAACAACAGCATCTTCGCTCCCGTGAACTTGCCTCAGTCGAGTGAGTGTTGGAACTCTGTTAAATATTTAACTCTGCCTTCCCCGGGTTCAGGAGAGCTCAGTGGGAGTTAAAATCTGAAGTCTGGGATGAGAATGGGCTGCGTTCAGAAGGGTTCCTTTTAGATCAGATGGCCAGTAAAGAAAGTAAAGCCTAAAATTTAAACTGCTGGTTTAGTTTTGGTTTGGGTTGGGTTTTTATCTCACATGATTTTCCTTCTATTCTGAATGTCCTTGATGATTGTTTTGTTTGACTAAAGCTACAAATGAAGCCGTTTGATAATTTCCTAATTCCACTTATGGAAAATAACTGCTCTGTTGCTGGGAGAGAAGAGACACTTTTTGTACCACACCTGTGAGGGATATCCTGCATTCACCTGTGTTTTCAGCTGTTCTTTTCACTTATTCCACATAGTTTTTTTTTCAAATGATTAATTTAATTTCCAGCTGGAGAGCACAGGCCTGATGCAGACAGAGCTCAGTGCACTCTTAAGAGGAAAAGCAAAGGTGTGACAGAAATCACAAATACAAGTTGGGGGTTGTGTTGTTGCTTAATACGAGGATTTTTTTTTTTTCCCTCTGTAAAAACTCACTTGGAGTTCACTTGATTTATTTTGCTGACCCTCAGCATTGCCTGCTGACTGCTGATGCCTGTCTTTGATACTGGACATAGGAGAACACTTTGTGAGGCCTAGATCTGATTAAAGCAATGAATTAAAGAATTTCATGCTGCTGAAGTTACTGGTTCATGTTGCTGTGGAGCACAAAGATCTTATTTGAGTTGCTTCGAGTTTGGCTTGATGTTCCAGAATATGTTCCTCAGATATTGCACAAGGAGTAAAAAATCTGCTTGTTCCCTCTCCAGAGACTTTCTTCAGCTCCTGGGGGAGCTTTCCTAAACTGAGTGATGAGCCTCAGAACCCTCCTCCTCTCCCTCCACGGAAAAAGATGGATCAGGATGCTTCCAATGCTAAGGTATTGCTGTCCTGGATTGAATAACTTTGAGGATAAATCAGGGAATATCTAGAATCATTTAGTTTGGAAAGATCTTTAAGATTGTCAAGTCCAACCATCCGTCCAAAACGGGGCTCTGTCAGTCCAGAAGACTTTGAGATGCAGAGCTCCAGTTGCCCTTTTTAAAGTTTTGGATTCCCAGGGTCCAAACTCTGCTAGGAATTTCAGGAACAAAATGGTCATATTCCCATCAACAGTACAGCTGTCGTGTTTCTGACAGCACCACCTGCAGAGGTCAGGAGAATTCATCATCTGTCTGAAGATTGGCTCTTTACCCAAACATCTGGACAAGGGAAATGGCTTTAAACTGAAGGAGAATAGGTTGAAATGGGATATTGGGAAGGAATTCTTGACTGTGAGGGTGGTGGGGCTCTGGCACAGGGTGCCCAGAGCAGCTGTGGCTGCCCCTGGATCCCTGGCAGTGTCCAAGGCCAGGCTGTACAGGGCTTGGAGCACCCTGGGATAGTGGAAGGTGTCCCTGTTCATGACAGGGGGAGGAATGGGATGAGCTTTAAGTTCCCTTCCAACCCAAACCATTCTGGCATTCCCTGCTCTCCATTTCTTACACCTCCTTTTTCTCCGTGACACCACAGGGAAATTCCAAGCCGAATGACGATCCTCCAGCAATTCCACCTCGGCAGCCGCCGCCTCCAAAGATCCAACCTCGCGCTCCTGCTTACACCAACCCCCTGGAGCAGCCCCTGCACAGCCCTCCTCCTCCGCCCCCCCGGGACCCTCTCCCCGACACCCCGCCCCCGGTGCCGCTGCGGCCGCCCGAGCACTTCATCAACTGCCCCCTGAACCTGCAGCCGCCGCCGCTGGGACGCTTCCCCCGGGATCCCGAGTGGCTGCGGGAGGCCGGCTCCGGCCCCAGCTCTCCGGGCACCCCTCCCAGCACCCCCTCTCCCCGGGTCCTGCGCCGCTGCTGCGTCATCAGCGCCAGCCACAACAACCTGGCCCAGCCGCCCGTGCCCCCCGTGCCGCCCCGGCACAACTCCAGCCCTCAGCTACCAAAACTGCCACCAAAGACTTACAAAAGGGAGCTCTCCCACCCTCCTTTGCACAGACTGTCTTTGCTAGAAAATGCAGAAACTCCTCAATGACCTTAGCCATAGTAGTCATTGACACTGGAATAGTATTTGTAAAGTTCCTCTTTTTTTTTTTTAATTTATTCAAAAAAAAAAGAAAGGCAGTGTATTTTAGTATTTTCACAAATTATGCTCTTAAAGTGCTGCTGATCAAAAAAAAAAAGGTTTAAATTGGAAAAAATTCAGACTACACACACTCCAACCTGTGTGGTTGGACAGCATTACCCTCAGGTGAGCAGCAGCATTGCCTTGGTTCACATCCTCAGTGCCGACAGTTCTGCCAGAACACAAAATAGACCTTTTGCACTGTAAACTACACTAAGTGAATTTAAACTGACATCATTTAATTGCACTGAGCCAAAAAAAGGTGCGTCTGTGGAATTTTTTTCAAATTTGAGCACTAGTGGCCTTTTTTTTTAATTAAGGAAACCCAACAATGGGATGATCACACAAAACGAGAACACAGAGCGTCACAGATTTGAAACCTCCGGCCACTTGCCTTGATGTAAGGCTGGAGGTTCCTGAGTGACAGCTCCCATTCTGGAATATTCTCATGCCATGTCTTAATTGCCATTGATTTGCTGCTGAAGACAAAGAAAAAAATAGGTTGAAATCGAAATACCAAAATATTTGGTTGGTCTTGGTTATTTGGAGAAAGGATGAAGGAGGAGTACCCGTCTCGGATATCGGGGAGGATCCTGAGTACTTCACGTGCATCCTGTTCAGATGTGCCTTTTTTGTTTTGGTAGGCGAAGGTGTCTTAAGCTAAAGAGTTTGTCTACTGTTGTGGAGAACAAAGCTATGCGCCTGTACAATTGTTTATATTGTATATTTACAGATATGCTAATCACATGTATAAATTGAAGTTGACTTCGAGGCCTATAACACAGTCTGCTACTCCTGGGATTGTATCCAGCCAGCAGCGTTTCCTCTGGCTTGGGAACAGTCTTGCCTTCCAGACCTAATAACTTCCTTTAGATCTACACTTACTCGTGAATCCACTTTGGAAATTGGTAGCATTTAAACCAGCAAACACTTAAAGCTTTATTAAACTTTTTAAACTGATAAGTGAATGGAACTTTTCTTTGCCAGTCGAACTCCCGTGTTTGAACTGGTGCGAAAGTGAGTCGGTTTTACTGGTAGTTCTGTAGCAGCATTTATAAAGTGGCCTTCACAAGCCACATTTTATTTACTGGTTTGTGGCCTTTTACTGTGCTTTGTATCAGAGTTCTTAACAAGATTAATAAATCACCCCAGTCTTAATTTTTAAGAGCTTGAGCAGTGCGTGTTCCTTGCAAGGACAAGGTTGGGAATTGCATTTTTGACAATACAAAATGCCCCAATTTTCCATGCTGCTGGTCTCACTTTGGCTCTCCTTCTGCCTTTGAGGGTTGGGCCCATCCCAGGCTTCCAAATCAGACTCCAGTTCCTCATCAGTCTGCCTAAACTGCTCCCACTGTCTTGGGCATTCCATTTGGAAAATTCTCCTTTTGGGAAAGGAGAGGAGAGATATGACTGAGGAGGGGTGTTAATTAGAAATACCCTGAGTTGGAAGGGATCCACCAGGACCATGGCCCTGCACAGGATCACCCCGAGAATCCCAGAGTTTTCTCCTGGGAAGATGTATTTTTCCATCTGTCTCTCGGACAGTCTTTTTCTACTGCCTGTCCCCTCCATGCTCTGTCCCTGAGGAAGAAGAGAGAGGTGGAATCCATTCACACAAGGAGCAGAATGCACTTTCTATAGGAAAGTGCTGCTTCATTTTGATAAAATAAGGTTCAAGAAGTCCCAAATTTGAGATGTATGAACTGGGAGTGCAGGTAGGAAATGGAAGATTACTTGAAAAAGTGGAATTCTTTAGCAGATTCTTTGCATTAACTCTTTTGAAGTCCCCACCGGCAGCTATTGCTAAACAAGGAATAATATTTTTTCAGACTTTTTTGTGTAGTTAACGAGGAAAGAAAGTCTCTCCCCCATTTTAGAATATACAGATGTCAGCTTTATGCCTTCCTGTACAAGTGTTTATGTTAGAACCGTTTTGAATATTCCCTAATAAAACATAACACAGCCATGGAAAATGGTCAAAGGCAGTGAGATTCCCACCAGTGTGGTTCAAGGAATGCCAAGAGAGCAATAAATTAACATTTCGGTTACTTCATAATTAGAGGGATAGGTAAAAAGAACAACAAAAAAACTGCTGGAGGGGAAAAATGTGACGTTTGGGTTTGAAGTTGGCTTGTGTGGGAAAAGGCAATTCCCTCAGGAAACTTCTTCCCAAGGAGGATGAGCCTCCCCTCGAGAGGAATCTGCCGACCACCACGAGGCCTCCCGTTGGTGTAAAAGAAATGAAGAAATAAATTAATAAAAACCCCTTTCTTCCACATATCCAAGGAGGGTGAAAAAATCTAAAGGCTTTGTATTTAAAAATGTTGATGCAGAATCAGCTCAGTTGCTTGATTAAAACCTTTTTTGTGAGTTTATGAAAACCTTCTTGTAGGTTTGTTAAGATCTTTTCTGTAGGTTTATTAAAACCTTCACAGGTTTACAAAGACCTTTTTCATAGGTTTATTAAGACCTTTTTGTACATTTATTAAGACCTTTTTAAATTTTATTAAAGCCTATTTGTACGTTTATTAAGATCTTTCTTGCAGACTAAGACTTGTAGTTTAAGACCTTTTCTGTTATATGAGGGTGGTTTATAACAAAACCTTCAAAAGGGCTCAGGCTGGAGCTGGTCAGGAGGGATGAGGGAGCGGCTACAGGGAATGAGGTCCTGAGGGCTCCGCGATCCTTCAAGGACACGGCTGGAGGAATCTTGGAATCATTTCGCCTGGGAAAGTCTCCATGCCCAAGGAGCGGAGCCTCTCCCACCGCCGAGGGCGGGCGGGCCGCGCCATCCCCTCACGGCCCGCCCGCCATTCC